>CM060964.1:149245204-149742704 GCA_030765045.1 Tenodera sinensis
ACCCATCCATACACCCACCCATCCACCCATCCATCCACCCACCCATCCGTCCATCCATCCACCCACCCATCCACCCACCCATCCACCCACCCATCCACCCACCCATCCATCCACCCATCCATCCATCCATCCACCCACCCGTCCATCCACCCATCCATCCATCCATCCATCCATCCATCCATCCATCTGTCCGTCCGTCCGTCCGTCCATCCGTCTTTCCGTCCGTCCATCCACCCACCCACCCGCCCACCCATCCACCCATCCTTCCATCCGCCCATCCACTCACCCGTCCGTCCGTCCGTCCATCCATCCGAGGTGCGGCATCCAACTTTCTATGGCTCATGTGCTCGTAGATTGTGCGCAATACGATCGTGAGCTCCAGTCCATTGGTCTGGGGCTGACAGGTGCCTCAATTATGGGCGATGATCCAGATGCTCTCTGTAAGGAGCTGCGTTCCGTTGCCCATATTGTGTTCACTAAACAGGTCTCACCTGTATTCTTGTTTAGATAGTTCTTAGCTTTTTCAGATTTATTTTACGGTATTTTAACCTACTTCGTTTTTATGAAGTCTGACTTTTTGGTTCGTTTTAGCGTTTTTAAAGTGAGTGTTCTTTAGTTCTAGATTTTTTGTTTATTTTTAAAGATGTTTCCGAAACTCAGGTCTGTTAATTTTCTTACCCTAGACATTGTGTTAATTGTCTAGCATTTTTGCTTTCTATTTTAAACCCCGGCATTTTAACCCTTCATTTGAGTTTAAGATATTGTTTTATTATGGGCCCAAATGACCTCGTTGTCGATGGGCCCTTAAATTTCACTCTCCACTCCCGTCTTTTATCGCAGTGCTCAATTTTTACATGTAGAGCTTTAGGGTATATAACAGGCTCTTTTATACATTTGTCAGCAAGCCTTACAGCGTTGTGTCATAGGTTCCGATTCTTTGAGCAACCTTTAGAGCCGACGGGCGCTGTACACTTACCATCTACTGCTACAGTGTGTCCAGGGCTCTCTTCACGCACGCACCAGTGTCGGCACTTGCGTCTCCTTTTGTGGGTGCCTGGGCATGTAGACCTGGAAGGAAATGAGGGTGCCGATGCTGCTGAAAGAGCAGAAGTTCTAGCTCCCGTGTGATTTATCTGTAATGTTCCTGCTGGAGATTTTAGCGACCTTCTAGGTGCCTTTATGGTTTCACGATGGAGGTCCGCATGAGCGGAGACTCGGGGGAACAAACTTAGTGAGATGAAGCCTCTTCCTGTCACTTGGAAGACTTCCTCGCGCACCTGTCGCCGGAAGTAATTTTAGCGAGATTGCGCATCGGGCACTGTCGTTTTAACCATAGTCACCTTTTATCCTCGGACGCTGCGCCGCTCTGTGCTCGTGGTAATGACCCTTTGACGGTGCGGCATGTTTTACTTCAGTGCCAGCTTTTAGCTCAGTTTGGTGTCTTTGTGGGCCTGCCAGCTACCTTTGCTGAGGTACTGGCTGACACTTAGGTGATGTAGAGCGTTTATTCTACTTTATCCGCCTCAACGGCAATGGTGTCTGTGTTTGATTTGCTGTTTTTCCTCGGATAGTTTTAATCGCTCATGTGGTTAGGTTTTCTGTACCCCATTGTGCGTGTTTGTATTCTCGCTCTACTTTTACAGTTTCTGGTACTGTCTTGGTGACATTTTAATGTATTAGACCTAAGGGCTTGATCCCTATGTTTTAAGTAAGTTTATTCTGTTTGGGCGCCAATAACCTGGGTAGTTGTGCGCCCTAAATCACTACCACTATCTCTCTCTCTCCCTTCGTTGGACAGGCCGTCTAACGTTGAAGTATTTGTTACACCGCGACAGCCATTGAGGCTTTTGTGCTTTGTTACCTTAACTGCGTAAAAGCCTAGCATAGTGGCTTTCAGCCGTTTGGGCGTCTGGTAGGCTTAATGTACTTCTATCAGCAAGTTACCGTCCTACAACGTGTGGCATTCTTAAATGGACCGACCCCAGGCTATTCAGGTAGACTACCACAAAACTCTCAACACTTGCAGGGGAGATGTCACCACTTCTAGTCTCGACGATATGACTAACGATGAAATAGTCACCTCCCGTCTGATCAGCGAGTCTGTCAAGCATACCGGCTCACGCACAAGCAGGATGGTAAAGAGGTAGCCTTGCGGACTGTGCTTCTCACATTCAAGGGTACTGTGCTGCTGGAATATATCTTTTGCGGAGACAAGTGTGCCGCTGTCCGGCAGTATGTTTCGAACCCTATGCGCTGATTCCAGTGTCAGAGTTCCGAAATACCAAAACATCATGTAACCATCCTGCAGCACCACAGGTTACGCGTCTGCGGTTCGCCGCACTCCTGTCAACACTGTTGCTATCCAATACGTTGCCGTCACCGATGCTTCAATACAGACAGACTTACCAGCGAGTACCTCTCCACTGTCTCGTGCCACATCTGACTGGCAACTGCATCTTCCGCCATGCAGACTTCAGCTGACAGGACAGCAAGCCGTAGCCAACCTGTCGACAACCACAGTTCTAGAAATACTGTTGGGACCAGCAGCCGCACATCCTCCACGAAGTCCTGTTCTCGCTTCCGTTCCGCGAGCCACATGGGATCTTTGGACTCCCGAACATCCCACGTCCAAAGCCTGTTAAGGTTAAGATGAAACGGAAAAAGATAAAGACAATGCACTAATCACTGTTTACTGAGGAAATAATCCCCTGGAATGTTAATGGGTTCCGGGCACGTGTTCCCGACATACAGTGCGTAGTTTCTCAAAGCACTCCATCAATCGTCTGTCTACAAGAAACCCATTTGCACGCTAACCACGCTCTCCGTCTTCTTGATTTTTGGGCATCTAGACATGACTCTGCAGCTTATGGGCAAGCATGTGGTGGTGTAGCTGTTTTGGTGGCGCATAACATCTCTGCCACCAGCATACCACTTAACACGCCACTGCAAGCTATAGCGGTACGTGTACAGCTGCAGAGCATCTGCTTCTCTGTTTGTAATTTCTATCTGCCACGCATCAGTGTCGTACATGAGAACGATTTTCGGGCTCCCTCGGCACAGATTCCGCCACCGATCATCTTTCCTGGCGATTTGAATGCCAAGGACACTTACTGGGGCTCCGACACTGACGGTGTTTGTGGGTGCCTTGTAGCAGATGTTTGCAATATGTCCGGCTTAATTCTGATAAACACTGGTGTCCCCACATTCCTATCATCTGCCTATTGTACACACTCCGCTCTAGATCTTTCCTTACGCAGCCCATCATTGGAACCACTTCTTGATTGGTCGGTACTTTCCGATTTATTTGGCAGTGATCATTACCCCTTTAACATTGAGCTATCTGGTATCCAATCTGCGGCGACACAGCATCCCCACTACATTATTTCCAACGCTGACTGGGGAAATTTCGTTCCCTCATTCACCTTCGCGATAATGATTTTGACACCATTATTGAAATTGTGGAACATTTTACCTATTGTATCTTGCTCGCAGCTGATACCACCATTCCTCGAGGTTCTTCTACCCCACGACATGTTCCTGTACCTTGGTGGACCGAGGAATGTCGTTTGGCACGCAAGCGTGCTCTACGTGTTTTCCACTTGCCTCCAATGGAGGCAAACTTTGTTTCTTTTAAACGCCATCGTGCAAGGGTGCGTTTTGTACTTCGCAGTGCAAAGCGAGGCTCCTGGGACTCGTACGTTTCTTCCCTTTCCCGTTGCAGTTCTGCCTAACAGGTGCGGCGTATATATGGCAAGTGTCGCTGGATGATAATTCCCGGTCTTGCGGTACAGGGCTCCACTTACACCAGTGAGCAGGATACTGCCGACGCCCCTGCCGACCCTTTCGCTGCCGATAGCCAAACGCAAAGTTACAATACCGCCTTTTTACGGAAGCGGAAATGGCCCATGCTCTGTCTATCGCAAAGGACTTCTTCTGGTCCTGATGAGATCCACCGACAAATGCTCCTTCCTCTCCCACCTGAGGCTCTCTCCTTCTTGTTGCGCATGTACAGCCGTATCTGGCTTCAACAGGTTTTCTCATCTTCCTGGCGCGAGGATATTGTCCTCACTGTCTGTCGGCCCGGAAAAGACCGGATACTTTCCTCTAGCTACCGCCATATCTGCTTAAGGAGTGTCGTTTGTAAGACCTTAAAGTGAATGACTAACACTCGTTTAGTGCGGTGGCTGGAGACGAATAACTTCCTGAACAATGATCCGTGCGTTTTTCGTCGTCATTGCTCCAGTGTCGACAACCTGACACGTATAAAGGCTTATATCCAGAATACCTTTCTAATCAAGCAGCACGTCGTGGGGGTCTTCTTCGACCTGCAGAAGGCCTACGACTCTATATGTTCCTATGGTATCCTCCTTAATTTGCATGACCACGGTTTACGCGGTCAACGAGCAATCTTCGTTTTTAACATTTTAATATTTCGCCCATTTCGCGTACGCATTGGCCATACTCTTTCACAAGAATGGATCCAGGAGAATGGTGTACCCCAGGGGTCGATTCTCAGTGTAACGCTTTTCGCCGTGGTCATTAACGGCATTAGCCAGTGTTGTTCGTAGCGAAATCCCGATACCACTGTATGTTGACGACTTCGCGATTTACTACCGCTCTTATAATCTTGTGTACCTCGAGGGTCAACTGCAGCTGACCATAGCCTTCATCGCTGACTGGGCACTTCACACCGGGTTTCAGTTCTCCGCTACGAAAACGCAATGTATCCTCTTTCATTGACTCCGTGATCACCCTCCACTGATCATTATTTGCGTGATACATGCCATCCGTTTGTTCCTCGCGTTAAGTTTCTGGGCCTCCACCTCCACAGCAAGCTAACTTGGGAGTTTCATATTCGTCAGCTTCGGGCCTCCTGCGATCGTTTGCTTCGGGTACTCAGTGTTGTTTCTGGGGCCTCTTGGCGTGGCGATCTTACTTTTTATGTTGTGGTTTTATCGCTCGCTGGTACTGTCCAAACTGGACTACGGCAGTTTTATCTATGGCACGACCTACGCCCCTAAACTCCGCCTTTTAGACACAGTCCACCATTCTGGTATCCGTCCAGCTACTGGAGCTTTCCGCACTAGTCGTGTTGAGTGTCTGTATGTTGATTCCGGCGAACCTCCACTGTCCATTCGGTGCTCGGTTTTATTATGTTACTACGTGGCCAGGTTGGCAGCTCACCCTGGTCACCCTTCCTTTAAATCTGTAATGCGCCCGGAACTCACCCACCGTTATTTCCGGAGTACGACTATAGTCCAAGCGGTATTCGGTTTCGGGAACTGCTCGCTGCACATAAGGTCCGAATGCCTGGTGTAGAGCGATTTTCTTTTCCCCGCTCTCCCCTTATCAACTCCAACGTGCTCGGTTTGATCTTGCGCTTTCGGGCAGTGCTAAGGTAGCCACCCCCACCCCCAGTCGTTGTTTCGTCAACTTTTCACTGAACTACTGGGACGTTACCGGACTTAATCTCCGGTATTTGCCGATGGTTCCCAGTTGGGTTGTGTTACGGGATATAGTTTCGTATCTAACGGTGAGGCACATCAATACCGCCTCCCGGAAATCAGTTCTGTTTATACCGCCGAGCTGCTTGCTATGCTTTGCTGCTTACTTTTTATTTCCAACTTAGTTCCTGGAGGTTATATAACACGCTCCCTGAGTGCAATTGAGACCCTGCAGCAGTTCTTCGGCGCATCCACACTCGTTTATAAGATACAATTATTTTGTTATTTAACGACGCTGTCAATTGCCAGGATCACACCAGCGTCGCCGGTGTGCCGGAATTTTGTCCCGCAGGAGTTCTTTTACATGACAGTAAATCTACTGACATGGAGCTGTCGTTTTTAAGCACACTTAAAAACCATCGGCCTGGGCCGGGTTTGAACCCGCGACCTTGGGATCGGTAGGCCAGCGTCTAACCAACTGAGCCACCCAGACCGACTTATAAGATACAGACACTCATATCACAGTTGCTCTCATGCCGTTTGCCGCAGTCTTCTACCGTCACTATATCATATACTGATGCTCAGCGGTAATTCGTTCGCCAGCTGCTATCGGTTTGGCAGCAGTCTTGGGGAGCGTTGGCTGGCTCACAGCTACGGACAATTAAAGACAGCGTGCAAGCCTGGCTGACTTCCTACGGGAATTCCAGGCGGGCTGAAGTTATTCTTACCCGCCTGAGGATAGGTCACAAGTGAGCCACTTACGGCCAGCTTTTGCGTAGTGACCCGGCACCTATCTGTCCGACATGCGATGTTCGACTCACCGTCCCACACGTGCTCCTGGACTGTCCAAGACACGCTTGTGCGTGCCAGTCAATTAGTCTACAGTAGCCTTAATTTTGGGTGACAACCCGGTGTCTCTATCCAAGATTCAGCGGTTCGTTGCCCAGATTGATTTTGCTACGCAAGCCTAACATAGTTTTTGTTCTTTTATGAGGCTTTAACCCTTAAGGTTTCACTTTGTTTTTAACTCTGATACATTTCACCATATAATATTTCAACTGTTTCGTATTTCACTTTTGCCCTTTGTAGTACGTCGTTCTTGTGGATTTTATTCGAGCGTACCAATTTGTAGTTTGGTGTTTTTAGCTGTTTACGTTTTTAGTTGTGTAGTTTAAAGTTCTACTTTTAGCCCGAAACGTTTGTGAGTATTTTTATGTTAAACTTCGACTAGGGCCCTAATGAGCTAGCTGTCGATAAACATCATTCAAGGCCTATTGTTCGCGCCAACATACGCTCATCATCAATAAAGTGCGGCTCCCGCTCCGCGAGCCGTAGGGTTCTTCTTCCTCCCATACATCCGAGGAATCTCCAGAGGACGGCGATTTTCACATCGGTGGTCCAAAATCAGTCAAGGTTAGAAAGAAAAAAAGATGAAGACCAACCACTGAGCTCTTTTTCCTTATGGAAATAGCCCCATGGAATCTTAATGGGTCCCCTCCGAAGGAGTGTCGCCTTGCCGTGGCGGAGGGGCTCAGTACCCGATCCAGACGGCCTACTAAGTGAGTCTTCGTGACCACAGGTAGGCAAGAGGTGAGGGGAAGCTAAGAACATTCCAACGGGTAGATGAGGCTCGTTAGTCTTGGTCGACAACTCATCTAGGAGAAGAGGACTCCGAAATCTAACTCCCCCAGGGGAACCTACCACGGTAGGTCCGGGTTTGGCGCACCCGGGGCCCCGAGCTGCGCACAATCATTTCACCCCCTCCACCTTCATTAACTGTGCCACGTGCGACGTTTTATGTTGCTTTTTATATCACCCTCTTCCTCTTCTAGGTTTATTCTGATTATTAGCTTGTAAGTTCCTAGATTTATAACTCCTGTCTCACCAGCAGGGATCTTTCCTATCTCCGTGGTCCTGTCCCACGGTTTTCAGCGCGGCCCTCGACTTGTGTGCTCTTCGGAGGTCTCAGGCGCGAAGGTTGTGCGGACCCTTCACACTGCCCCCATGTGTAGCCTTAGGTGCGGAGCCCGTCCACACGTCAAGTACACCCACGTAGCTCCTTGAGGGCACGGCCGGTGTTAATCTCCCGACGGCCGCGTGCCGTCGGGTTAGTATCACCGGCCGGACGTGTTACCGCTGACGGAGCCCCGGTGTAATCAACCCGAAGTCCCCTGAATCCACGCTGACTCCGTTGAGGCAGCGTGTGCTAAAGCGGGGAGCCACAGGCGGTTATTCCTGTGGTGGGGGCATAAAACCGGGGTGTCACGTGGTGAACGGTTTACCCATGCGGACAAGCAGTGGAGATCGGAGGGTAGCTCCTCTGAAGTACGCCTTGAGGTCAGTCATGGAGTGGTCTCCATGGCGGCACAGACCGTGGAGATTTTGGTGTCTTTTATCCTTTGACCCCCGGATGGCAGGCTGACGCCGACGGTTCCGGATGGGGGTCCAATTCATAATGCATCCGCGCAAAACCCCTTTGTTTGACTCGTTTTTAGTTCTGACATTGGCCTGTGAAGGGAAGACGATTAAAGATATCAGTCCATTCTATATAAAACGCGAAGTAGACAGGATATGTGGCCCGGTGAAAAACGCGACGAGAGTACGAGACGGTACGTTGTTAATTGAGACCAACACGGCAGATCAGTCCCAGAAACTTTTGAAAGTGGCAATTCGGGTAGCCCCCCACAAGACGCTTAACACCTGTAGGGGAGTGGTAACCACCTCCAGTTTGGACAATCTGACGAACGAGGAGATCGTCAGCTGCCTCTCTGACCAGCGTGTCTGTCAAGCCTACCGTCTTACTCGTAAGCAGGATGGCAAGGAGCAAGCTCTGCGTACGGTGTTTCTGACATTCAAAGGCACTCAACTACCTGAATTTATCTTTTGTGGCTACGAACGTGCCGCCGTACGCCAGCATGTACCGAACCCCATGCGCTGTTTTAGATGCCAGCGGTTCGGCCATACTAAAACCTCCTGCAACAATCCCGCCATTTGTGAACGCTGCGGTTTACCCGCCCACGAGGATACGGCATGCACAAGGAATCCTGTATGTGTGAACTGTGGCCAAAGCCATCCATCTAGCTCGCGCCAGTGTTCCACGTGTATGGACGAGAAGGCGATACAGGAGTTGCGTGTGAAAGAGCGGCTCACATTTCTGGAAGCTCGTCGCCGCTTCGAGCAACTGAAACCTGCGACTACCCTAGGTTTCGCTTCAGCAGTTCGCAGCACTCCTGCTCACACTGTGGCCGTGCAACATGTACCGGTCGCTGATGCTGCCACACAAACGGATTTACCGAACATCTCTCCACCGACCCGTGACGCTCCTGCACCGGCAACTACATCTTCCGCCGTGCAGACACAAACTCACCAAGCATCCTCAAGCAGTGGCCACACTACTTTGCCTGTCCCTGTCAATCGTTCGCGCCATAAACACCGGGCGAGTAGCCGTTCCTCCTCAAAGAAGTCCCGCTCCCGTTCAACGAGCCGCCGAGGATCTTCAGACTCCCGCACGTCAGCGGAGTCATTAGAGGACGGCGAATTAAACATTCCAGGTCCTAAGTCGGTCAAGGTAAGAATGAAAAAGAAAAAGATGAAGACCGTACGCTAATCTCTTTACCATGGAAATAATCCAGTGGAATGTTAATGGGTACCGTGCACGTGTTCCGGACATACAGCACTTAGTTTTTCAACGCTCTCCATCAATCGTCTGCCTACAGGAAACCCACTTACAGCCTAATCACTCTCTCCACCTTCGTGGATTTTCAGCATTCCGCCACGACTCTGTCGCTGATAGGAGAGCATGCGGTGGTGTTGCTACGCTGGTGGCACATCACATCTCTGCCACCAGTATAACCCTTAACATGCCACTGTAAGCTGTAGCTGTGCGTGTACAGCTGCAGGGCCTCTGTTTCTCCGTTTGCAACCTATATTTGCCACCGGTCAGTGTCGTACACGAGAATGATCTCCGGGCTCTCTTGGCACAGATTCCGCCACCGCTCATCTTTCTCGGCGATCTGAATGCCAAGCACTCTCACTGGGGCTCCAGCACTGACGATGCTCGTGGGTGCCTTGTAGCAGACGTTTGCGATATGTCCGGCTTAATCATACTAAACACTGGCGTGCCTACTTTCTTATCATCTGCCTATGGTACACACTCCGCGCTTGACGTTTCTTTCAGCAGCCCGTCACTAGTACCTATACTTGATTGGTCGGTACTGTCCGACTTATTTGGCAGTGATCATTATCCCATTAGCATTCACATATCGGGCCACCATTCTGTGCCAACGCGATATCCTCACTGGATTATTTCCAAGGCGGACTGGGGGAAATTCCGTTCCCTCATTCACTTGACCGACAATGCTTTTACCAGCATTGACGACATGGTGGAATATTTTACCGGCTCTATCCTTCTCGCAGCAGATTCTAGCATTCCTCGAGGTTCATCTACACCACGACACGTTCCTGTGCCCTGGTGGTCCGAGGAATGCCGTTTGGCTATTAAAGCTCGTAAGCGTGCTCTGCGTGTTTTCCGAGCACACCCTACGGAGGCGAATTTTACTGCTTTTAAACGCTCTCGTGCAAGGGCTCGCTTTGTAATGCGCAATGCAAAACGCACATCCTGGGAATCTTACGTGTCTTCCCTTTCACGTCGCAGTTCGGCCCAGAAGGTGTGGACTGCCGTCCGGCGTATGTACGGTAAGTGTCGCCGGATAATCATCCCCGGTCTTGTCGTACAGGGCTCCATATACACCAGCGAGCAGGATATCGCCGACGCCCTTGCCGATTCCTTCGCCACTACTAGCCAAACTCAAGGCTACGACAGAGCCTTTTTACCGATTAAGGAGTCCGCGGAACGGATAAGCCTAAATTTTAATAGTGATTGTAGTGAACCCTACAATGCACCTTTTACTGAAGCGGAACTGGCGCATTCTTTGTCCCTCGCTCACGACTCTTCTCCTGGTCCTGATGACATCCATCGCCAAATGCTGCTTCATCTTCCATCTGCGGCTCTATCATTCCTGTTGAGCATCTATAACCGCATCTGGCTTCAGCAGGTTTTTCCATCTTCCTGGCGAGAGGGTGTTGTAATCCCTATCCCTCGACCCGGAAAAGACCGTACACTCCCCTCTAGCTACCGTCCTATATGCCTGACGAGTGTCGTCTGCAAGACCTTTGAACGGATGATCAACACTCACTTAGTATGGTGGCTAGAGACGAACAACCTGCTGAGCAATGTTCAGTGCGGTTTTCGTCGCCATCGCTCCAGTGTCGACAATCTGACACGCATGGAAGCCTACATCCAAAATGCCTTTCTTTTGAAGCAGCATGTCGTGGGTGTCTTCTTCGATCTGGAGAAGGCCTACGATACCACATGGCGTCATGGTATTCTCCGTACTCTTCACGGGTATGGTTTGCGAGGTCTTTTAGCAATCTTTCTTTTTAACTTTTTAGCCCTGCGTCGCTTTCGTGTCCGCATTGGCAATACGTTCTCACAGGAGAGGATCCAAGAAAATGGTGTGCCCCAGGGGTCGATTATTAGTGTAACTCTTTTCACCGTTGCCATTAACGGCATTGCTAGTGTCGTTCGTAGGGGAATAGCGATGTCGCTGTATGTTGACGATTTTGCGATCTATTATCGATCTTATAGTCTCGAACATATAGAACGTCAACTACAGCTGACCATATCCTCTATCGCCGACTGGGCCCTTCGCGCCGGCTTCAAGTTCTCCCCTACGAAAACACAATGTGTCCACTTCCATCGACTTCGCGGTGTACATCCTCCTCTAGAACTCCGTTTGCGTGACACACCCCTGCCGTTTGTTTCGCACATCAAGTTCTTGGGCCTTTACCTAGACAGCAAACTCACATGGGAGCACCATATTCGTCAACTTCGTGGCTCCTGCGATCGTTCGCTTCGAGTGCTCCGGGTTTTATCTGGAGTGTCTTGGGGTGGCGATCGCACTGTCATGTTGAGGCTGTATCGTTCATTGGTTGTTGTTGTAGTGTTTAACGCCCGCTTTTACTACTACGGCACCGCAGGCGGTGACACTGATGATACATGAAGATGGAGCACCGGTGGAATGAGATGGCGGGGGAAACCGGAGTACCCGGAGAAAACCCGCCCTGACGCCGCTTCGTCCACCACGAATACCACATGCGGGTCCCTGGGATCGAACCCGGGCCGCCTGGTTCATTGGTGAGGTCCAAACTAGATTACGGCAGTTTTATTTATGGCGCGGCGTCCGCCTCTAAACTCCGTCTTTTAAATACTGTACATAATGCTGGTATCCGTCTGGCTACTGGAGCTTTCCGCACTAGCCGTGTAGAGTGTCTGTATGCTGACTCTGGCGAACCCCCACTTTCTATTCGGCGCTCGTTTTTATTGTGCTCTTACGTGTCCCGTTTGGCGGCCCATCCTGGTCACCCGTCTTTTAATCCTGTATTGCGCCCGGAACTCGCTCACCGTTATCTTCGGAATAACACGATCTCTCGCCCAAGCGGTATTCGATTTCACGAACTGCTTAACTTACACGCGCTGCGCATGCCTGCTGTCGAAGGGTTTTCCCTTGGCCGCTGTCCTCCATGGCAATTACAGCGTGCCCAGTTCGACCTGGAGCTTACGATGCATGCTAAGTTGGTTACCCCTCCATCTGTGTATCGTCAGCTTTTCACCGAGATCCTTGGACGTTACCGGAATTACACTCCGGTATTTACCGATGGTTCCCAGGTGGATGGGGCTACAGGGTGTAGCTTTGTGCATAACGGTGAGACTCACAAGTACCGTCTGCCAGACTTGAGTTCCGTCTTTACCGCCGAGCTGTTTGCAATATTTTATTTCGTCCTTTTTATCTCCAGTTCCGTTCCTGGAAGTTTTATCGTCTGCTGCGACTCTCTGAGCGCACTGCAGGCATTGCAACAGTTTGTCGGCACGTCAGCGCTAGTTGTGAAAATACAGACACTCGTCTCGCAAGTTGCTCTCGCGCGGATACCAGATTGTTTTTACCTGGACCCCAGGCCATGTAGGCATTCCCGGCAATGAAGCAGCGGATGAGGCTGCTAAGTCTGCCTGCCGTTTGCCGGAGATCTTAACACGCAGTCTTCCCTACACTGATGTACAACGGTACTTCCGACGTCATATTTTATCAGTCTGGCAGCAATCGTGGGAAGCGTTGGATGTCACTGGCACGCAATTGCGGACAATCAAGGAAACGGTGCAGCCTTGGATAACATCTTCAAGGGATACCAGGCGGGCAGAAGTCATCTTGGCCCGCCTGAGAATAGGTCACACGCGCATCACGCATGGACACTATCTGCGTGGTGAGCCGGCGCCGGTATGTTCCACCTGTGGCGTTCAGCTCTCTGTGGCCCATGTCCTAGTTGATTGTCCGCGCTACAATCGTGAGCGCCAGTTGTTTGGCCTGTGTTCTAGTTTAAAGACGATGTTAGGCGACGACCCGGTAGCTGTGGATTCAGTGCTGCGGTTCGTCGGCAGCATTGGCTTTGGTAAGCAAGTTTAAATTTTATTGAGTGGTTTTACTTTTTACCTTTTCTATTTTATCTGCTTACCTTTTTAGGTCATTTTACACGCTTTTAACTATTTTGAGCATACTTTTTAGACAAGTTTTAAGTTTTAACTTTTTTAACTTTTGGCTGTTTTAGCTTGCGTTTTAATATTTAAGTGGTGGTGAGTTTTATCCATTTTTTTATCTTTTGACTTGGGGCTCTAATGACCTAGCTGTCGACGGGCCCTTAAACCCTAATCACTCACTCACTCTTAATGGGTTTCAACGCTCTCCATTTCTCGTCTGTCTACAAGGAACTGATTTGCAGCCTTATTACGCTGTCCACCTTCTGATTTTTCGGCATTTAGACATGACTCTGATGGGCGACCAAGCACTGCTGTTGCTATTCTGGTGGCGCATAAAATCTTTGCCACCGGCATACCACCTAACACGCCGCTGCAAGCTGTAGCGGTGTGTGTACAGCTGCAGAGCCTCTCTTCGTTTGTAATGTGTATCTGCCACCCATCAGTGTTGTGCACGAGAACAATCTTCGGCCTCTTTTGGCACAGATTCCACCACCACTCCTCTTTCTGCGGGATCCGAATCCCAAACATACTCACTAGGACTCCGGCACTGACGATGCCCATGGATGCCTGGTAGCAGATGTTTGCGATATGTCCGGCTTACTTTTATTGAACACTGGTGCCCCTACGGTTTTATTATCCTGCCTACGGTACTCACTCCGTCCTAGTCGTTAGCTTCTGTAGCCCGGCACTAGTACCACTCATTGATTGGTCGGTGCTTTCCGTGCTATTCGGCAGTGATGATTATCTCATTAGTATGCACCTTTCCTGTCACCATTCTGTGCTAACATGACATCCACACTGGATTATTTCCAAGGCTGACTGGGGGAAATGTCGTTCCCTCATTCACCGCACCGATGATGTTTTTGCCACCATTGATGAAATGGTGGAGCATTTTACTTGCTCTGTTCTTCTCGCAGAAGGTTTCAGAATTCCTCGCGGTTCCTTTACAGCAGGTCACGTTCCTGTAAGTTGGTGTTCCGAGGAATGCCGTTTGTCTATTAAAGCACCCAAACGTGCTGTGCGTGTATTTCGTGTACACCCCACGGAAGCGAACAGGGCTCCATCTACACCAGCGAGCAGGATATCACCGACGCCTTTGCACATTCTGTCGCCACTACTAGCCAAACTGAAAGCTACGATAGAGCCTTTTTACCTATTAAGGAAACTGCGGAGCGGATGAGCCTAAATTTTAACTACTCAGTAGCGACTGAGAGACCTAGGAGAGATATACATCGCCACTGATGATATTTCCTGTAGCTGCAAGCGAAACGTCTGGGAGAGTGAAGGAGCCCAGCGGACCACGGCCTCAGCTCGGAAGCATATTCTTCTAATTATGACTCCGGCCGTGAAAGTACCCTTTACAGTAGCGGAGCTAGCGTACTCTTTGTCCCTTGCAAAGGATTCCTCTCCTGGTCCAGATAACATCCATAGACAAATGCTGCTTCTTCATCCACCTGCGGCTTTGTCCTTCCTGCTGGGCATTTATAACCGTATCTGCTGCGAGCAGGCTTTTCCGTCTTCCTGGCGAGTGGGTTTTGTCATCCCTATCTCCCAACCGGGAACAGACCGGATACTTCCCTCGAGTTACAGCCCTATTTGATTAACGAGTGTTGTTTGTAAGACCTTCGAAGGGGAGATAAACACTCGTTTAGTGTGGTGGCTAGAGACGCATAACCTGCTCAGCAATATTCAGTGCGGCTTTCATCGCCATCGCTCTAGTGTCGACCATCTGACAAGCTTGGAGGCCTACATCCAAAATGCCTTTCTGCTGAACCATTTGGAGATGGCCTAAGACACCACCTGGCGCTGCGGAATTCTCCGTTCTCTGCCGGGTACCTTTTTCGTGGCCATTTAGCGCTGTTTATTTTAAACTTTTTACGACTTCGGCAATTTCGTGTCCGCATTGGTAACATCCTGTCACAAGAGAAGATCCAGGAGAACGGCGTGCCCCAGGGTTCTATCCTGAGTGTCACGCTTTTCGCCGTAGCAATTAACGGTATTACTGGTGCTGTTCGCAGCGGAATCCCGATGTCACTGTATGTTGACGACTTTGCAAGTTACTACCGCTCTTATAATCTTGAGCACATTGAGCGTCAACTACAGCTGACCATTTCTATCGCAGACTGGGCCTTTCGCACCGGCTTTCAGTTCTCACCTACGAAAACACAATGGATCCACTTTCATCGCCTTCGCGGTTTACACCCTCCTCCGGATCTTCATTCGTGTGACACATCTCTACCGTTTCTTCCACACCTCAAGTTCTTTGGCCTTCACCATGACGGTAAGCTGACGTGGGAGCACCATATTCGCCAACTTCGTGCTTCCTGCAATCGATCTCTTCGGGTACTCCGTGTTTTATCTGGAGTATCTTGAGGCGGTGATCCTACAATTATGTTACGCTTGTATCGGTCATTGGTGCGGACCAAGCTAGACTAAGGTAGTTTTATTTACAGCGCGACGTCGGCCCCTAAACTTCGCCTTATAGACACTGTTCATCATGCTGGTATCCGTCTCAATAGAGTCGTTGTCTGTATGCCGATTCTAGTGAACCTCCGATGTCTGGCCGACGCTCATACTTGCTTTGCTCTTATGTAGCACGTTTAGCCGCGCAGCCAGGTCATTCTTCCTTCCCGCCTGTTTTGTGTCCAGACCTAGCCCACCATGATCTGCAGAACACCACCATATCCCATCCGAGTGGTATCAGGTGGCCGAATATGCCCAGAGCCTGCCAGCTGTAGAGCGACACTCTTTTGGCCGCTGTCCTCCCTGGTAACCCCAGCGTGCACGCTTCGACCTGGGGCTATAGGGCTATGCGAAGGCTACTACCCCTCCATCGGTGTTGCGCCAAATCTCCACCGCACTTTTGGACCGTTACCAGAATTATACTACGGTATTCACCGATGGATCCCAGTTGAGGGGGGGGGGTACCGGACAACAGTTCAGTTGTTACCACCGGGTTGTTTGCGACGTTTTGTTTTTTACTTTTTATCTCCAGTTTAGTTCCTGGACGTTTTATCATCTGTTGCGACTCGCTGAGCGCTATTCAGGCGCTGCAACAGTTCATTGGCAACTGGGCATTAGTTCTTAAAATATAGACTCTTGCGGATACCAGTTCTTTCTTACCTGCTTACCTGGTGCCCAGGTCATTTAGGTATTCCCGGGAAGAGGAGACGGATGCAGGTGCCAAGTCCCCCTGTCGTCTCTCCGAGTTTTCCACCCGCACGCTACCGCATGTAGATGTGCACCATTACTTCCAAAGCCATCTATTTTCTGTGTGGCAGCAGTCCTGGGAAGCGTTAAGTGGCACTTAATTTCGGACAATCAAAGACACCGTTCAATCCTGGCAGACCTTTTGCAGGGATTCCAGGCGGAAGAGGTGATCCTAACTCGCCTGAGAATAGGTCATACCAGAGCTACTCATGGGCACCTTCTACGTGGTGACCCGGCGTCTATCTGTGCTACGTGCTCTGTAGCACATGTGCATGTCGATTGTCCACGTTACGCTCGTGAGCACCAGTTCCTTAGCCTGGGTCTTAAACTGCGCACCGTTTTAGGCAACGACCCAGTAGCTGTAGCTTCAGTACTCCACATTGTTGCAAATTTCGATTTTGGGAAGCAATTGTAAAGTGCGACCTTCTTTACTTGTTTTTCTTCAACCTTTAAGCAATTTTATCAGCTTACGTTTTGGTAAGTTAAGTTTTACCAGGTTTTAAACTTTAGCTGTTTTTACCCTCGTTTTCGTTCTTTTAGCAGCCCTTTTTAAGTTATTTTAGCTGTTCCTTTTTAACTTTATAGGCGAGGTCTTATTATTTGTTTCGCCTTTTTTTTTTTTTTTTTTTTTTTTTTTTTTTTTTTTTTTTTGGGCATTGGGCTCTAATGCCATTGTTGTTGACTTTTGAATAACTCATAAACCGTACGAGATATAGACCTCGCTAAAACATACAATTTATGTCCCCATACATTATTTTGTAGAGTGAACCATTTTGGAGATATTCCTCGTTTAAAGTTTCGGAAAACCTTAAACTTTCGTGAAATGGAACATCGTTGTTCATCTTTTTATGTTAGGCGTGGAAAGAGAACGGGATCTCAAAGCTCTAAAATATTTTACTATCGCTCAAAGCCTACTGTATCTCCATATTCCCCTTGTAACTGCAAGGAAGGAAATAAGGAATAAGATAATATCTGCTGATGTTTATCTCCAATAACACGAAGAAGATATGGGAATAAGATTTTTGTAAGAATGGTTAGTACAAGAGTTGAGAAACTCATGTGAGTGCAACACATCAGATTTTTCCGGATATTGTGGAAAGAGTTACAATGAAACATGTCCATCCGTCAAGAGGCCTCGTGCGTTATTTATCCGGGCGTGGCCCGCACGCCGAGTATTTGAATCGTTTTGGTCAATCACCCACGAACCTGTGTGCATGTGGTACGATCGGTACCCCTGATGCCCCAATACTTGCATCTTAGGGAACCGCAACAAAGAGCACCTCAAGGAAAATATATTTTTGAAATAGTAGGAAACAAAAAGCTATGAAGGCATTTGGATACAGTTGCCAACAAATGTTTATAGTTCCAATATAGTGAATGTCTTCAGCAATAATTTTGAGTTGTATTACTTTGGGACCTTATTAAACTTTCTTTTAGCATATTGTGAATAGTTCTATATTTATTGCATTCACTTGGAGAATATCTATAGTCAAAGCCTATATTTAACTTGTTAATGCACTTTTTTAATTCTGATCTTTTTATAATTGTATATTTTGAATTTTTATAACTCCCTTTTAAATCACCTTTATGAATTTTATTAATTTTATTTAACCTAAATTGCAGCATAACAGGCCATATTTTAATTTAGAAATGTTCCAAATTGCATCCATTTAATTAAACCAGACTTCCACGGCGGCTTGATCCCCGAGGGGCCTACTTGGGTAGGAACAGGTATAACGCTGCCGGGGTACCGAGCCAACTGACTCCTTCGGAGTGGGCTCCTCTACGGAGTGAGGGGGTCAGTCAAAACGCCCACCCACATGTAGGCCGTGCGTGTAGACCCGTGTCGGTGGTAAGGATTATCCTGGTGGTTGAGGGATGCGTATCTGAGCCCGGTCCAGTGTCCTGAATTCGGGGAGGGTGCGCATTTCCCATACACCGCTTTGGTTTCTGCTTCCCCTAAATGCTAGGGGCTAATCCACCCCTAGTCAATTGGCCAAGACCAGGTATTGCACTGAACTCCAGGGTGAGTAGGACGGCGAGCCCGCTATATCCCTGTGTAGTCCTGTCGTCCTAGTGGGTTGACCCCTTGTTAGGCCTCGTGGTGGGTAGGGAGCACTGGGGGATGAAATATGTTTTATGCTTTTATGGCTAAAAACACTCCGAAGAGACGACGACAAGTCAACGAAGCAAGAGGTCACCGCAGTTTCAGCAGCTCGGTACCTAGTTATTAGCAGAATGGAAGAGGCTCGGGGTTTTCTGAAGGTAAACCCTTTCGTCATCCAGGAGGGTCTTGCACCCGACTTAGAAATGGCTCACTACTGATTGAAACTTTTAAAGTCACCCAGTGCGACAGATTGCCCCTCCGAAGGGGTGTCGCGTTGTCGTGGCGGAGGGGCTCAGTACCCGAACCAGACGGCCTACTAAGCCTCTTTTGACCACTGGTAGGCAAGAGGTGCGGGGAAACTAAGAACATTCCAAACGGGTAGATGAGGCTCGGTAGTCTCGGTCGACGACCCATCTAGGAGAAGGGGACCCCGAAATCAAACTCCCCCAGGGGAACCTACTACGGTAGCTCCGGGTTTGGTGCACCCGGGGACCCGAGCCACTCACAATCATTTCACCCCCTCCACCTTCATCAACTGCGCCACATAATAGTCACTTCTGTTGCTTTTTTTCATCACCTTCTTGCCCTTCTAGATTTATTATGATTATTAATAAGGCCTTAGTTATATAACTCCTGTCTCACTAGCAGGGATCTTTCCTATCTCCGTGGTTCTGTCTCACGGATTTCAGCGTGGCCCCCGACTTGTGTGCTCTTTGGAGGTCTCAGGCGTGAAGGTTGGGCGGACCCTCCCTACTGCCCCCATTTGTAGCCTTAGGTGTGGAGCCCGTCCACACGTCATGTGCACTCACGTAGCTCTTTGAGGGCATGGCCGGTGTTAATCTCCCGACAGCCGCGTGCCGTTGGGTTAGTATCACCGGCCGGACGTGTTACCGCTGACGGAGCCCCGGTGTAATCAACCCGAAGTCCCCTGAATCCACGCTGACTCCGTTGAGGCAGCGTGGCCTAAAGCGGGGAGCCACAGACGGTTATTCCTGTGGTGGGGGCATAAAGCCGGGGTGTCACGTGGTGAACGGTTTACCCATGCGGACAAGCAGTGGTGATCGGAGGGTAGTTCCTCTGAGGTGCGCTTTGAGGGCAGTCATGGAGGGGTCTCCATGGCGGCACAGACCGTGGAGATTTTGGTGTCCTTCTTTTCTTTGAGCCCCGGATGGCAGGCTGACGCCGACGGTTCCTTATGGGGGTCCGATTTCATCATGCATCCGCGCAAACCCTCCCATTTCGACAGTTTTATAGTCATGACCTTGGCCAGTGAAAGGAAAACGATGAAGGATCTGAGCCTCTTTTACATCAAGAAAGAACTCGACAGGATTTGTGGCCTGGTTAAAAACGCCACCCGAGTTCGAGACGGTACGCTTTTGGTAGAAGTGACCACCTCAGACCAGTGCCAGAAATTGTTTAAAGCCACTTTGTTGGGCTCCTACCCCATCCGGATAGTCCCACACAAATGTCTAAACTCATGCAGAGTAGTGGTCACCACCTCCAGTCTGGACGGTCTATCAAACGAGGAGTGACTGATTTACGTACGGTTTTCCTCACCTTTAAGGGCACACAGTTGCCCGAATACATTTTCTGCGGTTACGAGCGTACTAGCTCGCGTCAGTGTGCGAAGTTTCTGGATGAAAAATTTATACAGGAGCTACGCGTGAAAGAACATTTTACCTTTTCAGAGGCGCCTCGTCGCTTTGAGCAGCTGCAACCTGCGACCACCACGGGTAATACCTTGGCTGCCCGACGCGCTCTTGTCAACTCCGTAGCGATACAGAATGTCCCTGTATCAGGTGCTTCCGCACAGACAGACCTACCAGTGACTATCGTTCCACTGTCTCGTGCCACACCTGCACCAGCTACATCTACACCCGTACAGACACCAGCTCACAAGGCGTCCACAAGTTGTAGCCAGCCTGTTGATAGCCATTCCTCTAGGCCTGCTGTTCGCGCCAGCAGCCACACATCATCAATGAAGTCCCGCTCTCGTTCCGCGAGCCGCCGGGGATCTTCAGACTCCCGGACGTGGGCGGAGTCACCAGACGATGGCGAATTTAACCTACCCCGTCCGAAGTCGGCTAAGGTAAAGATGAAAAAGAAAAAGATGAAGACGAATTCCTAATTATTCTTTACCATGGAAATAATCCAGTGGAATGTTAATGGGTTCCGGGCACGTGTTCCGGACATATAGCATCTCCTTTCGCAACGCTCTCCATCAATCGTCTGTCTACAAGAAACACACTTGCACCCTAACCACGCATTACAACTTCGTGGTTTTTCGGCATTTAGGCATCACTCTGCAGCTGATAGACGAGCAAGCGGGGGTGTTGCTATTCTGGTGGCGCATACTATCTCTGCCACCAGTGTGCCACTCAACACACCACTAGAAGCTGTAGCGGTGCGTGTGCAGCTGCAGAGCCTCTGTTTCTCCCTTTGCAATGTCTATCTGCTACCGGTCAGTGTCGTACACACGAACGATCTTCGGGCTGTCTTGGCACAGATTCCGCCATCGCTCATCTTTCTCGGCGATCTAAATGCCAAGCACTCTCATTGGGGAACCGGCACCGGCGATGCCCGTGGGTGCCTTGTAGCAGACGTTTGCGATATGTCCGGCCTGGTCATTTTAAACACTGGCGTGCCTACTTACTTATCATCTGCCTATGGTACACACTCCGCGCTTGACTTTTCTTTTAGCAGCCCGTCACTGGTACCTCTACTTGATTGGTCGGTACTTTCCGACTTATGTGGCAGTGATCATTACCCCATTAGCATTCACCTATCGGGCCACAATTCTGTGCCAACACGCTTTCCCCACTGGATTCTTTCCAAGGCTGACTAGGGGAAATTTCGTTCCCTCATTCACCTTACCGCCGATGGTTTTAGCACCATTGACCACATGGTGGAGTATTTTACTTGCTCTATCCTTCGTGCAGCGGATTCCAGCATTCCTCGTGGTTCCACTACACCTCGTCACGTTTCTGTGCCTTGGTGGTCCGAGGAATGTCGTTTGGCTATTAAAGCACGCAAGCGTGCATTGCGTATCTTTACATTACATCCCACGCAGGCGAACTTTGTCGCTTTTAGTGTGCTCGTGCTAGGGCGAGATTTACACTTCGAGACGCAAAACGCAAATCGTGGGAAAAGTATATATCTTCTCTTTCCCGTCGAAATTCGGCGCAAAAAGTGTGGACTGCTGTTCAGCGAATGTACGGCAAGTGTCCCCGGACAATCATCCCCGGCCTTGCTGTACAGGGCTCCCGTTACACCAGCGAGCAGGCATCGCCGACGCCCTTTCCGAGTGTTTCACCTGTACTAGCCAAACCCAAACCTATGGTAGAGCGTTTTAGCTATCAAGGAATCTGCGGAGCAGATAGGCCTTAGTTTTAACAGTGCCCAAAGTGAACCGAACAACGTACCATTTACCGAAGCGGAGCTGGCGCATTCCTTGTCTCTAGCAAAGAATTCTTCTCCCGGTCCTGACGACATCCACCGCCAAATGCTGCTTCATCTTCTACCTGTAGCTCTTTGCTTCATGTTGAGCATGTATAACCGCATCTGACATCAGCAGGTTTTTCCGTCTTCCTGGCGAGAGGGTATTGTCATCCCTATACCTCGACCAGGAAAAGACCGGACACTTCCCTCTAGCTACCAGCTTATTTGCCTGACGAGTGTCGTCTGCAAGACCTTGGAACGGATGATTAACACTCGCTTAGTGTGGTGGCTAGACACGAATAACCTGCTGAGCAATGTTCAGTGCGGATTTCTTCGCCATCGCTCCAGTGTTGACAATCGGACGTGCATGGAGGCATACATACAGAATGCGTTTCTCCTGAAGCAGAATGTCATGGGTGTCTTCTTGGATCTGGAGAAGGCCTACAATACTACTTGGCACTATGGCATTCTCCGTACTCTGCACGGTTATGGTTTGCGCGGTCACTTAGCCGCTTTTCTTTTTAACTTTTTACTCATTCGCCGTTTTCGTGTCCATATAGGCAACACGCTGTCTCAAGAGAAGATCCAAGAGAATGGTGTACCCAGGGATAGATCCTCAGTGTCACACTTTTCGCAGTTGCCATTAATGGCATCACTAGTGTTGTTCGTAGCGGTATCCCGATGTCGCTGTATGTTGACGACTTTGCGGTCTACTATCGCTCTTATAGTTTGGAGGACATCGCGCGTCAACTGCAGCTGACCATATCCTCCATCGCCGAGTGGGCATTACGCACCGGCTTTCGGCTCTCCCCTACGAAAACACAGTGTCTTCACTTTAACCGACTGCAAGGAGTACACCCTCCTCCTGATCTTCATTGGCGTAACACACGTCTTCCTTTTGTTCCGCACCTTAAGTTCTTCGGCCTACACCTCGACTGCAAACTCACATGGGAGCACCATATCCGCCATCTTTGTGCTTCCTGCGATCGTTTGCTTAGGATACTCAGGGCCTTATCTGGGGCATCTTGGGGCGGCGATCACACAGTGATGAGGTTGTATGGCTCACTGGTTCGGTCCAAATTAGACTACGGCTGTTTTATTTATTGCGCGGCGTCTGCATCTAAACTCCGGCTTTTAGACACAGTACATCACAGTGGTATCCGTCTCGCTACTGGGGCTTTCCGCACCAGCAGAATCGATTGTCTGTATGCTGATTCTGGCGAACCTCACTGTCTGTTCGACGCTCTTTGTTACTTTGTTCTTGCGTGGCAAGACTGGCCACCCATCCAGGTCACCCTTCGTTTCCACCCGTGTTGCGTCCAGACCTCGCGCACCGTTATATGCGAAATACAACTCTCTCCCGTCCAAGTGGTATCCGGTTTCGAGAACTGCTTGCTGCACACGCCCTTAAACTTCCAGCCGTAGAGCGGCATTTACATGGCCGATGTCCTCCCTGGCAACTCCAGCGCGCACGCTTTGACCTGGAGCTGTCGGGCTGTGCTAAGATAGCTACCCCTCATTTCGTGTTTCGCCAACTATTCACGGAACTGCGGGGTCGATACCGGACTTCCTGTCCGGTATTTACCGATGGCTCCCAGTTGAGTAGTGCGACGGGTTGCGCCTTTATATACAACGGTGATTCTTTTAGCGCTCTCCAGGCCCTGCAAATGTTTATCGGCACCTCGGCATTGGTTGTTAAAATCCAGGCGTTGAACTCTCAGCTACTGTATCACGGATACCAGTGTGTTTTTACGTGGATCCCAGGCCATGTGGGTACTCCGGGCAACGAGGCGGCGGATGTGGCTGCAAAATCTGCATGCCGCCTTCCGGAGTATTCCACCCGTATGCTCCCCTATATAGATGTGCAGAAATATTTCCGTCGCCATCTATTTGCTCTCTGGCAGGAATCTTGGGAAGCGTTATCTGGCAATCAGTTACGGACAATCAGGGACACGGTACAACCCTGGCATACCAGCTGCAGGGATTCCAGGCGGGAAGAGGTGGTTTTATCCCGCCCGAGGATCGGCCATACCCGAGCCACGCATGGACACCTTTTGCGTGGTGATCCGGAGCCTGTCTGTTAGACGTGTAATATTCCAATCTCAGTCGCACATGTCCTTCTTGATTGTCCGGGATACGCTCGTGAGCGCCAGTCCGTTGGCCTGGGCCTTACACTGTGGTCAGGTTTAGGCAACGATCCAGTATCTGTAAATACAGTGCTGTGGTTTTGTTCCACAATTGATTGTATGAAGCAAGTGTAAGGTTATTTTATTTCAGAGATTTTAGCCTTTTAGATTGTCTTATGTTTTTTTTTTTTTTTTTAACGTTTTAGCGTTTTTTTTTTCTGGCAATTTTAAGTTCCAGTTTTTAACATTTTAAATGGAACGTTTAGTTGTTTAGCTGGTTTTATCTATTTTAACTTTAAAGCTTTAGTTGTTTTTTATGGGTGATATTTTAACACTTTACCGTCCCTAATTTTACTTTTGGACTCGGGGCCCTAATGACCAGGTTGTCGGCGGGCCCTTAAACCCGACACTCACTCACTCGACAGATTGCTAAAAGCTAAGCTACTCCAAGGGTACCTATCCGTGTCGAAAAGCACCGTAGTCTGAACTCGTCTAAGGGAATCATCACCACCTCTCTTTTGGATGATATGTCGGAGGAAGGAATTTTGGGTTATCTGTCGGACCAAGGTGTTACTGAGGTTTATCGTGCCAAAGTCAAGGCTATAAATACTCGGTTATATGTTCCACGCCCAATGCGTTGTTTTCAGTGCTAACGCTTTGGTCACACTAGGGTATCTTGAAAACTTGCCACGGCTCTTTGCACTAGTGTGGAAAGGATGCCCACGATGGAGCTTGCCTATCTGTCTGCTGTGTAAATTGTAGGGGTCTCCATCCAGCGACCGTGATTGCCCACGGTTTATGGACGAGAAGGCCAACCAAGAGGTGCGGGTGAAAAGACGCATATCTTTCAATGAAGCCCGCAAACGCCATCCTTCTCTCGTGAGATTTGGTACGCTTAGTTCAGTGGTGCAAACCAAGAACCAAAAAAAGGAATATAAGTGTACACAAACCACTCGTGCACCTCCACCTGCAGTCGCTAGTCCTACTACTACAGCATCAACTTCTGGTTCCGCCGCTTCCATAACAATATCCGTTTGGCACTGACTCTCGTAAATCTAAAACGGAGCCGAAAGGCTCCGACTTTTTTAAAGATCCTAAGACCTCAGGCAGTCACCAATATGCTTTGAAAGATATTCCTCCTTCACCTCCTCGGAAATCCCAATCTTAGAATGCCCGGTGGCGCAGTTCAGCTAAGCCTCACTCTCCTCCTGTGACTACGGGCAATCCTTTTGCAGCACTATCTTCCGTCTCCGCCGCTGCTGAGCCTTTTCCTTTGGCAGAATCAATGGAGCAGGAGCCACCACCTCCTGCAAGCCCTAGTCCCACACTCCAGCTGAAGATCAAGTTGAAGCGCCAGCCGCAGCCCTAGTGATTTTAGACAGTTCACTTCCTTCCCTCTAGATGTCCCTCGTTCAGTGAAACACACGTGGCGTACGCACACATAGGCCGAATTACAGTTTTGAAACAAATCGCTTTCTCGTACTGCCATGTGCTTACAGGAGACCAAACTTCTCCCGCAGGACCCTTCTACCTTTCCTGGCTTTATTACGGTGCGCTTCGACCTTGCACACTAACCTGGTTTACCTGCACCTGGAGGTGTCATGCTTCTGATTCGAGACCACGTTTTTTACCAACGTATCACGCTTAGTACTACCTTGCAAGCAGTTGCTGTCACCCTTAGTTTACCTGGCTTTATTTTCACCCTGTGCTCTTTATATCTTCCACCTAGTTCTGCTGTCGCTATTGCGGACATAGCAGCTCTTGTTGCCCAGCTCCCAGCGCAGTATCTTCTGTTGGGAGACTTCAATACTCATCATCCTCTTTGGCGCTCACCTAGGGCATGCGTAAAGGCAACCTACCTATCTGATTTTTTTCACCCAAAACTGCCTCTCTGTCCATAACACTGGTGAAGCCACTTTTGTTTCTGAGTCTTCCAGTACACTTTCCCACCTGGACATATCCGTCTGCTCAGCACAGCTTTCACATCGTTTTCAGTGGAACGTCGTCTCTGGCACCTTCTCTAACGATTATTTTCCTTGTGTTATTAGCCTGCTATCGCACTACTCTCCACCGTCACGTGTACCCCCTGGCAATTAAATAAATCAAACAGGCCTCTTTATTCTCACTGCACTGCTTTCGACGACCACGTGTTCGATGATGCTGACCAGATGCTTGAACATCTTACATCCGTTATCTCCGCTGCTTCGCGTGCAATCCCTCGGTCGTTTTCTCAACCGCGACGATGAGCGCTTCCCTGGTGGACTGACGAATGCCGGACTGCTATCCGTTTACGCAGGGCTGGGCTTCGTCTTTTGTGGCACCATCCTACTCTAGAGAATCTGGATACCTACAAGCAACAGAGCGCTAGAGCTCGTTTCATCATACAGGCCAGTAAAAGGACATCCTGGCTCCGGCTTGTGGAGTCTTTCAATTACCATACCCCTTCATCTGTTATTTGGAACAAGGTCCCCCGTATTGCGGGCAAAATTTCAGCTTCCACGGTACCTGAACTGCGAATTAATGATACCATCGCTAGCCCTCGAGCTGTTGCTGACACTCTGGGCGATGCGTTTTCTGGCATTTTCAATTCTTCGCATTTTCACCCAAGGTTTTTAGCTCTGGAGACCCGGAATGAGTCGCATGAAATTCTCTTTTCCTCTTGTAACTGCGAGTGTTACAACGCCCTTTTTACCACGCCGGCGCTGGAGTGGGTGCCCGCTCCCTCCAAGGTGTCGGCTCAGGACCGGGTGCTGTTCATATTTTAATGCTACAGCACCTTTCCTTCCCTGGTAAGCTCTTTCTGTTGGAGGTGTATAACCATATCTGGCGTACCAGTACTTTACCATCCGCTTGGCGCGAGGCTACCATCGTTCCAATTTTAAAACCTGTGAAGCATCGTCATCTCCTTTTCAGTTATCGTCCGATCTCTTTCACCAGTGTCATCTGCAAGGTGATGGAGCGCATGATTGACGGGCGATTGACGTGGTGGCTTAAATCTGATCATCTGCTATCCAACGTTCAGTGCGGTTTTCGTCGCTTCCGTTCAACGGTGGACCACTTAGTCTCGCTTTCAACGCACATCATGGATGCCTTTCTGAGGAAGAGTTAAATGATTGCTGTGTTCTTTGACCATGAGAAGGTGCATTACACTGGCGGTACGATATTCTTCGTAACCCCCCCCCCCCAGGGGAACCTACTGCGGTAGGTACGGTCTTGGCGCACCCGGGGCCCCGAGCCAACTGACTCCCTCGATGTAGACTCCTCTTCGTGGTGAGGGAACCACTCAAATCGCCCACCCACGTATAGGCCATGCGTGGAGATCCGTGTCGGTGGAAATGATTATTCTGGTGGTTGAGTTGTGCGTATCTGAGCCCGGGACAGTTTTTTTCTAAATCCGGGGAGGCATTTCCTATACACCGCGTTGGGCTTCTGCTTCACCTAAATGGGAGGCTAGGGGCTAACCCACCCCTAGTCTATCAGCCAGGATTAGGTTTTGCACTGAACTCCAGGGTGAGTAGGACGGCGAGCCCGCTATATCACCTGTGTAGCCCCGTCATCCCAGATTACCCCTTGTTGGGCTCCGTGGTGGTTGGGGAGCACTGATGGATGAAATTGATTGCTTTTTATGGCTACAAATACACCAACGCGCTGAAAACAAGTCCGGAAAGAAAAAGAGGTACACGTGTTGTCTTCAGCTCGTTACCTAGTTATTCGTCGTACGGAGGAGGGTCAGTTTTTCTTAAAGGTCAACCCTTTTATCATTCAATCGGGTCTTGATAAAATCACAGGCCCTGTTAAGATCTGTACTCGCTTGCGATCCGGTTCCCTCTTGGTTGAGAGCTACACTGCCACACAGTTCTAGAGGCTGTTGAAGGCGAAACTCCTAAACGGATATCCTATCCGTGTGGAGCAGCACCAAAGCCTGAACTTCTCCAAGGGTGTCATTACCAGTCCTCTGCTGGCTGATATACCGTAGGAGAAGATCCTAGGATATATGTCGGACCAGGTTGTCGCAAAAGTTCACCATGTACGAGTCAAGCGCGATGGCGTGCAGGTGGATACCCGCAAGCTGTGCGTTACCTTTGATTGGCTCGACCTGCCTCAGGAGATCAAGTCAGGCTATCGAGTTATCCGGGTTCGACCCTGTATTTCGCGGCCTATGCGCTGTTACCAGCATCACCGCTGCGGCCATACTAAGAGCACTTGCAACGCTTCTGTCGCGATATGTGTCAACTGTAGTAAGGACGGTTATGACGGTGGCTGTTCATCTGCTGCAAGCTGCATGAACTGCCGAGGTGCACACCCAGCGACTTGCCGCGACTGTCCACGACACCAGGATGAGACGGCCATTCAAGAGCTGCGGGTGAAAGAGCGTCCATCATTCTCTGAAGCCCGTAAACGCCATCTTGCTCGACAGCCTTCTCTTCTGAGTTTGGTACTTTTAGTTCTGTTGTTTCCACACCAGTACCAAAGGGGGATATTAGCACTCAAACTTGCCCTGTAACTTCCACTGCAGTTACTCCTCGTGTCGCAGTGTCAACCTCCGATTGCGCCATCTCCAAGACCGTTTCTGTAAGTAGTGAAACCCACAAATTCAAAGTAATTCCGAAGCGAACGGACCTGCTTAAAGATCCTACGGCCTCTGCCAATGGAATGTGTGCCTCCATCGCCAATTCTCCTTCATCTCCTCGCCGATGTTGCTTCCAAGATGCTGGGAGTCGTGATCGTGTGAAGCGGGATTCTCCTCCACCCCTTATTATCGGCAACCGTTTTGTAACTCTGTCTTCGGGATCCAGTGGCCCTGACCCTCTTCCCTCTGAGGAGCCCATGGAGCAGGAACCAGCTGCTCTGCAAAGCCCGGGTGGCACGCGGAAGCACAAGGGCAAGTTGAAGTGACAGCCGGCAGTTAAATGAACTCAGTGACTCGCTTTTCTCATTTACTCTAGGATGTCCATTCTACAGTGGAATACACGTGGCGTGCGCAGGCATAAATCTGAACTGCAACTGCTCGCAAATTTGCTTTCCCCCACTATTTTCTGCCTGCAGAGACCAAATTTTGCCCTGGTTTTACTCCGGTACGATTTGGTCTGCCGTCGGAACCTGGTACTCCTGCAAATGGGGGTGCCATGCTGCTGCTTCGCGACGACGATTGTTATCAACCACTCAGACTCACTACTACCGTGCAAGTTGTTGCCGTTACTCTTCTGTTACCAGGTTTTTGTTTCATCCTCTGTGCCGTTTATCTCTGGCCTACTTCCTCCTTTGCCATTCCGGACCTGTCTGCTCTCGTATCCCAGCCCCAGCGCCCTACCTGTTGCTGAGAGACGTCAATGCCCACCGCTCCCTCTGGGGATCGCCTCGGGCTTGCGCGAGGGTGAAGCACATAGCCGAGTTTTTCCATCAGAATCAGCTCTGTATCCTTAAGACTGGTGAACCTACTTTTATTTCTGATTCTACAGGCACTCTTTCTCGCCTGGACTTATCTGTTTGTTCGGCACAGCTTGCACATCGTATTCAGTGCAATGTCGTCTCGGACACCTTCCCCAGTGATCACATCCCTTGCCTGATCAGCCTGCTCTCCAACTACATACCCTCGTCACGTGTACCCACCCGGCAGATATGCAGAGTGAACTGGCCTTTGTTCTGCAGCTTAGCTGTTTTCGACGACCGTGTGTTTGAAAATGTTGACCAGATGGTGGATCACTTCACTTTCACAATCGTATGCGCAGCCGAACGTGCTGTACCTTGGTCGCCGGTCCGTCCTCGGCGTTTACCTGTTCCTTGGTGGACCGATACATGCCGGGCGGTGGTTCGTGCACGGCGAGCTGCTCTGCGGGTATTTCAGCGCCATCCTACTCTAGATAATCTGGTCGCCTTCAAACGCTTGTGCGCTAAGGACCGTCGCATCACACATGACAGCAATTGAACATCCTGTCACCGCTTTGTGGACTCGCTTCATCACTTCACAACATCACCTGGACCATCGGACACACTTGGAAGCTTTCGTCCAAAATGCCTTTCTGCTGAAGCAGCATGTTGTGGGTGTGTTCTATGATGCGGAGAAGGACTACGACACCACCAGGTGCTATGAAATCCTCCTCACTCTACATAGCTACGGTTAACCAGGTCATTTAGCGATGTTCACTTTAAACCTTTTTACAGCTTCGCCGCTTTCGTGTCCGCATAGGTAACACGCTGTTACAAGAGAATATCCCGGAGAATGCTGTGCCTCATGGGTCGATCCTGAGTGTCACGCTTTTCGCCGTCGCTATTAACGGCCTCGGTAGTGTTTTTCGTAGAGCCATCCTCATGTCACTAAAAAAAAAATAAATAATATCTGCCAGCTATGTCCAGATACCTAATTTCTTATATCTGGACGTAGTGTGCGGATATTTTGATTTATTTAAATTTATTAATTACAATTTGTTCACAATAGAATGTGCAGAAGTTACTAACCTAAATTAAACTAAATAACAATAACGAAAATTAGTGATATTTTAAAGTTATATGAAATCTCATATGTTGACGACTTTGCAATTTACTACCGCTCTTATAATCTTGAGCACACTGAACGTCAACTGCAGCTGACCATAACATCCATTGCCAAGTGGGCGCTTCCCACAGGCTCTCAGATCTTCCGTACGAAGACAGAGTGTGTTCACTTTCACCGTCTTCGTCGCGTACACCGGACTCCTGATCTTCATTTGCGCGGTTCACGTCTACCCTTTGTTCCGTACTTTAAGTTCTTGGGCCTTCATCTCGACAGTAAACTCCCATGGGAGCACCATATTCGTCAACTTTCTGCTTCCTGCGTTTGTTCGCTTCGGGTACTCGGTGTTTTAGCTGGGTTATCTTAGGGCGGCGATTCGACTGTCATGTTGGGGATGTATTGCTCACTTGTGCGGTCCACATTAGACTACGGATGTTTTATCTATGGCGCGGCGTCCGCCTCTGAACTCCACCTTTTCGACACAACACATCACACTGGCATCCGTCTCGCTATTGGGGCTTTCCGCACCAGTAGAGTGCATTGTCTGTATGCTGCTTCTGGCGCATCTCCTTTGTATGTTCGACGCTCTTCGTTATTTTCTTCCTATATGACAAGGTTGACCGCTCATCCAGGTCATCTTTCGTTCCCACCTGAGTAGGGAAGTTGAGGGAAGACTGGAACAGACCCAAATGCGCCAGATGGCCGCCATGCGTAATCTAAGGAATACTAGGTGAGATGGTACTGGAAGCAGGTATTGTAGGTGTTCTAGTGATAATGGGATCAATTTCTAAGACAAATAGCAGGGGCACACACGTGTTTATGTACGTTTGTAATAGATGAGTATTTTGTTCGCTATATCTAATGTATGCATCCTAACGCAAGAGCTTTCTAATTTGTTCCAATATATTACCCTCAACATAATGATACCTCGCCCCCTCCCCCTCATCACTGCACTAACCTTAGTCCACCTCCTACTCTTTTACACGGTCTTTCATAATTTGACATAACCTAAGCCTCATACTACTACTCGGGTAGCCTAACCTAGCATTACTTAACCTAAGAGGAGCATAAACCTTCCTATTTATTAAGATATTTTAACCTTACCTAAGTCCCATACTTCTACTCGTCTAACCTAACCAACTGTAACCTTGCCTGGCCTAACCTAAAGTAGCTAGCCTAGATCCTCTTATTATTATTTATTCTATTACACTAACATGATACCTTTCTAGACATTCATTCTATTCTCTTATTATCTATCCTATTCCCTCCTCTGCTTATCTATTCTATCCTGTCCTGATTTCTCTCTTTGCAGATATAACCTCAGGCATTTATATGCTGCTGGTAGAGGATTTCCGGCGAATTTAGATTCAGAATCCCAGGCTTGCATACTTATAGGAATTTCATGAACATTCTGACACTATTTTGAATCCTGTGATAGATCTTTTTAACCACTTTTAGTATATTCAGGCTGCTTTTACAACATATTTAAGAACTTTTCAGGCGATTTTCAGACCTTTCAGTCACTTTTAGTATATTCAGAGCGCTTTTACAACATATTTAAGAACTTTTCAGACAAGTTTGAAGATAATGTAGGCTATTATATCGATTCTCCAGAAGGTTCAAGGTATTCTGAGGATGTTTTAGAGCGTTAACAGATATTTTAGTTGCTTTAGGCTGTGCAGAACGCTTTTACGAATGATTTTACAGAACTTTCAGGTAATTTTGAGAGCTACTTTGACGCCATATTATACATTTTCCAGATTTTCAGGGTGTTTTAAGGTCCATTTAGACCCGTTCGTAGATATTTCAGCCAGTTTACAGATATTCTGAAGACTTTTGCGACCAGTTTAAACATTTTTCAGAGCATTTTAGACAAATTTGACGTTATTTAAGGCAATCGGAGAGTTATTCTAGCCGCCTCATGATAGGCTGACTATTGTTGTCTGCTTTAAGCACTTTGAAGGGTAATGGAAGATAATTTACAGGATATCAGGGATACTGAAGCGGACCTTTCAAATTTGTTTAATGTATCTCTACCAGTTTAAATATCGTTTCAGACATTTCAGAGACATTTTAAGCACTATAGGGGTATTTTAAACTTTGTCACCAACATTTTGGAGGGTTTTCAGAAGCTTTTGAAACACTTTTATAGACGTTAGAGGCTTTTAGGGGTATTTTTTTAACACTAATTAAGATATTTCAGCTTCTTCACAGGTATTTTGAGGGTTTTCAGGGCATCTTAGACACCTGAGAAGCATTTTTTTTCGCCAGTTTGAAGATCTTTAAGACACTCAAGTAAGCATTTTTAACGCTGCTAGAAGTATTTTAGTTGATTTTAGGATATTTCACTTAGTTTCCTTCAGTAATCGCCCTGTTTTATAGTAGCTGAAGAGCAGCCTAACCTATCCAGTCATTTATTGCATTTCTCGCATTCTTATTTTGATTACATTTCACTAATAACCCAACTCCGCATCATCATCATCATCAAAATAATGAACTGCTATATCATAGTCTGACCAAGCTAGCCCAACCCAAGCTATCCTAGCCTAACCATACTCTCACCACCTAAGCATACTCGCCTGACCTAAGCGTACTAATCAAGCTAACATAGCCCAACCCAAGCCATCCTAGCCCAACCATACTCTCACCACCTAAGCATACTCACCTGACCTAAGCGTACTAATCAAGCTAACATAGACAAACGCAAGCTATCCTAGCCTAACCATACTCTCACCACCTAAGCATACTCGCCTGACCTAAGCGTACTAATCAAGCTAACATAGCCCAAACCAAGCCATCCTAGCCTAACCATACTCTCACCACCTAAGCATACTCGCCTGACCTAAGCATGCTAATCAAGCTAACATAGCCCAACCCAAGCCATCCTAGCCTAACCATACTCTCACCACCTAAGCATACTCACCTGACCTATGCGCACCAAACAAGCTAACATAGCCCAACCCAAGCTATCCTAGCCTAACCATACTGTCACCACCTAAGCATACTCACCTGACCTAAGCGTACTAATCAAGCTAACATAGCCCAACCCAAGCTATCCTAACCTAACCATACTGTCACCACCTAAGCATACTCACCTGACCTAAGCATACTAATCAAACTAACATAGCCCAACCCAAGCTATCCTAGCCTAACCATACTCTCACCACCTAGGCATACTCACCTGACCTAAGCGTACTAATCAAGCTAACATAGCCCAACCCAAGCTATCCTAGCCTAACCATACTCTCACCACCCAAGCATACTCACCTGACCTAAGCATACTAATCAAGCTAACATAGCCCAACCCAAGCTATCCTAGCCTAACCATACTCTCACCACCTAAGCATACTCACCTGACCTAAGCATACTAATCAAGCTAACATAGCCAAACCCAAGCTTGCCTAGCCTAACCATACTCTCATCAGCCAAGCATACTCACCTGACCTAAGCATACTAATCAAGCTAACATAGCCAAACCCAAGCTATCCTAGCCTAACCATACTCTCATCACCTAAGCATACTCACCTGACCTAAGCGTACTAATCAAGCTAACATAGCCCAACCCAAGCTTCCCTAGCCTAACCATACTCTCATCACCTAAGCATACTCACCTGACCTAAGCATACTAATCAAGGTAACATAGCCCAACCCAAGCTAGGAATTAAAAAACAAGAAGAATGTCCTTTAACAATTAAGAAATATCTCTTAAGGTTAATTTAGATTTAAGTGTGTATGCCTCTGAAAAATTACCCTATCCATACTAAGTTGCCATAAGGAATCTTGAAAAAAAGTTGAAATGGGGGCTGAGAACACCAGAACGGATGATTGAAAAAAATACATTGACACTAACCAGCTTCAACTTCTATATACTGGAGAAATTAGTGAAAAAATCGTTTAAAAGCTCTCATAAAGATCCTCGATACTTCTATTAGTGACAAAAATGTTAGAAGCCAAGTTCTGTAACGTTGTGAAAGAGATAGATTGTGTCAGTGACAAAAATGCTAGTAGCCAAGTTCTGGAAGGAGGCCAGATTAGGCGACAAGATTAAGTGAGCAGATTAGGTTAGGCTAGGTTAGGCGAAACTATGAAAGTATAGCATATGAGATAATGCCATGTAACGAACGTGGAACGATCTGTAACAATAATAGAGGCCAGTGCGACAGTGAAACTGTTGGAGATTGGTTGTAAAGCGTTTCAAAAGATTCCGAAAGTCACTAGAAGTACTATGAACATCCTCCAATAGGTCACAAATCATCAAAAGCCAGAAAGGTGCTATGTTAGCTTGATTAATATGCTTAGGTCAGGTGAGTATGCTTAGGTGGTGAGAGTATGGTTAGTAGTATGCTTAGGTCAGGTGAGTATGCTTAGGTCAGGTGAGTATGCTTAGGTGGTGAGAGTATGGTTAGTAGTATGCTTAGGTCAGGTGAGTATGCTTAGGTGGTGAGAGTATGGTTAGTAGTACGCTTAGGTCAGGTGAGTATGCTCAGGTGGTGAGATTATGGTTAGGCTAGGCGAGCTTGGGTTGGGCTATGTTAGCTTGTTTAGTATGCTTAAGTCAGCTGAGTATGCTTAGGTGGTGAGAGTATGGTTAGGCTAGGCGAGCTATGGTTGGGATATGTTAGCTTGTTTAGTATGCTTAGGTCAGGTGAGTATGCTTAGGTGGTGAGAGTATGGTTAGTTGTATGTTTAGGTCAGGTGAGTATGCTTAGGTGGTGAGAGTATGATTAGTAGTATGCTTAGGTCAGGTGAGTATGCTTAGGTGGTGAGAGTATGATTAGTAGTATGCTTAGGTCAGGTGACTATGCTTAGGTGGTGAGAGTATAATTAGTAGTACGCTTAGGTCAGGTGAGTATGCTTAGGTGATGAGAGTATGGTTAGTAGTATGCTTAGGTCACGTGAGTATGCTTAGGTGGTGAGAGTATGGTTAGTAGTATGCTTAGGTCAGGTGAGTATGCTTAGGTGGTGAGAAAGTATGGTTAGTAGTACGCTTAGGTCAGGTGAGTATGCTTAGGTGGTGAGAGTATGGTTAGGCTAGGCGAGCTTGGGTTGAGCTATGTTAGCTTGTTTAGTATGCTTAGGTCAGGTGAGTATGCTTAGGTGGTGAGAGTATGGTTAGGCTAGGCGAGCTTGGGTTGAGCTATGTTAGCTTGTTTAGTATGTTTAGGTCAGGTGAGTATGCTTAGGTGGTGAGAGTATGGTTAGTAGTATGCTTAGGTCAGGTGAGTATGCTTAGGTGGTGAGAGTATGGTTAGTAGTATGCTTAGGTCGGGTGAGTATGCTTAGGTGATGAGAGTATGGTTAGTAGTATGTTTAGGTCAGGTGAGTATGCTTAGGTGTGGAGAGTATGGTTAGTAGTACGCTTAGGTCAGGCGAGTATGCTTAGGTGATGAGAGTATGGTTATACCATGTCTCAGCCTAGTTCAGTCCTGTTGTAAACAACAAGGCGGATCTGACTCAACTACACGCGTTAGACGTACAGGCACGCACAAAAGCTTTGCAACACATAAATAGAGTTGGGTTACACATTAATTTATTATATCTATGAGTTGGAATATTAATAGAATCATGCAGTAACATAATGGTTACCTTTAATCGGATTCCTTCCTCTCTGTCCACTATAACTGATTTCCGCCTCTCTTTTGAAACTTCAATCCAATATCTATCAGCAAACGGTGGAGAGTACTTCGTGAAAAATTCGACAAGTCCGTGTCCGAATTTACCGCATGCAAAATTTTGTTTAGAGTCGGCGGTTCATTTCTGAAAAAATAATCATGAAGTTTACTGGTATAGCACTTTTCGTAAAATCGTCGTATTTCTCCACGCGCTGTTTGCATTTACGTTATTTTTCCGGTGTCCTTAGAGTTCCGGATGCTTGCTGTTCCATTCTAACACTGTGTACACTACTTGTGGAAACACCAAGGAGATCACCAGTTTCTTTCCCAATGTGTTTTATAGACGATTCCGGGTTTCTTTCTTTAAGTAATGCGAAACAATGCGCGATCATTCGCCTCTCACCACTTTTTAAAGGTTTGCCTCGATTGTGTTTCATTTCTGCTGAAGCACCAGCCTGCTCCATGATGAAAAGCTTACTGATTTTAAATTGCATATACATAAGTGTCCTTGGCCTTGTGAGGTCCATGAGATGTACAGGAAATACAGTGTTCAATCAGAAGCAACCCCACACTATAAACAAAAACATCTTAATCAGCATTCAACTCGATACAGGCCTCGTTGGGAGAGAGTTGCCTGGTATAGGAACTAAAAATATTATATAATAGCAGTGTCATTTAGTAATTGTTAAGTAAAATGCACCTTAATTTAACATAATACGTTAATAGTGTATATAATTTCACCTGTCTTCTGTCTAATGTGTATATAGTATACTATTATGTATATATTCCCTTCAGAAGTCAGGAGCCGAGAACACATCTATGTGTATGTGAAGCAGAAAGATAAAATGTGGGCCCATTTACGTTTATAAGAATCGAAACATTTGCATACTTTTCTGTGTCCGAAATGAGCTCGCGCAGAGCAGTGATCAGAAAACTACTTACAATACTGTGCTTAAAGGAAGGGTTTATCGTAGGTATGGAAATAAAAGAAAACGCCCATTATCTTCGCCAAACCAATCAACAGCTTAACTGTTTTCTGTCCCAATATCTCTGTCTGTCTCTCTTCCCGCCCAGATGTTTACAACAGGATGGAACTAGGTTGAGACATAATAGTAGTATGCTTAGGTCAGGTGAGTATGCTTAGGTGATGAGAGTATGGTTAGTAGTATGTTTAGGTCCGGTGAGTATGCTTAGGTGATGAGAGTATGGTTAGTAGTATGTTTAGGTCAGGTTAGTATGCTTAGGTGGTGAGAGTATGGTTAGGCTAGGCGAGCTTGGGTTGGGCTATGTTAGCTAGTTTAGTATGCTTAGGTCAGGTGAGTATGCTTAGGTGGTGAGAGTATGGTTAGGCTAGGCGAGCTTGGGTTGGGCTATGTTAGCTTGTTTAGTATGCTTAGGTCAGGTGAGTATGCTTAGGTGGTGAGAGTATAGTTAGTAGTACGCTTAGGTCAGGTGAGTATGCTTAGGTGGTGAGAGTATGGTTAGGCTAGGCGAGCTTGGGTTGGGCTATGTTAGCTTGTTTAGTATGCTTAGGTCAGGTGAGTATGCTTAGGTGGTGAGAGTATTGTTAGGCTAGGATAGCTTGGGTTGGGCTATGTTAGCTTGTTTAGTATGCTTAGGTCAGGTGAGTATGCTTAGGTGGTGAGAGTATGGTTAGGCTAGGCGAGCTTGGGTTGGGCTATGTTAGCTTGTTTAGTATGCTTAGGTCAGGTGAGTATGCTTAGGTGGTGAGAGTATGGTTAGGCTAGGATAGCTTGGGTTGGGCTATGTTAGCTTGTTTAGTATGCTTAGGTCAGGTGAGTATGCTTAGGTGCTGAGAGTATGGTTAGGCTAGGCGAGCTTGGGTTGGGCTATGTTAGCTTGTTTAGTATGCTTAGGTCAGGTGAGTATGCTTAGGTGGTGAGAGTATGGTTATGCTAGGCGAGCTTGGGTTGGGCTATGTTAGCTTGTTTAGTATGCTTAGGTCAGGTGAGTATGCTTAGGTGGTGAGAGTATGGTTAGGCTAGGATAGCTTGGGTTGGGGTATGTTAGCTTGTTTAGTATGCTTAGGTCAGGTGAGTATGCTTAGGTGGTGAGAGTATGGTTAGGCTAGGCGAGCTTGGGTTGGGCTATGTTAGCTTGTTTAGTATGCTTAGGTCAGGTGAGTATGCTTAGGTGTTGAGAGTATGATTAGTTGTATGTTTAGGTTAGGTGAGTATGCTTAGGTGGTGAGAGTATGGTTAGTAGTATGCTTAGGTCAGGTGAGTATGCTTAGGTGGTGAGAGTATGGTTAGTAGTATGCTTAGGTCAGGTGAGTATGCTTAGGTGGTGAGAGTATGGTTAGTAGTATGCTTAGGTCAGGTGAGTATGCTTAGGTGGTGAGAGTATGGTTAGTAGTATGCTTAGGTCAGATGAGTATGGTTAGGTGATGAGAGTATGGTTAGTTGTATGTTTAGGTCAGGTGATTATGCTTAGGTGATGAGAGTATGGTTAGTAGTATGTTTAGGTCAGGTGAGTATGCTTAGGTGATGAGAGTATGGTTATACCATGTCTCAGCCTAGTTCAGTCCTGTTGTAAACATCAAGGCGGAACTGACTCAACTACACGCGTTAGGCGTACAGGCACGCACAAAAGTTTTGCAACACATAAATAGAGTTGGGTTACACATTAATTTATTATATCTATGAGTTGGAATATTAATAGAATCATGCAGTAACATAATGGTTACCTTTAATCGCATTCCTTCCTCTCTGTCCACTATAACTGATTTCCGCCTCGCTTTTGAAACTTCAATCCAATATCTATCAGCAAACGGTGGAGAGTACTTCGTGAAAAATTCGACAAGTCCGTGTCCGAATTTACCGCATGCAAAATTTTGTTTAGAGTCGGCGGTTCATTTCTGAAAAAATAATCATGAAGTTTACTGGTATAGCACTTTTCGTAAAATCGTCGTATTTCTCCACGCGCTCTTTGCATTTACGTTATTTTTCCGGTGTCCTTAGAGCTCCGGATGCTTGCTGTTCCATTCTAACACTGTGTGCACTACTTGTGGAAACACCAAGGAGATCACCAGTTTCTTTCCCAATGTGTTTTATAGACGATTCCGGGTTTCTTTCTTTAAGTAATGCGAAACAATGCGCGATCATTCGCCTCTCACCACTTTTTAAAGGTTTGCCTCGATTGTGTTTCATTTCTGCTGAAGCACCAGCCTGCTCCATGATGAAAAGCTTACTGATTTTAAATTGCCTATACATAAGTGTCCTTGGCCTTGTGAGGTCCATGAGATGTACAGGAAATACAGTGTTAAATATCAGAAGCAACCCCACACTATAAACAAAAACATCTTAATCAGCATTCAACTCGATACAGGCCTCGTTGCGAGAGAGCTGCCTGGTATAGGAATTAAAAATATTATATAATAGCAGTGTCATTTAGTAATTGTTAAGTAAAATGCACCTTAATTTAACATAATACGTTAATAGTGTATATAATTTCACCTGTCTTCTGTCTAATGTGTATATAGTATACTATTATGTATATATTCCCTTCAGAAGTCAGGAGCCGAGAACACATCTATGTGGTATGTGAAGCAGAAAGATAAAATGTGGGGCTATTTACGTTTATAAGAAACGAAACATTTGCATACTTTTCTGTGTCCGAAATGAGCTCGCGCAGAGCAGTAATCAGAAAACTACTTACAATACTGTACTTAAAGGAGGGGTTTATCGTAGGTATGGAAATAAAAGAAAACGCCCATTATCTTCGCCAAATCAATCAACAGCTTAAGTTTTTTCTGTCCCAATATCTCTGTCTCTGTCTCTCTTCCCGCCCAGATGTTTACAACAGGATGGAACTAGGTTGAGACATAATAGTAGTATGCTTAGGTCAGGTGAGTATGCTTAGGTGATGAGAGTATGGTTAGTAGTATGTTTAGGTCAGGCGAGAATGCTTAGGTGGTGAGAGTATGGTTAGTAGTATGCTTAGGTCAGGTGAGTATGCTTAGGTGGTGAGAGTATGGTTTGTAGTACGCTTAGGTCAGGTGAGTATGCTTAGGAGGTGAGAGTATGGTTAGGCTAGGCGAGCTTGTGTTGGGCTATGTTAGCTTGTTTAGTATGCTTAGGTCAGGTGAGTATGCTTAGGTGATGAGAGTATGGTTAGTAGTATGCTTAGGTCAGGTGAGTATGCTTAGGTGGTGAGAGTATGGTTAGTAGTACGCTTAGGTCAGGTGAGTATGCTTAGGTGGTGAGAGTATGGTTTGTAGTACGCTTAGGTCAGGTGAGTATGCTTAGGAGGTGAGAGTATGGTTAGGCTAGGCGAGCTTGGTTTGGGCTATGTTAGCTTGTTTAGTATGCTTAGGTCAGGTGAGTATGCTTAGGTGGTGAGAGTATGGTTAGGCTAGGATAGCTTGGGTTGGGCTATGTTAGCTATGTTAGTACGCTTAGGCCAGGTGAGTATGCTTAGGTGATGAGAGTATGGTTAGGCTAGAGTAGCTTGGGTTGGGCTATGTTAGCTTGATTATTACGCTTAGGTCAGGTGAGTATGCTTAGGTGGTGAGAGTATGGTTAGGCTAGGATGGCTTGGGTTGGGCTATGTTAGCTTGATTAGTACGCTTAGGTCAGGCGAGTATGCTTAGGTGGTGAGAGTATGGTTAGGCTAGGATAGCTTGGGTTGGGTTAGCCTTGTCAGACTATGATATAGCAGTTCATTATTTTGATGATGATGATGATGATGATGATGCCGAGTTGGGTTATTAGTGAAATGTAATCAAAATTAGAATGTGAAAAATGCAATAAATGACTGGATAGGTTAGGCTGCTCTTCAACTACTATAAAACAAAGCGATTACTGAAGGAAACAGTGAAATATCCTTAAATCAACTAAAATACCTCTAGCAGCGTTAAAAATGCCTACTTGAGTGCCTTAAAGATCTTCAAACTGGCGATAAAATTGCTTCTCAGGTGTCTGAGATGCCCTGAAAACCCTCAAAATACCTGTGAAGAAGCTGAAATGTCTTAATTAGTGTTCAAAAAAATACCCCTAAAAGCCTCTAACGTCTATAAGAGTGTTTCAAAGGCTTCTGAAAACCCTCCAAAATGTTGGTGACAAAGTTTAAAATACCCCTATAGTGCTTAAAATGTCTCTGAAATGTCTGAGACGATATTTAAACTGGTAGAGATACATTAAACAAATTTGAAATGTCCGCTTTAGTATCCCTGATATCCTGAAAATTATCTTCCATTACCCTTCAAAGTGCTTAAAACAGACAACAATAGTCAGCCTATCATTAAGCGGCTAGAATAACTCTCCGATTGCCTTAAATAACGTCAAATTTGTCTAAAATGCTCTGAAAAATGTTTAAACTGGTCGCAAAAGTCTTCAGAATATCTGTAAACTGGCTGAAATATCTACGAACGGGTCTAAACGGACCTTAAAGCACCCTGAGAATTTGGAAAATGTATAATATGGCGTCAAAGTAACTCTCAAAATTGCCCGAAAGTTCTGTAAAATCATACGTAAAAGGGTTCTGCACAGCCTAAAGCAACTAAAATATCTGTTAACGGTCTAAAATTTCGTCAAAATACCTTGAAACTTCTGAAAAATCGATCAAATAGCCTACATTATCTTCAAACTTGTCTGAAAAGTTCTTAAATATGTTGTAAAAGCGCTCTGAATATACTAAAAGCGACTGAAAGGTCTGAAAATCGCCTGAAAAGTTCTTAAATATGTTGTAAAAGCAGCCTGAATATACTAAAAGTGGTTAAAAAGATCTATCACAGGATTCAAAATAGTATCAAAATGTTCATGAAATTCCTATAAGTATGTAAGCCTGGGATTCTGAATCTAAAGTCGCCGGAAATCCTCTACGCCTGAGGTTATATCTGCAAAGAGAGAAATGAGGACAGGATAGAATAGATAAGCAGAGGAGGGAATAGGATAGATAATAAGAGAATAGAATGAATGTCTAGAAACGTATTATGTTAGAGGAATAGAATACATAATAATAAGAGAATCTAGGCAAGCTACTTTAGGTTAGGCCAGGCAAGGTTAGAGTTGGTTAGGCTAGACGAATAGAAGTATGGGACTTAGGTAAGGTTAAAATATCTTAATAAATAGGATGGTTTATGCTCCTCTTAGGTTAAGTAATGCTAGGTTAGGCTACCCGAGTAATAGTATGAGGCTTAGGCTATGTCAAATTATGAAAGACCGTGTAAAAGAGTAGGAGGTGGACTAAGTTAGATTAGCGCAGCGATGAGGGGGGGGCGAGGTATCATTATGTTGAGGGTAATATATTGGAACAAATTAGAAAGCTCTTGCGTTAGGATGCATACATTAGATATAGCGAACAAAATACTCATCTATTACAAACGTACATAAACACGTGTGTACCCCTGCTATTTGTCTTAGAAATTGATTCCATTATCACTAGACAACCTACAATACCTGCTTCCAGTACCATCCCACCTAGTAATCCTTAGATTACGCATGACGGGCATCTTGCGCATTTGGGTCTGTTCCAGCCTTCCCTCAACCTCCCTACTCACCTGTATTGCATCCAGACCTCAGGCACGGTTGTATGCGGAATACAGCTATCTCCCGTTTAAGTGGTATCAGGTTTTGAGAACTGCTTGCCGCATACGCCCCCGGACTGCCAGCTGTACAGCGGCATTCACTAGGCCACTGTCCTCCCTGGCAACTCCAGCGTGCCCGCTTTGACGTGGAGCTGTCGGACTGTACGAAGACAGCTTCCCGTCATTCGGGCTTTCGCCAACTTTTCACCGAACTTCTGGCCCGATACTGGATTTATACCCCGGTATTTACCGATAGTTCCCAGTTGGGTAGTGCTACGCGTTGCGCTTTTGTATTCAACGGTGACGCTCATACGTACCGCCTTCCAGATGCCAGTTCAGTTTTAGCACCCGAGTGGTTTCCCATATTTTAATTGTTACTTTTTATATCTCGTTCAGGTCCTGGAAGTTTTACCATCTGTTCTGACTCTTCTAGTTATCTTCAGGCCGTGCAACAGTTTCTAGACACCTTGGCATTCCTTGCTGAAATTCAGACGCTCCTCTCGCAACTACTTGTCTCGTGGATACCATTTTGTTTTACGTGGATCCCCGGCCATTTGGGTACTCCCGGTAACCAGGTGGTGGGTGCAGTTGCTAAGTCTGCATGTTTCCTGCCATAGTATTCCACCCGTTGTCTGCTTTATGTAGATGTGCAGAAATACTTTCGTCGCCGCCTATTTGCTGTCCTGCAGAAATCTTGGGAAGCGTTGATTGGCACTCAGTTGCAGACAATCAAGGACACTGTACAACCCTGGCAGACCTCTTGCTGGGGTTCGAGGTGGGAAGAAGTAATTTTAACCCGGCTGAGAATGTCACACCCGAGCAACACATGGACACTTTTTGCTTGGTGATCCGGCGCCTATCTGTGCAACATGCAATGTTCCGCTCTCCGTTGCACTTGTCCTTATTGATTGTAAGCGAGACACTCGTGGGCGACAGAACCTTGGTCTGGGTCTTACACTGTGCACCGTTTTAGGCAACGAGCCAGAAACTGTAGCTACAGTACTGCGGTTTGTTGCAAATATTGATTTTCGGAAGTAGATGTAAGGTGTATTTTATTTTGGCGGTTTTAGAATTTTAGAATTTTTTGCTACTCTTCACCCTTTTAAACGTCATAGTAGCTTGCGTTTTTAGTACGTTATGTTTTAGCAGTTTTATGTTTCGTTTTGTAGGTCTTTTAAGTTCCTTGTTTGTTTATTTTAACTTTCACTTTTTTAGCTTTTTAGGGGTGACGTTTTAATAGTTAGTTACATATTTGGACTTCGGACCCCAATGACGTTGTTGACGGGGTCCTTAAACACCACCACCATCACTCACTCAGTCGCTCACTCTTTCACTTACTCCATGGAAGTTTTTATCTTTCGTTTGCACTACCTTCACATTTGACAATTTGTCACTTCTAACCTCAGCACAATCTTCTGATTCCAATGTAGAGCAAATGCTGCCTTCACTAGCATAGTTTGCTTGTTCCGAAGTTTTCTCCTAATGTTTCCTATTAACTTTCAGTGGAACAACGTTTAGTCATGATAGTATTTCACCATTCTCTGCGATAATTAAAATTGCGACCTCTTGCAACAGACAGTATGACGTAACTGGTTTGTATTCTCCTCCATTTATTTCAACGTTATATTTCAATTGTTGGAAAAGGAAACCTGCCACTATATTGTTGTGTACATTAATATACACATGGACTTGAACATGTGGAATGTTAAATTTAATGGAAAATTTAGTAATTCATTTTAAAAGCAATCGGATCATTATGACTCAAAGAACACAAGTGTAAAAATTTCAATTATAAAATTACAAAATACATATTTTTTTAATTCAAGGTTTTATGAGCAGCGCATATGAAGAGGCACAAATAAATAGAATTACAGGTATCAGCTATTAAATTTTAACTAGTATCCCAAAGCTAAATTTCTTGTCGGATCATATTGACTGACCCAAAGATAACAGCAGGTTTTAGGGATGGCTTTGTACTCACTATTATAAGTCACTGTTATATGCGCTGCATTAACATAACAGTTACATCGTGTTTCTGGCATACTATCTGTATTGGCTATCCCTACAATAGATGTTTCCCCTTGTAATTTATGTTTAACACACCCTCACGTTGTCTAATTTGTTTATTGTAAATGTAAACAAGTCGCATAACTTACTGAATGATCTGAGAATTCCATACATTTCGTCATATCTCGAAATACTTGACCCTATAGCCTTTAAGAAAAGTCTGAGCTGTAGAAAGACGGAAATGTGGAGTCCTTTAAAGTCCAAACATAAATGGGAATTAAAAACGATTTCACATTCTGTGACTGTTAATCACACTTCCCACTGTATTTTGATTTTTGTGTGCATGCATTTAAACCATTAAATTTGAAGAGCTTGTTGGTCTGGGTGGCTCAGACGCTGACCTACTGATCCCAAGGTCACGGGTTCAAATTCGGCTCAGACCGATGGTTCTTAAATGTGCTTAAAAACGACAGCTCCATGTCAGTAGATTAACTGGCATGTGAAAAATGCCTGCGCTACGAAATTCCGGCACACCGGCAACGCCGATGTGATCCTGGCAATTGATTGCGTCGTTAAACAACAACATAATTTAAGTTTGAACAGCAAGAACAGCGAAATAAGTATGAGAACAAAGTAAGTAACTTTTGATTAAAGACTATATCGTTACTTTGGAATGACAATGTTGTAACTGGCAAAATTGAACAAAAAAAAAAAAAAGGGCAATGTGTGCTTTGATGCTACCACGAGTTACTCTGTAATATATATCATCACTGATGCTACCTAGAGGTTCATACCAGAGACAGAAAAGTGACAAAATTCTATTTGCAGAGAAAAAATTTTCTCTTTCGGGTGACAAAGTTCTATCTGCACTGGTAATCTATTTGAATTGAAAATTATAGCTGCACCATTAAACTTTTTGGAGTAACAGCATACTATTTACAGTCTTTGGCTATTACACCAGTGCTTCAATGTGTTACAACTGAGATTATAGTAGTTACAAAAGTAACAAAAATGGATTTAGGAAGTCATTCACCCAAAGAAGAGCAGGAAGAAGCACATCATGCCAATGTAACATATTTGGAGTCAAAAAGAACAGTGTAGTGCAAGATGTAACAAAGTGCAATCCAAAGCCAGCAAGAAGATATAAAGAGATGTCCAAAAGAGGAAGATTTAAAAGATATGATGATATCTGAAAGATTATAAATGATATAGACATTTGTTTTACAATTATTTTCACGATTATTTATTACAAGCATCTTATAGAAAAGCAATGTTCTTAGTTATATCCAGAAATTTGTGTATAGAACGTATTAATATACCATTCACTATTAGTAATTGTTACAAATAAACTAATAAAATGGTTCTGGTTTATAGTGAACAAGCAATTTGGTTCCTTTTTATTTAAGGTTACTAAAAACGGCAGTTGGAACCTTGTATTGCAAAAAGTTTAGGTGATCTGGGGACAACAAGGTTCCAGTTGCAAAGCACAACTTCATAACATACACTGTTTAAAGTAACCGGAGTCCATGATCCTAAAATCCTGAACTTAATACCAATTGTATCATAAGTGCTGAATTTGTGCATAATATGTAACAAGCTATTATAGTTATTGGACTCTACAATTTTAATGCCTGACTTCTCAGAACAACAAGGTAGTAAGTTAGAACCTTTTCATTCCAAAGCAACGAATTTAAACTGGGTACTCGCGCCTTGAAGTTATTTTTATTCGTAACTATTCTGAAATAAACACGAAATAGGTTCAAAGTTTCTCAAATATCATCCTCTGCGTTTATCTCTCATTTACTCTCAGTATATAATTATTTGCAGAATTTTGGACTTTAATTCTGTAAACGCACTAAAGAAAATAATTCTTCAGCCGCGTTGATACTTTGGTGTTAATGTAAATGCCCAGCTATAAACACAATGTTTAAAACAGCGTGTAAACATCAACGGGCCACACATTGATTAAAGAAAATAATTATCAGGCATTGTACCGTAGGTGACATGGTTACCGATATCTCAGAGTGAGTAACGAGGGACCTTTAAAAATAAATTGGGTGTGCTGGGATTGCCTTGTTTCGCAGAGAACGGTGTTTTTTTAAGAAAAAGTAACCATGTGGAAGGAAAGGTTCAAGGAAAATATTTTTGTCAGGAAGAACGATCACACTGTGATGAAAGTCATACTTTGGTTACTGCACGTGCAGAATATCTCGGTGAAATTGAAAGTACCTTAAATTGCTGTTGTATTTACATTTTTAACAGGACATTTACAAAATTTCAGAAAACGGTTACTTTGAAACTCATGGTAATGCTGAACTACAGAGTATGTAAAATCACGCTGGCTATTCGCCGTATCCTACAAGTCAATGAGGAGAGAGAGAGAGAGAGAGAGAGAGAGAGAGAGAGAGAGAGAGAGAGAGAACCAAAGCAAAACAAGAGGAGAGAAAGGTACAAAGTTGAGTAGGTACTTGCCACATGTAAGCTCGTCGTTTTCGCCGCTGTGCATCGATCGGGCCGGAAGTCTCAGCCCATCTAGAACTGTTTGTTGCCATAGAAACACCAAAGTCAATCTGGGATTAGGTGGGGTTTTGAGCTGTTAGTGGGTGTTTTTTTTTTCTTTCTTTCTTTACTCCTTTTCTTCTTTCCTCTTGTCACTCCGTTTATCGAAGCTCCAAATTACTACACTCTTAAGGTTGTGTGAAATTGTCATTGATCTTGGCTGAAATTTGAAATGCTACGCTACGAGAAATTACGCAGAAATAATAACCAATGCCCTAGTGATGCCGTTCCCGAGACTCTTGAAATCGAGCATCCTCTGTGCTATCCATATCAGCCCGCTGCTACCTATCAAATACCACTAAATCGTCCTCACTGCTGTACTCTAAGATACGTTTAAACATTTATGACACGTGTAACTTGAAAATGCTTATGGGCAGTGCCGTCTCATTACCTCAAACTCGATCGGAGCAGCTAATTTTCTTAATCATAAAAATAATACGCTTAATATTATAAGAAAACCATTGTATGTCTTAAACAGCCTTTAACCACTTCACGCTCTAAATATTTTCTGAGAAGGAGTAAAAATGCATCACAGATTTTTTTTTTGTAGTCCCTTGTTATTACTTAGGTGTTATATGCAGGAAGCAGGCTGAAAAGCGCAACAATATATAGAAACAACAATGGCTTTTAATACCTTCCGATTATGCCTAGTATTCAGGGTTTGTTACATTGTTCTTTGTTGTGTTGAAATTTAAAGAAAAACGCGTTGTCTTCCCTATCCAATAGCCAATTTTCATCGCTTGGAAATACAGCGATGTTATTGTTAGGAGCCACTGTAATGTTCATGCAAGAACCTGACCCAAACGTGTTGCCTTAGGTGCGGAGCCCGTCCACACGGTCAAGTACACCAACGTAGCTGTCTGAGGGCCCGGCATGCGTTAATCCCAGACGGCCGTACGTCGTCGGGTAGGTATCACTAGCCGGACGTGTTACCGCTGACGGAACCCCGGTGTAATCAACCACAAGTCCCCTGAATCCTCGGTCATGGAGGAGTCTCCATGACGGCACAGACCGTAGAGATTTTGGTGTCATTTATTCCTTGACCCCCGGATGGTAGGCTGACGCCGACAGTTCCGGAAGATGGTCCAATTAATCATGCATCCGCACAAATCCTCTCATTACGACAGTTTTCTAGTGATGCCCTTGGCGTGTGAACGGAAGACGACGAAAGACATTAGCCCATTTTACATTGAAAAAGAAGTCGAAGAAATTTGTGGCCCGGTAAAGAATGCGGCACATTTGAATGACGGTATGCTATTGATGGAAGTCCTTACGGCGGACCAATCCCAGAAGCTGCTCAAGGCAAGTTTGTTAGGCTCCTATCCCATTCGGGTAGCCTCACATGAATCCTTAAGCACTTGCAGGGGAGTTGTAACGACCTCCAGCATGGACGATCTAATCAATGACGAAATTGTAACGTGCCTGTCAGGTTAGGGAGTGTGTCAGGCTTGCCGTCTCGCACGTAAACAGGGTGGTAAAGAGTTAACTTTGTACACGGTTTTCCTTACGTTTGAGGGTCCTCAATTACCCGAGTACATCTACTGCGGCTACGAGCGTGCCGCAGTACGTCAGTATGTGCCAAATTCTATGCGGTACTTCCAGTGACAGCAGTTTGGACATACAAAGACATCGTACGCCCATCCTCCGGTCTGTGAGCGTTGTACCTTGTCAGCACATGAGGGCACGGCGTGTACCCGTGACCCTTATTGTGTTAAATGTGGAGCGAGTCATCCATCTAACTCGCTTCAGTGTGCGAAGCTTCTGGAAGAGAAATGTATCCCGGGGCTACAAGTAAAAGAACACCTTACCTTTCCAGAAGCGCATCGTCGCTTTGAGCAGTTGAAACCTACGACCACCACAGGTTATGCCTTAGCTGCCCGACGCGCTCCTGCCAACACCGTAGCGATTAAGCATGTTAGGTACTGTTTCAGATGATCCCACACTAATAGACCTCCCAGAGAGTACTGCTCCACTGTCTCGTGCCACACCTGCACAGGCTTCTAGATCTGCAGCCGTGCAGGCACCAGCTCACAAGACAAGCAGCCGTAGACAGCCATTGCTCTAGGCCTACTGTTCGCGCCAGCAGCCGCACATCCTGTATGAAGTCCCGCTCTCGTCCCGCGAGCCTCTGGGGATATTCCGACTCCCGAACATCGGAGAATTCACCAGAGGATGGGAGATTCACGTTTCCCGTCCGAAGACGGTTAAGGTAAAGATGAAGAAAAATATGAAGATCAATTACTAATCTCTCCTTTACCATGGAAATAATCCAGTGGAATGTTAATGAGTTCCGGACATGCAGCACCTCGTTTCTGAGTGCTCTACATCAGTCGTCTGTCTACAAGAAAGCCATTTGCAGCCTAATCACGCTCTCCATCTTCGTGGTTTTTCGACATTTAGACATGACTCTGCAGATGACAGGCGAACAAGCGGTGGTGTTGCTATTCCGGTGGTACATAATAACTCTGCCAACAGTGTAACACTTAGGACGCCGCTTCAAGCTGTAGCGATCTGTGTACAGCTGTAGAGCCTCTGTTTCTCTTTTTGCACTGTCTATCTGCCACCGGTCAGTGTCGTACACGAGAACGACCTTCGGCTCTCTTGGAACAGATTCCACCACCGCTCGTCTTTCTCGGCGATCTGAATGCCAAGCACTCTCACTGGGGCTCCGACACAGACGATACTCCTGGGTGCCTTGTAGCAGGCGTCTGCAATATGTCCGGCATAGTCCTATTAAACACTGGCGTGCCTACTTCCTTATCATCTGCCTATGGTATACACCCCGAGCTAGAAGTTTCTTATGGTACTCCGTCAGAGTTGATTGGTCGATACTCTCCGAGTTATCTGGCAGTGAACATTACCCCATTAATATTCACCTATCCGGCCTCCGTTCTGTGCCTGCATGCTATCCTCACTGGATTATTTCCAAGGCTGACTGGGGGAAATTTCGTTCCCTCATTCACCTCACCAACGATGCTTTTACCACCATTGATGACATGGTGGAATTCTTTACTTGCTCTATGCTTCTCTCAGCGGATTACAGCATTCCTGGCGGTTCATCTACACCACGTCACGTTCCTGTGCCCTGGTGGTCCGAGGAATGCCGTTTGGCAATTAAAGCACCCAAACGTGCTCTGGGTGTTTTTACGTTACACCCTACGGATGCTAACTTTGTAGCTTTTTAGCGTGATCGTGCTAGGGCACGATTTATACTCCGTGACGACAAAGGGAAGTCGTGGGAAAAATATTTCTCTTCCCTTTCCCGTCAAAATTGGATACAAAAGTTGTGGGCTGGTGTTCGGCGCATGTACGACAAGTGTCGCCGGACGATTACTCCCGGTCTTGCCGTAGAGGTCTGTCATTACACAACCCAGCAGCACATCACCGACACCCTTGCCGATTCTTTCGCTGCTATTAATGAAACGGATAGCTATGATAGAACCTTTGTCCCTATCAAAGAATCTGCAGAGCGGATAGTTCTCGATTATAAGAGCGACTGTAGTAAACTGTACGACGCACTTTTTACAAAAGTGGAGCTGGCACATTCTTTGTCCCTCGCAAAGGACTCTACTCCTGGTCCTAATGGCATCCCCCGACAAATGCTGCTTCATCTTCCACCTGCGGCTATCTCCTTCCTGCTGAGCATCTATAACCAATGTTGAGTGCGGTTTTCGTCGCCATCGCTCTAGTGTCGACAATCTGACAACCGAGGAGGCCTATATACAGAATGCGTTTCCCTTGAAACAGTAAGGCGTGGGTGTCTTCTTTGTTATGGGGAAAGCCTACGACACTACATGACGCTATGGCATCTTCCTTACTTTGCACAGTTATGGTTTTCGTGGTCACTTAGCCATTTTTGTTTATAGGTTCTTGCTAATTCGCTGTGTTCGTGTCCGCATAGGCAACACGCTCTCCCAAGATAAAATCCAGGAGAATGGTGTACACCAGGGGTCGATTCTCAGTGTTACGCTTTCGCCGTTGCCATTAATGGCATCACTAATGTTGTTCGCAGCGGCATCCCTATGTCACTGTATGTTGACGACTTTGCGAAATACTATCGCTCGCATAGTTTGGAGCACATTGAGCATCAACTGCAGCTGACCATAACATCTATCGCCCAGTGGGCATCTCGCACCGGCTTATTTTTATTTTTTGAGTGAAATTTATATCTGGCTATTGCCATGAATCTTTTAAGGGCGCTGATGACCTTGAAGTTGAGCGCCCTTAAACCAAATCCAAATCCAAATCCAAATCAGCTCTCCCATACGAGAACATAGTGTCTCCAGTTCCTCCGACTCCATGGAGTACACCCTCTTCCTGATCTTCATTTGCATGGTACACGTCTTCCGTTTGTTCCGCACCTGAAGTTCTTAGGCGTACATCTCGACAGCAAACTCACATAGGAGGACCATATTCGCCATCTTCGTGCTTCCTGCTGTCGTTCGCTTCGGGTACTCAGGGTTTTGTCTTGGGCATCTTGGGGCGGTGATCGCACGCTCATGTTGAGGTCGTATCGCTCACTGGTCCGGTCCAAATTAGACTACGGCTGTTTCATCTATGGCTCCGCGTCCGCTACACAATACATCACTCTGGTATCCGTCGCATTACTATGGTTTCCGCATTAGTAGATTGGATTTTCTATATGGTCATCCTGGTGAGCCTCCACTGTCTTTTCGACGCCTGTTGTTACTTTATTCCTACATGGCAAAGTTGGCCGCTCATCCAGGTCATGCTTCGTTTCCACCCGTATTGCGCACATACCTTGCGCACCATTATCTGCGGAATAAAACTATTTTTCGTTCAAGTGGTATCAGGTTTCGAGAACTGCTTGTCGCACACGCCCTCCGACTTCCAGTTGTAGAGTGGCACTAACCTGGCCATTGACCTCCCTGGCAACTCCAGCTTGTACGCTTTGACCTGGGACAGTCGGTACAAAGATAGCTACCCCTCCTTCGGTGTTTCAAATCTTCACCACAGTTCTGGGCCCATACTGGACTTATACTCCGGTATTTACCAATGCCTCTCAGTTGGGTAGTGGATAGTGCGACGGGTTCCGCTTTTATATACAACGGTGACGCTCACGTATCACCTTCCAGAAGCCAGTTCAGTTTTTACTGCCGAGCTGTTTGTCATCTTTTATTTCTTACTTTTTATCTCCAGTTCAGGTCCTGGGAGTTTTATCATCTGTTCCGACACTTTTAGCGCTCTTCAGGCCCTGCAACTGTTGCTCGGCACCTCGGCACTAATTGTTAACATCCAGACGCTTATTTCGCAAATACTGTTTTGCGGATACCAGTACATGGATTCCGGGCAAGGAGGCGGCGGGTGCTGCTGCGAAGACTGCATGTCGCCTGCCGGAGTATTCCACCCGTTCGCTCCCCTATATAGAAATGCAGAAGCACTTCCGTCGTCATTTGTTTGCTCTCTGGCAGGAGTGTTGGCAAGCGTTAGCTGGCACTCAGTTACGGACAATCAAGGACACAGTACTACCCCGGCGAACATTTTGCAGGGATTCCAGGCCGGAAGAAGTTGTTTTAACCCGCCTGAGGATAGGACACACTCGAGTCGCACATAGATACCTTATGCGTTTTTGTTTTTTTTTTAATTAACGTCCTCCAACATTGTGTCATATCGTACGAATGAATGAAATGAAATGAAATGGGTAAAATGATGCTCAAATGAGCCCGAGTTCCATGGAGCTTTAAGTTACCCGACATTCGTCTTCTCAGGGTAGGGAAAACCTCGGAAAGAAACCTTACCCGGATAACTTACCCTAAGTGAAATTCGAACTCGCGACCTTTTGAACGTGAGGCAGACACGCTAACTATCACGCCACCGAGGCGGGCACCTTCCGCGTGGTGATCCGGTGCCTGTCTGTACGACTTGCAATATTCCAATCTCCGCCGCATATGTCCTTCTAAATTATCCACGATACGCTCGTGAGCGCGAGTCCGTTGACCTATGCCTTACACTGTCTCGGTTTTAGGCAACGACCCAGTAGCTGTAAATACAGTGCAGCTGGTTTGCTCCACAATTTATTTTAGTAAGGAAGTGAGACGTTATTTTATTTCGGTAGTTTTAGCATTTCAGGGACTATTAGGTTTTTGTTTTTAACGTTTTAACTCTTCCGTTTTAAGTGGTTAAACCTTTAGCAATTTTCAGTTTCACTTTTTTAGTTTCTTAAATGGCAAGTTTTAATAGTTGAGGTCAGTTGGTTTTATCTATTTTAATTTTCGGTTTTTAGCCTTTTGAAGGTGGCATTTGAAGCTTTGAACTTCGGTGATTTTATCTTTGGATTCGGGGCCCTAAGAACGAAGTTGTCGACGGACCCTTAAACAAGACACGCTCACTGACTGAATATTGTATAATGCGTTCTCCTGGCGCTAGTAATGCGTGTTCTGCGACTGCAGACTTATCTGCTTGTCGCAAACGGCAACATCTCTTTTGTTCTGTAATGCATGTGTTTACCGTACGTTGTGTGGTCCCTTTATGGGCAGAGCCCCACGAGGACGGAATTCTGTATACACCCACACAAGAGAGTGTTTATTTTGAATCTTTTCCAGAATATAGCATGTTCTGTATTTGTTGTGTGGGTTTGTAGATGGCGTGAATGATGGCGTTTTCTACGAACTTTCCCAAAGCGATCACTAATACCTGTGAGGTATGGCAGACGTCCTTTATTATTCTCTTTGAAGTCAAAGTTGTTTTGCTGTATGTGGGGTGTAAGGCACGTTTAACCTCCTAGATGGTATAACCGTTGGCCTGCAAAGCATATTAATGCCTGAAACCTTCAAGGGGAGTAGTTGTGGTTGGCAGATGCGAGTGGTACCGTCTACTAGTGTTTTAATGACAGCTGTGTGTATATGTGTGTATGTGTGTGTTGGTTTGCGGTAGACTGTATGAGAGAGCATACTATCAGAGTTCCTGAGTACGTCTAAAAATAATAGTTGTCCGTTGTTCTGCATTTCCATTGTGAACTGTATGCGTCGATGAATAGAGTTGACATGGCCTAGGAAATCTGTCAAGGTTTCCTGTCCGTGGCTCCAGATGGCGAAGACGTCATCTAGGTAGCTTAGCCAGCGTATGGGTTTTTGTTTAGCAGAATCCATCAAGAACTTCAGCTACAGTAAATGCCAGCCCATCGACAACAATGGAAGCAGCCCCCTCTTCAAACCATCTCAAGAAGCAGCCAAGTCATTAAACACAAGAACGGAGGAGAATGGTGTGCCCCTGGGGCCGATTCTTAGCGTAACACATTTCCCCATGGCCATTAAGGGCATCGCTAGTGTAATTTGTAACGGAATCCCGATGTCACTGTATGTTGACTTCTCGATTTACTACGGCTCTTATAATCTTGAGCATCTCGAGCACCAAATGCCGCTGACCATAACCGCCATCGCCGGCCGGGCCCTTCGCACAGAATTTTAGTTCTCCGCTACGAAAACGCAATGTATGCATTTTCATCGTCTTCGTGGTGAACACCGTCCTCCTGATCTTCACTTGCGTGACAGCCGTCTGCCGTTTGATCCTCACTTTAAGTTCTTGGCCCCACACGTCAACAGCAAACTCATCTAGGGGCACCATGTTCGCCAACTTCGGGCTTCCTGCGCTCGATCTCTTCAGGTGCTCAGGGTTTCCTCTGGGGCATCTTGGGGCGGCAATCGGACTGTGATGTTGAGGCTTTATCGCTCGCTGATGCGGTCCAAAATGGACTACCGCAGTTTTACCTATAGCGCGGTGTCCGCCTCTAAACTCCACCATACTGCTATCCATTTAGCCACTGGAGGATTGCCCACCAGTGTTTAGCGTTTGTATGTTGATTCCGGCGAATCCCCACTGTCTATTCGGGGCTCGTTTTTATTATGTTCCTACGTGGCCCGGTTGGCAGCTCGCCAATAATAATAATAATAATAATAATAATAATAATAATAATAATAATAATAATAATAATAATAATAATAATAATAATAATAATAATAATAATAATAATAATAATAATGATAATGATAATGATAATGATAATGATAATGATAATGATAATGATAATGATAATGATAATGATAATGATAATGATAATGATAATGATAATGATAATGATAATGATAATGATAATGATAATGATAATGATAATGATAATGATAATGATAATGATAATGATAATGATAATGATAATGATAATGATAATGATAATGATAATGATAATGATAATGATAATGATAATGATAATGATAATGATAATGATAATGATAATGATAATGATAATGATAATGATAATGATAATGATAATGATAATGATAATGATAATGATAATGATAATGATAATGATAATGATAATGATAATGATAAGGATAAGGATAAGGATAAGGATAAGGATAATGATAATGATAATGATAATGATAATGATAATGATAATGATAATGATAATGATAATGATAATGATAATAATAATAATAATAATAATAATAATAATAATAATAATAATAATAATAATAATAATAATAATAGTAATAGTAATAGTAATAGTAATAGTAATAGTAATAGTAATAGTAATAGTAATAGTAATAGTAATAGTAATAGTAATAATAATAATAGTAGTAGTAATAGTAATAATAATAATAGTAGTAGTAATAGTAATAATAATAATAATAATAATAATAATAATAATAATAATAATAATAATAATAATAATAATAATAATAATAATAATAATAATAATAATAATAATAATAATAATAATAATAATAATAATAATAATAATAATAATAATAATAATAATAATAATAATAATAATAATAATAATAATAATAATAATAATAATAATAATAATAGTAATAGTAATAATAACAATAACAATAAGAACAACAACAATAGTCCTAGTCCGAGTCCCAGTCCCAGAGCCAGCCCCAGTCCCAGTCCCAGACCCAGTCCCAGTCAAAGTCTCAGACCCAGTCCCAACCCCAGTCCCAGTCCCAGTTGCAGTCCCAGTCCCAGTCCCAGATCCAGTCCAAGTCCCAGTCCCAGGCTCAGTCCCAGTCCCCGCCCCGTTCCCGTCCCCGTCCCAGTCCCAGTCCCAGTCTCAGTCCCAGGCATAGGCATAGGCATAGGCATTGGCATAGTCATAGTCATAGTCAGTCATAGTCATAGTCACAGCCACAGCCACAGCCACAGCCATAGTCTTAGTCATACTACTACTACTACTACTACTACTACTACTACTAATAATAATAATAATAATAATAATAATAATAATAATAATAATAATAATAATAATAATAATAATAATAATAATAATAATAATAATAATAATAATAATAATAATAATAATAGTAATAATGATAACAATAATGATAATAGTAATAATAATACTAATATTAATCGTAATAGTAATAATAATAATAATAATAATAATAATAATAATAATAATAATAATAATAATAATAATAATAATAATAATAATAATAATAATAATAATAATAATAATAATAATAATAATAATAATAATAATAATAATAATAATAATAATAATAATAATAATAATAATAATAATAATAATAATAATAATAATAATAATAATAATAATAATAATAATAATAATAATAATAATAATAATAATAATAATAATAATAATAATAATAATAATAATAATAATAATAATAATAATAATAATAATATTAATAATAATAATAATAATAATAACAATAACAATGATATTAACAATAACAATAACAACAACAATAATCATAGTCCTAGTCCGAGTCCGAGTCCGAGTCCCAGTCCCAGGCATAGGCATAGGCATAGGCATAGGCATAGGCATAGTCATAGTCATAGTCATAGTCATAGTCATAGTCATAGTCATAGTCATAGTCATAGTCATAGTCATAGCCATAGCCATAGCCATAGCCAACGTTGCCAACGTTGCCAACGGCATCATAACGGCAACGGCAACGGCAATGATAATGATAAAAATGATAATAGTAATGATAACGGTAATGATAACGGTAATGATAACAGTAATAGGAATAGTAATAGTAATAGTGATAGTGATAGTGATAGTGATAGTGATAGTGATGATGATCATGATAATAATGATGATAATCATCATCATCACCATCATAATCATCATAATCATCATAACAATAATCATAATAATCCTAATAATCATGATCATAATAACCATTATCGTTTGTTTGTTTATGTCTGTCTGTCTTTCTGTCTGTGTGTGTTTGTTTGGTTGTTTGTTTCTTTTTCCTTTGTTTGTTCGTTTATTTACTTATATACTTATTTATTTATGTACGTATGTAGGGTAGGTAGCTAAGTAGGTTGGTGAGTGTGTGGGATGGTGGGTCGTTAGGTCGGTGGATTTTAGGTCTGTAGGTCAGTCGGTCGGTAGTTCGGTCGGTAGTTCGGTCGGTTGTTTGGTGGGTTAGTAGGTCCTTAGGTCGGTAGTTAGGTAGGTAGGTGGTTGGGTAGTATTGTAGGTGGCTAGGTGGGTGGGTGGTGGGCAGGTGGGTAGGTGGGCAGGTGGGTAGGTGGCTAGGCAGGTGAGTAGGTAGGTAGTTAGGTAGATAGATAGGTTGGTAGGTAGGTAGGTAGGTAGGTTGGTGGGTGGTTTGGCGGCTAGGCGGGCAGGTGGGCAGGAGCGCAGGCGGACAGGCGGGAAGGCAGACAGCCTGTCAGGTAGGTAGCTAGGTAAGTGTGTGTGTGTGCGCGCGGGTGCGCGTGTGTGTGGGTAGGTCGGTATGAGGGTAGGCGGGCAGGCGGGGAGGCGGCCAGGCGGGCATGAGAGGAGGCGATCAGGCGGGCGGCAGGTAGGCAGGCAGCGCAGGTAGGTGGGCAGGTAGCTAGGTTGTTGTGTGTATGTGTGTGAGGGTGCGCGTGCGCTTGTGCGCAGGTACACGGGTGCGCTAAAGTGTGGGTAGGTAGGTGGGTAGGTGGTTTGGCGGGAAGGCGGTCAGCGGCGTATGCAGGCAGGCAAGTAGACAGGCAGACAGGCAGGTGGGCAGGCAGGCTGGCAGGCGAGCAGGAGGGCAGGCGGGTTAATGGCCAGGCGGGCGGGTAGGTAGGCAGACAGGTAGGTGGGTAGGTAGGTAGCTAGGTAGGTGTGTGTATGTGTGTGCGGGTGCGCATGCGTGGGGGTGCGCGGGTGCTCGTGTATGCTTGTGTGTATTTATTTATTCATTTATTTAATTACCTACTTACCTGCCTAGCTGACTACCTGCTTAGCTGGCTATCTGCCTACCAGGCTACCTGTCTAACTGCCTACCTGGCTCTTTGCCTAACTGTTTGCTTGCCCGCCTACCTACCTTACTACCTATCTACATACCTACCCACCCACCCACCGACCTAACCACTTAACCACCTCCCACACACTCGCCTATCGACCTGCTTACCAGCCTACCACACACCTACCTGCCTCCCAGCTTGCCTACCGGCCTGACTGTCTGCCTTTCTGCCTACCTGGCTACCTGCCTACCTACCCACCTTCCTTCTTCCCTCCTTGCCTTCCGACCCCGCCGCCGTCCCGCCCACCCACCCTACCTACCTACCTAACTTCGTACGGCGAACGCGCTATATCGTTTGTGTACCCCTCCGAAGGAGTGTCGCCTTGCCGTGGCGGAGGGGCTCAGTACCCAAACCAGACGGCCTGCTACGTGTGTCTTTGTGACCACTGGTAGGCAAGAGGTGAGGGGAAGCTAAGAACATTCCAAACGGGTAGATGAGGCTCGGTAGTCTTGGTCGACATCTCATCTAGGAGAAGAGGACTCCGAAATCAAACTCCCCCAGGGGAACCTACCACGGTAGGTCTGGGTTTGGCGCACCCGGGGCCCCGAGCTGCGCACAATCATTTCACCCCCTCCACCTTCATTAACTGTGCCACGTGCGACGTTTTATGTTGCTTTTTATATCACCCTCTTCCTCTTCTAGGTTTATTCTGATTATTAGTTTGTAAGTTCCTAGATTTATAACTCCTGTCTCACCAGCAGGGATCTTTCCTGTCTCCGTGGTCCTGTCCCACGGTTTTCAGCGCGGCCCCCGACTTGTGTGCTCTTCGGAGGTCTCAGGCGCGAAGGTTGTGCGGACCCTTCACACTGCCCCCATGTGTAGCCTTAGGTGCGGAGCCCGTCCACACGTCATGTACACCCACGTAGCTCCTTGAGGGCACGGCCGGTGTTAATCTCCCGACGGCCGCGTGCCGTCGGGTTAGTATCACCGGCCGGACGTGTTACCGCTGACGGAGCCCCGGTGTAATCAACCCGAAGTCCCCTGAATCCACGCTGACTCCGTTGAGGCAGCGTGTGCTAAAGCGGGGAGCCACAGGCAGTTATTCCTGTGGTGGGGGCATAAAACCGGGGTGTCACGTGGTGAACGGTTTACCCATGCGGACAAGCAGTGGAGATCGGAGGGTAGCTCCTCTGAAGTACGCCTTGAGGTCAGTCATGGAGGGGTCTCCATGGCGGCACAGACCGTGGAGATTTTGGTGTCTTTCTTTTCTTTGACCCCCGGATGGCAGGCTGACGCCGACGGTTCCGGATGGGGGTCCGATTTCGACATGCATCCGCGCAAAGCCTCCCATTTCGACAGTTTTTTAGTCATGACCTTGGCCAGTGAAAGGAAAACGATGAAGGATCTGAGCCCCTTTTACATAAAGAAAGAACTCGACAGGATCTGTGGCCTTGTTAAAAACGCCACCCGAGTACGAGACGGTACGCTTTTGGTAGAAGTGACCACCGCAGACCAGTGCCATAAATTGTTGAAAGTCACTTTGTTGGGCTCCTACCCCATCCGGGTAGCCCCACATAAATCTCTAAACTCATGCAGAGGAGTTGTCACCACATCCAGTCTGGACGGTCTGTCAAACGAGGAGATTGTTACTTGCCTCTCCGACCAGCGTGTGTGTCAAGCGTACCGTCTGACAAGAAAGCAGGATGGTATAGGTTGCGCGTTTCTTCTTGACGAATGACCTTGAACAGAAATCCAGTGAGTAGGCCTACCCTTAATAAACAGGTCAGCAAATGTTTATGCTACGATAACAGACACCTCTGTTTTCCTCTGTCGCCTTTGTGTTTACAGTCGACCGCAAAAGTTTTGTGCGGTACGGATGTGTGCATGCAACGAAAATAACAGCAATTCACACGAGGAAGAAGACGAGGGAGAAATGTCGGGAATAGAAGAAATGCAATAAAGTTAAGTGGAAACAGTTATTGAGGTATAGTGTATAATACGTGTGGCTGATATTACTGGAAGTGCGATAAATTGATTTGTAGTGCTGTACTACTTCAGCTCAGAAGCATGTGTGTCATCTCACTACAGACTGTACCTCCGCTCTCTTTCGATGCTAACGTTGCCGCAAAAGCTGAGCAGTGACTCGCATCCAACCTTTCATATAACATTTTCATTCGTCAAGAAGTAACGCGCGACCTGTAAAGTGATTGATTTACGTACCGTTTTCCTCACTTTTAAGGGCACACAGGTGCCCGAATACATCTTCTGCGGGTACGAGCGTGCCGCCGTACGTCAATATGTCCCGAACCCTATGCGCTGTTTTCAGTGTCAGAAGTTCGGACATACTAAGACCGCGTGCAACCATCCTGCCGTTTGTGAGCGTTGTGGCCTATCACCCCATGAGGGCACGGCTTGTACCCGTGACCCTCATTGTGTTAACTGTGGAGCCGGTCATCCATCTAGCTCGCGTCAGTGTGCGAAGTTTCTGTAAGAAAAATGTATACAGGAGCTACGCGTGAAAGAACATCTTACATTTCCAGAGGCGCGTCGGTGCTTTGAGCAGCTGCAACCTGCGACCACCACAGGTTATGCCTTGGCTGCCCGACGCGCTCCTGTCAACACCGTAGCGATACATCATGTCCCTGTATCAGATGCTTCCACACAGACAGACCTACCAGCGAGTATTGTTCCACTGTCTCGTACCACACCTGCACCAGCTACAACATCTACAGCCGTGCAGACACCAGCTCACAAGGCGTCCACAAGTCGTAGCCAGCCTGTTGATAGCCATTCCTCTACGCCTGCTGTTCGCGCCAGCAGCCACACGTCATCAATGAAGTGCCGCTCCCGCTCCCGTTCCGCGAGCCGTAGGGGATGTTCAGACTCCCGTACATCCGAGGAGTCACTAGGGGATGACGAAATTAACCTACCCCGTCCAAAGTCGGTTAAGGTAAAGATGAAAAAGAAAAAGATGAAGACGAATCACTAACTCTTCTTTACCATGGAAATAATCCAGTGGAATGTTAATGGGTTCCGGCCACGTGTTCCGGACATACAGCATCTCGTTTCGCAACGCTCTCCATCAATCGTCTGCCTACAAGAAACACATTTGCACCCTAATCACGCATTACATCTTCGTGGTTTTTCGGCATTTAGGCATGACTCTGCAGCTGATCGACGAGCAAGCGGTGGTGTTGCTACTCTGGTGGCGCATACCATCTCTGCCACAAGCATCCCGCTAAACACGCCGCTGCAAGCTGTAGCTGTGCGAGTCCAGTTGCGGGGCCTAAGTCTGTCAATTTGCAATGTCTATCTGCCACTGGTCAGTGTCGTACACGAGAACGACCTTCGAGCTCTTTTGGCTCAGATTCCACCACCCTTTATCTTCCTTGGTGATCTGAATGCCAAACACTCTTCATGGGGCTCCGACACTGACGATGCTCGCGGGTGCCTTGTAGCAGATGTTTGCGATATGTCCGGCCTCCTTTTGTTGAACACTGGCGCCCCTACCTTTTTATCCTCTGCCTATGGTACGTACTCCGCCTTAGACGTTAGCTTCTGTAGCCCGTCATTGGTACCACTCAGTGATTGGTCGGTGCTCTCCGACCTCTTAGGCAGTGATCATTTTCCCATTAACATTCACATATCTGGTTTCCATCCTACTCCAACACGATACCCTCACTGGATTATTTCCAAGGCTGACTGGGGGAAATTCCGTTCCCTCATTCACCTTCACAACGATGTCTTCCCCACCATCGATGAACTGGTGGAGTATTTTACTTGTTCTGTCCTGCTCGCAGCGAATTCCAGGATTCCTCGTGGTTCTACTACACCTCGTCACGTTCCTGTGCCTTGGTGGTCTGAGGAATGCGGTTTGGCTATTAAAGCAAGGAAGCGTGCTCTGCGCGTCTTCAGTTCACATCCTACGGAGGAGAACCTGATAGCTTTTAAGCGTTCTCGTGCCAGAGCTCGTTTTGTCTTCCGCTGTGCCAAACGCACATCGTGGGAAACGTTTGTCTCTTCTCTGTCCCATCGCACTCCGGCACAGAGGGTGTGGACTGCTGTTCGCCGCATGTATGGCAAGTGTCGCCGGACTATCATTCCCGGCCTTGCCATAAGCGGATCGCATTACACCAGTGAACAGGATATCGCCGAGGCCCTTGCTACTTCGTTTGCTGCTACTAGCCAAACGAATAGTTACGACAGAGCTTTTATACCTCTCAAGGAATCTGCCGAGCGGATAGTTCTTCCTTTTAGCAGTGACTGTACTGAACCGTACAACGCACCCTTTACCGTAGCGGAGTTAGAGCACTCTTTGTCACTTGCTAAAGATTCCTCTCCTGGTCCAGATGACATCCATCGACAAATGCTGCTTCACCTTCCACCTTCGGCTTCGTCTTTCCTGCTTGGTATTTATAATCGTATCTGGCACGAGTAGGTCTTTCCGTCCTCCTGGCGAGTGGGTATTGTCATGCCTATCCCTCGACCTGGAAAAGACAGGACACTTCCCTCTAGTTACCGCCCTATTTGCCTAACGAGTGTTGTTTGTAAGACCTTCGAACGGATGATTAACACTCGTTTAGTGTGGTGGCTAGAGACGCATAACCTGCTCACGAACATTCAGTGCGGTTTTCGTCGCCATCGCCCCCTCCGAAGGAGTGTCGCCTTGCCGTGGCGGAGGGGCTCAGTACCCGATCCAGACGGCCTACTAAGTGAGTCTTCGTGACCACTGGTAGGCAAGAGGTGAGGGGAAGCTAAGAACATTCCAAAGGGTAGATGAGGCTCGTTAGTCTTGGTCGACAACTCATCTAGGAGAAGAGGACTCCAAAATCAAACTCCCCCAGGGGAACCTACCACGGTAGGTCCGGGTTTGGCGCACCCGGGGCCCCGAGCTGCGCACAATCAATTCACCCCCTCCACCTTCATTAACTGTGCCACGTGCGACGTTTTATGTTGCTTTTTATATCACCCTCTTCCTCTTCTAGGTTTATTCTGATTATTAGTTTGTAAGTTCCTAGATTTATAACTCCTGTCTCACCAGCAGGGATCTTTCCTATCTCCGTGGTCCTGTTCCACGGTTTTCAGCGCGGCCCCCGACTTGTGTGCTCTTCGGAGGTCTCAGGCGCGAAGGTTGTGCGGACCCTTCACACTGCCTCCATGTGTAGCCTTAGGTGCGGAGCCCGTCCACACGTCAAGTACACCCACGTAGCTCCTTGAGGGCACGGCCGGTGTTAATCTCCCGACGGCCGCGTGCCGTCGGGTTAGTATCACCGGCCGGACGTGTTACCGCTGACGGAGCCCCGGTGTAATCAACCCGAAGTCCCCTGAATCCACGCTGACTCCGTTGAGGCAGTGTGTGCTAAAGCGGGGAGCCACAGGCGGTTATTCCTGTGGTGGGGGCATAAAACCGGGGTGTCACGTGGTGAACGGTTTACCCATGCGGACAAGCAGTGGAGATCGGAGGGTAGCTCCTCTGAAGTACGCCTTGAGGTCAGTCATGGAGGGGTCTCCATGGCGGCACAGACCGTGGAGATTTTGGTGTCTTTTATCGTTTGACCCCCGGATGGCAGGCTGACGCCGACGGTTCCGGATGGGGGTCCAATTCATAATGCATCCGCGCAAAACCCCTTTGTTTGACTCGTTTTTAGTTCTGACATTGGCCTGTGAAGGGATGACGATTAAAGATATCAGTCCATTCTATGTAAAACGCGAGGTAGACAGGATGTGTGGCCCGGTGAAAAACGCGACGAGAGTACGAGACGGTACGTTGTTAATTGAGACCAACACGGCAGATCAGTCCCAGAAACTTTTGAAAGCGGCTTTGTTGGGGTCCTACCCAATTCGGGTAGCCCCCCACAAGACGCTTAACACCTGTAGGGGAGTGGTAACCACCTCCAGTTTGGACAATCTGACGAACGAGGAGATCGTCAGCTGCCTCTCTGACCAGCGTGTCTGTCAAGCCTACCGTCTTACTCGTAAGCAGGATGGCAAGGAGCAAGCTCTGCGTACGGTGTTTCTGACATTCAAAGGCACTCAACTACCTGAATTTATCTTTTGTGGCTACGAACGTGCCGCCGTACGCCAGTATGTACCGAACCCCATGCGCTGTTTTAGATGCCAGCGGTTCGGCCATACTAAAACCTCCTGCAACAATCCCGCCATTTGTGAACGCTGCGGTTTACCCGCCCACGAGGATACGGCATGCACAAGGAATATTGTATGTGTGAACTGTGTACAAAGCTATCCATCTAGCTCGCGCCAGTGTTCCACGTTTATGGACGAGAAGGCGATACAGGAGTTGCGTGTGAAAGAGCGGCTCACATTTCTGGAAGCTCGTCGCCGCTTCGAGCAACTGAAACCTGCGACTACCCTAGGTTTCGCTTCAGCAGTTCGCCGCACTCCTGCTCACACTGTGGCCGTGCAACATGTACCGGTCGCTGATGCTGCCACACAAACGGATTTACCGAACATCTCTCCACCGACCCGTGACGCTCCTGCACCGGCAACTACATCTTCCGCCGTGCAGACACAAACTCACCAAGCATCCTCAAGCAGTGGCCACACTACTTTGCCTGTCCCTGTCAATCGTTCGCGCCATAAACACCGGGCGAGTAGCCGTTCCTCCTCAAAGAAGTCCCGCTCCCGTTCAACGAGCCGCCGAGGATCTTCAGACTCCCGCAAGTCAGCGGAGTCATTAGAGGACGGCGAATTAAACATTCCAGGTCCTAAGTCGGTCAAGGTAAGAATGAAAAAGAAAAAGATGAAGACCGTACGCTAATCTCTTTACCATGGAAATAATCCAGTGGAATGTTAATGGGTACCGTGCACGTGTTCCGGACATACAGCACTTAGTTTTTCAACGCTCTCCATCAATCGTCTGCCTACAGGAAACCCACTTACAGCCTAATCACTCTCTCCACCTTTGTGGATTTTCAGCATTCCGCCACGACTCTGTCGCTGATAGGAGAGCATGCGGTGGTGTTGCTACGCTGGTGGCACATCACATCTCTGCCACCAGTATAACCCTTAACACGCCACTGCAAGCTGTAGCTGTGCGTGTACAGCTGCAGGGCCTCTGTTTCTCCGTTTGCAACCTATATTTGCCACCGGTCAGTGTCGTACACGAGAATGATCTTCGGGCTCTCTTGGCACAGATTCCGCCACCGCTCATCTTTCTCGGCGATCTGAATGCCAAGCACTCTCACTGGGGCTCCAGCACTGACGATGCTCGTGGGTGCCTTGTAGCAGACGTTTGCGATATGTCCGGCTTAATCATACTAAACACTGGCGTGCCTACTTTCTTATCATCTGCCTATGGTACACACTCCGCGCTTGACGTTTCTTTCAGCAGCCCGTCACTAGTACCTATACTTGATTGGTCAGTACTGTCCGACTTATTTGGCAGTGATCATTATCCCATTAGCATTCACATATCGGGCCACCATTCTGTGCCAACGCGATATCCTCACTGGATCATTTTCAAGGCGGACTGGGGGAAATTCCGTTCCCTCATTCACTTGACCGACAATGCTTTTACCACCATTGACGACATGGTGGAATATTTTACCGGCTCTATCCTTCTCGCAGCAGATTCTAGCATTCCTCGAGGTTTATCTACACCACGACACGTTCCTGTGCCCTGGTGGTCCGAGGAATGCCGTTTGGCTAGTAAAGCTCGTAAGCGTGCTCTGCGTGTTTTCCGAGCACACCCTACGGAGGCGAATTTTACTGCTTTTAAACGCTCTCGTGCAAGGGCTCGCTTTGTAATGCGCAATGCAAAACGCACATCCTGGGAATCTTACGTGTCTTCCCTTTCACGTCGCAGTTCGGCCCAGAAGGTGTGGACTGCCGTCCGGCGTATGTACGGTAAGTGTCGCCGAACAATCATCCCCGGTCTTGTCGTACAGGGCTCCATATACACCAGCGAGCAGGATATCGCCGACGCCCTTGCCGATTCCTTCGCCACTACTAGCCAAACTCAAAGCTACGACAGAGCCTTTTTACCGATTAAGGAATCCGCGGAACGGATAAGCCTAAATTTTAATAGTGATTGTAGTGAACCCTACAATGCACCTTTTACTGAAGCGGAACTGGCGCATTCTTTGTCCCTCGCTCACGATTCTTCTCCTGGTCCTGATGACATCCATCGCCAAATGCTGCTTCATCTTCCATCTGCGGCTCTATCATTCCTGTTGAGCATCTATAACCGCATCTGGCTTCAGCAGGTTTTTCCATCTTCCTGGCGAGAGGGTGTTGTAATCCCTATCCCTCGACCCGGAAAAGACCGTACACTCCCCTCTAGCTACCGTCCTATATGCCTGACGAGTGTCGTCTGCAAGACCATTGAACGGATGATCAACACTCGCTTAGTATGGTGGCTAGAGACGAACAACCTGCTGAGCAATGTTCAGTGCGGTTTTCGTCGCCATCGCTCCAGCGTCGACAATCTGACACGCATGGAAGCCTGCATCCAAAATGCCTTTCTTTTGAAGCAGCATGTCGTGGGTGTCTTCTTCGATCTGGAGAAGGCCTACGATACCACATGGCGTCATGGTATTCTCCGTACTCTTCACGGGTATGGTTTGCGAGGTCTTTTAGCAAACTTTCTTTTTAACTTTTTAGCCCTGCGTCGCTTTCGTGTCCGCATTGGCAATACGTTCTCACAGGAGAGGATCCAAGAAACTGGTGTGCCCCAGGGGTCGATTATTAGTGTAACTCTTTTCACCGTTGCCATTAACGGCATTGCTAGTGTCGTTCGTAGGGGAATAGCGATGTCGCTGTATGTTGACGATTTTGCGATCTATTATCGATCTTATAGTCTCGAACGTATAGAACGTCAACTGCAGCTGACCATATCCTCTATCGCCGACTGGGCCCTTCGCACTGGCTTCAAGTTCTCAACTACGAAAACACAATGTGTCCACTTTCATCGACTTCGCGGTGTACACCCTCCTCCAGAACTCCGTTTGCGTGACACACCCCTGCCGTTTGTTTCGCACATCAAGTTCTTGGGCCTTTACCTAGACAGCAAACTCACATGGGAGCACCATATTCGTCAACTTCGTGGCTCCTGCGATCGTTCGCTTCGAGTGCTCCGGGTTTTATCTGGAGTGTCTTGGGGTGGCGATCGCACTGTCATGTTGAGGCTGTATCGTTCATTGGTGAGGTCCAAACTAGATTACGGCAGTTTTATTTATGGCGCGGCGTCCGCCTCTAAACTCCGTCTTTTAAATACTGTACATAATGCTGGTATCCGTCTGGCTACTGGAGCTTTCCGCACTAGCCGTGTAGAGTGTCTGTATGCTGACTCTGGCGAACCCCCACTTTCTATTCGCCCCACTTTCTATTCGGCGCTCGTTTTTATTGTGCTCTTACGTGTCCCGTTTGGCGGCCCATCCTGGTCACCCGTCTTTTAATCCTGTATTGCGCCCGGAACTCGCTCACCGTTATCTTCGGAATAACACGATCTCTCGCCCAAGCGGTATTCGATTTCACGAACTGCTTAACTTACACGCGCTGCGCATGCCTGCTGTCGAACGGTTTTCCCTTGGCCGCTGTCCTCCATGGCAATTACAGCGTGCCCAGTTCGACCTGGAGCTTTCGATGCATGCTAAGTTGGTTACCCCTCCATCGTTGTATCGTCAGCTTTTCACCGAGATCCTGGGACGTTACCGGAATTACACTCCGGTATTTACCGATGGTTCCCAGGTGGATGGGGCTACAGGGTGTAGCTTTGTGCATAACGGTGAGACTCACAAGTACCGTCTGCCAGACCTGAGTTCCGTCTTTACCGCCGAGCTGTTTGCAATATTTTATTTCGTCCTTTTTATCTCCAGTTCCGTTCCTGGAAGTTTTATCGTCTGCTGCGACTCTCTGAGCGCACTGCAGGCATTGCAACAGTTTGTCGGCACGTCAGCGCTAGTTGTGAAAATACAGACACTCGTCTCGCAGTTGCTCTCGCGCGGATACCAGATTGTTTTTACCTGGACCCCAGGCCATGTAGGCATTCCCGGCAATGAAGCAGCGGATGAGGCTGCTAAGTCTGCCTGCCGTTTGCCGGAGATCTTAACACGCAGTCTTCCCTACACTGATGTACAACGGTACTTCCGACGTCATATTTTATCAGTCTGGCAGCAATCGTGGGAAGCGTTGGATGTCACTGGCACGCAATTGCGGACAATCAAGGAAACGGTGCTGCCTTGGATAACATCTTCAAGGGATACCAGGCGGGCAGAAGTCATCTTGGCCCGCCTGAGAATAGGTCACACACGCATCACGCATGGACACTATCTGCGTGGTGAGCCAGCGCCGGTATGTTCCACCTGTGGCGTTCAGCTCTCTGTGGCCCATGTCCTAGTTGATTGTCCGCGCTACAATCGTGAGCGCCAGTTGTTTGGCCTGGGTTCTAGTTTAAAGACGATGTTAGGCGACGACCCGGTAGCTGTGGATTCAGTGCTGCGGTTCGTCGGCAGCATTGGCTTTGGTAAGCAAGTTTAAATTTTATTGAGTGGTTTTACCTTTTACCTTTTCTATTTTATCTGCTTACCTTTTTAGATCATTTTACACGCTTTTAACTATTTTGAGCATACCTTTTAGACAAGTTTTAAGTTTTAACTTTTTTAACTTTTGGCTGTTTTAGCTTGCGTTTTAATATTTAAGTGGTAGTGAGTTTTATCCATTTTTTTTATCTTTTGACTTGGGGCTCTAATGACCTAGCTGTCGACGGGCCCTTAAACCCTAACCACTCACTCACTCGTCGCCATCGCTCTAGCGTCGACCATCTGCCACGCTTAGAGGCTTACATCCAGAATGCCTTTCTGCTGAAGCAGCATGTCGTGGGTGTCTTCTTTGATTTAGAGAAGGCCTACGACACCACCTGGCGCTATGGAATTCTTCGTGCTCTGCACGGTTACAGTTTACGCGGTCACTTAGCGCTGTTCATTTTAAACTTTTTACGACTTCGAAAATTTCGCGTCCCCATTGGTAATACCCTGTCACAGGAAAAGATTCAGGAGAATGGTGTGCCTCAGGGGTCCATCCTGAGTGTCACGCTCTTCGCCGTAGCAATCAACGGAATCGCTGATGTTGTTCGTAGCGGAATCCCGATGTCACTGTATGTTGACGACTTTGCAATTTACTATCGCTCTTATAATCTCGAGCACATTGAGCGCCAACTGCAGCTGACCATAACGTCAATCGCAGACTGGGCCCTTCGCACTGGCTTTCAGTTCTCACCTACGAAATCTCAGTGTATCCACTTTCATCGAGTTCGGGGCGTACACCCTCCTCCTGATTTTTATTTGCGTGGCACACGTCTAGCGTTTTTCCCACACCTCAAGTTCCTTGGCCTGCACTTCGACAGTAAGCTGACGTGGGAGTACCATATTCGTCAACTTCGTGCTTCCTGCGATCGCTCACTTCGAGTACTCCGCCTTTTATCCGGAGTTTCGTGGGGCGGTGATCGTACAGTTATGTTACGATTGTATCGATCACTGGTGCGGTCAAAGTTAGACTACGGTAGTTTTATCTATGGCGCGGCGTCCGCCTCTAAACTTCGTCTTTTAGATACTGTACACCATGCTGGTATCCGTCTTGCTACTAGGGCGTTCCGCACCAATAGAGTTGAGTGTCTGTATGCTGAGTCTGGAGAACCACCACTGTCGGTTCGTCGTTCGATTTTATTGTGTTCGTATGTGGCAAGGTTGGCAGCCCATCCGGGTCATCCTTCTTTTAAATGTGTCCTGCGTCCCGACCTTGCTCACCGTTATCTGCGCAACACAACTATATCGCGCCCAAGCGGTATTCGGTTCCGCGAACTACTTGATAAACACGATCTCCGCATGCCTGCTGTAGAGCGATTCTCTCTAGGACGCTCTGCTCCTTGGCAACTCCGGCGCGCGCAATTCGACCTGGAGCTCTCAGGCTATGCTAAGCTTTCCACCCCGCAATCGGTGTATCGCCAACTGTTCACCGAACTTCTGGGCCGCCACCGGACTTTCACCCCGGTTTTTACCGATGGGTCCCAGGTGGGTGGAGCTACGGGATGTAGTTTCGTGTGTAACGACGAGGCGCACCAGTACCGACTTCCGGACCATAGTTCGGTTTTTACTGCCGAGCTGTTTGCTATATTTTATTGTTTGCTTTTTATTTCCAACTCAGCTCCCGGCAATTTTATCATTTGTTCAGACTCTCTGAGTGCCATTCAGTCCTTGGACCAGTTTATCGGCACCTCAGCATTCGTTTTAAAAATACAGGCTTTTATTTCGCAACTGCCCTCGCGCGGATACCAGTTGCTTTTTACCTGGACCCCAGGCCACGTGGGTATACCCGGCAATGAGCAAGCGGATGCGGCTGCTAAAACTGCTTGCTGTTTGCCGGATGTTGCCACACACAGTCTGCTATATGTCGATGTGCAGCGCCATTTCCTTCGGCATCTTTTATCGATGTGGCGGCAGTCATGGACGGAATTCTCTGGCTCTCAATTACGGACCATTAAAGACAGCGTAGGTCCCTGGATGACATCCTGCAGGGACTCCAGGCGGGCTGAAGTTATCCTCACCCGCCTGAGGATAGGTCACACACGGGCGACACATGGATTCCATTTGCGTGGCGACCCGGCGCCTGTCTGCCCTACGTGTAACATCCAACTTTCTGTGGCCCATATCCTTATAGACTGTCCGCAATACGCTCGTGAGCGCCAGTCGGTTGGCCTGGGGTGTACGCTTCCCTCAATTTTGGGTGACGACCCGGTGTCTGCCTGTAAGGCCCTACGGTTCGTTGCACAAATTGGCTTCGCGAAGGAAGTATAACGTGTTTTTAGTGTGTGAAATTTTTTTTTAGCTTTTTAGCATCGGTTTTTGTGTTTTACGTTTTAGTGTTTTAAGTGCTTAGTTTTAATGTGTTTTAGCTTTGATCTTTTACACATTTTAATGAATGGTTTTACCAAGTTTTAACTTAGCGCACTTATGTGCCGTTTGGTGTTTTTATCTCTCTGCGTTTTTAGTTGCCATTTTAAACTTCACATTTTAGGCAGTTTTAGGCGAGTTTTAGATTTTTTATTTTCTGACCTAGGGCCCAAATGACCTAGTTGTCCACGAGCCCCTAAACTCCATCCATCCATCCATCCATCCATCCATCCATCCATCCGTCCGTCCTTCCGTCCGTCCGTCCGTCCGTCCGTCCGTCCGTCCGTCCGTCCGTCCGTCCGTCCGTCCGTCCGTCCGTCCGTCCGTCCGTCCGTCCGTCCGTCCGTCCGTCCGTCCGTCCGTCCGTCCGTCCGTCCGTCCGTCCGTCCGTCCGTCCGTCCGTCCGTCCGTCCGTCCGTCCGTCCGTCCGTCCGTCCGTCCGTCCGTCCGTCCGTCCGTCCGTCCGTCCGTCCGTCCGTCCGTCCGTCCGTCCGTCCGTCCGTCCGTCCGTCCGTCCGTCCGTCCGTCCGTCCATCCATCCATCCATCCATCCATCCATCCATCCATCCATCCATCCATCCATCCATCCATCCATCCATCCATCCATCCATCCATCCATCCATCCATCCATCCATCCATCCATCCATCCATCCATCCATCCATCCATCCATCCATCCATCCATCCATCCATCCATCCATCCATCCATCCATCCATCCATCCATCCATCCATCCATCCATCCATCCATCCATCCATCCATCCATCCATCCATCCATCCATCCATCCATCCATCCATCCATCCATCCATCCATCCATCCATCCATCCATCCATCCATCCATCCATCCATCCATCCATCCATCCATCCATCCATCCATCCATCCATCCATCCATCCATCCATCCATCCATCCATCCATCCATCCATCCATCCATCCATCCATCCATCCATCCATCCATCCATCCATCCATCCATCCATCCATCCATCCATCCATCCATCCATCCATCCATCCATCCATCCATCCATCCATCCATCCATCCATCCATCCATCCATCCATCCATCCATCCATCCATCCATCCATCCATCCATCCATCCATCCATCCATCCATCCATCCATCCATCCATCCATCCATCCATCCATCCATCCATCCATCCATCCATCCATCCATCCATCCATCCATCCATCCATCCATCCATCCATCCATCCATCCATCCATCCATCCATCCATCCATCCATCCATCCATCCATCCATCCATCCATCCATCCATCCATCCATCCATCCATCCATCCATCCATCCATCCATCCATCCATCCATCCATCCATCCATCCATCCATCCATCCATCCATCCATCCATCCATCCATCCATCCATCCATCCATCCATCCATCCATCCATCCATCCATCCATCCATCCATCCATCCATCCATCCATCCATCCATCCATCCATCCATCCATCCATCCATCCATCCATCCATCCATCCATCCATCCATCCATCCATCCATCCATCCATCCATCCATCCATCCATCCATCCATCCATCCATCCATCCATCCATCCATCCATCCATCCATCCATCCATCCATCCATCCATCCATCCATCCATCCATCCATCCATCCATCCATCCATCCATCCATCCATCCATCCATCCATCCATCCATCCATCCATCCATCCATCCATCCATCCATCCATCCATCCATCCATCCATCCATCCATCCATCCATCCATCCATCCATCCATCCATCCATCCATCCATCCATCCATCCATCCATCCATCCATCCATCCATCCATCCATCCATCCATCCATCCATCCATCCATCCATCCATCCATCCATCCATCCATCCATCCATCCATCCATCCATCCATCCATCCATCCATCCATCCATCCATCCATCCATCCATCCATCCATCCATCCATCCATCCATCCATCCATCCATCCATCCATCCATCCATCCATCCATCCATCCATCCATCCATCCATCCATCCATCCATCCATCCATCCATCCATCCATCCATCCATCCATCGTTTGTGTAGCCCTTTATTCCCCGTGTAATGATTGCTTGTTGGGCTCGGTGGTGGGTGGGGGCAACGGGCTATGAATTCTAATGCCTTCTTTCTTGGCACAGAATATACCCAAGCGTAGACGTCCAGGTCAATATGGGAAACAGGTATTCGCATTGTCCTATGCCAGATACTTTGTTATTCATAGTGTGGAAGAGTGTCAGTCCTTTTCAAAAGTCAACCCTCCTGTTATCTAATCGCGTCTTGACAAAATTGGCGGCCTTGTTAGACTGTCTACGCGCTTAAGGTCTAGATCTGTTCTTGTTGAGACTTACAGTGCCACATAGTTCGACAAGTTGTTAAATGCCAAGCTCCTGTACGGTTTCCCCATCCGTGTGGAGAAACACCGGTGCTTAAACTCCTCCGATGGTGTCATCAACACCGCCCATTTGAATAGTATGCTGGAGGAAATCCAAGGTTACTTTTCGGAGCACAGTGCCCCAAGGTTTTATGGTGTGCGAGCGCAGCGTAATGGAGTCCAGGTGGCTACTCGCACAATATTTCTCACTTTCGATCAACTGGACCTGCGTTGGAAGATCAAGGCAAGGTACGAGTTTATCTCGTATATGAGTTCGTGCATATATCCCACGCCCTATTCGTCGCTTCCAGTGTAAACGCTATGGGTACACTAAGACATGCTGTAAGTAATCCATTTCCGTGTGTGTTGACTGTGGTAAGGGTGCTCATGACGGAGTTGGTCCATCCGCTCCGTGCTGTGGCAACTGTCAAGGTGCACATCCAGTGACCTCCCGCAGCTCTCGTCGTTACCAGGACCAGGCCATTCAAAAACTAGGAGTGAAGGAGAGGCTATCTTTTTGCGATACCCGTCAATGTTACCTTGCTCGCCAGCTTTCTCTCCGGAGGTTTGGCACCTTTAGCTCAGTGGTGTCAACTCCAGGACCAAAGTGTAACATGGGCACTTGAGCTTGCCCGTATGTCAGCATAACCGTCGCTCTGCCTCGTGTTCTAAGTACAACCGAAGCGCACCGATTCTCTAAAAGCAGCTACTACCTCTTGCAGTGGAAAGTTTGCCTTCATGGCCATTGCTCCGTCACCTCCTAGGCGATCCCACTTTCAGGATACTAGTGGGCGCAGTCATGTGAAGCGGAATTCTCCTTCACACATATCCCTAGGGAACAGTTATGTCGCTCTGTCTCCAGTATCCGATGACACTGACCCTCTTCCCTCTGGGGAGCCTATGGAGCATGAACCATCTGCTCCAAAAAGTCAAGTGAAGTCAAGTGAAAATAGTCAACAGCTTATCCTCTTTGTTCCAGAATGTCCAAAATTCAGTGGAATACACGTGGCATAGGCGCGCACATAGAGCGGACTTGCAAGAGCCTACTAATTCACGTTCTCTTAGCATTTTGTGCTTGCAAGCGACCAAGCTTCGCCAGCAGGACTCCTTTAAGTTTCTAGGTTTTAGCCCGGTGCGCTTTGACCTCCCACAGGAACTTGTTACTCTTACACACATAAGTGCCATGGCTCTCATTCATGACGACGATTTTTATTTGGCTGTCCTTCTTACCACTCCATTGCAAGCTGTTGCTGTTACTCTGAGTTTGCCTGGCTTTTCTTATACTCTCTGATCCTTCTATCTAACTCCTTGTTCTCCCATCGCATTTGCGGACCACCCCATCTATTGTCTCAGCTCCCAACGCCGTGCCTTTTGTTGGGAGGCTTTAACGATCACCATCCTGTTTGAGGTTCATGTAGGGCTTCATTAAGGGGAACACAGCAGATTTTTCGACATGTTCTAAATACTGGTGAGCTCTTTCTCCCCTGGGTTTATACACGTGCTCAGCTCAGGTTGCACCTCGTTTTGTGTGGAACGTGGTCTCTGACACATTCCCAAGCGTTCATTTTTCATGTGTTATCAGCCTGCTCTGTCAACCACGCGCCGTTGCTACGTGTACAACACTGCCATATCAACAGTGCGGATTGAAGTCAATTTACATCCGTCGTTCTAGCCCTGCTGAACGTGCAATAACTCCGTTGTCTGTCCACCCGAGAGGTATACCGGTCCCTTGCTGGACTGGCAAATGACTAGCGACCGTCTGTGCGTGGCGGGTAGGGCCACTGGTGTCTCAGCACCATCCTATTATTGTCAATTAATTATTATTGACTATTGAACTCACTCACCGTTATCTGCGAAATAGGACTATATCCCGTCCAAGCGGTATTCGCTTTTGCGAATTGCTGACAGCTCATGACCTCCGGATGCCTGTTGTAGAGCGCAATACTCTTACCGCTATCCCCCTTGGCAACTCCAACGTGCCCACTTTGATCTTACGCTCGGGCTGTGCTAAGGTGACTACCCCTCAGGCGGTGTTTCACCAGCTTCTCGCCGAACTTCTAGGCCGCTACCTGGCTTACACTCCGGTATTTACCCATGGTTCCCAGTTGGGGGGAGCTACGGAATGTAGTTTCGTATATAACGGTGAGGCACACAAGTACCGCCTGCCGAACTTCACTTCTGCCTTTACTGCCGAGCCTTTCCCCATATTTTATTTCTTACTTTTTATCTCTAGCTCAGTTCCTCGAAATTTTATAATTTGGTCTGATTCTTTGAGCGCTATCCAGGTTCTGCAGCAGTTTCCGGGCACCGCGGTTTTAATTGTGAAGTTTCGGACACTCGTTTCTCAATTGCACTCACGCGGATACCAGTTTGTTTTTACATGGACCTCAGGGCATGTGGGTATTACCGGCAATGAGCATGCGGATGCAGCTGCCAGGTCTGCATGTCGCTTGCCGGAGTTATCCACACAAACACTGTCTCCTAGAGGTGTGTAGCGGTACTTTTGTTGCCATCTTGTTTTCGGTTTGGCAGGCATCTTGGGAAGCATTCACTGGCACATAACTGCGGATGATCAAAGACACCGTAGATTCCTGGCTGACATCTGACAGAGGCCCTCGGACATTCGAAGTTCCTTTAACACGCTCAAGAATATGACACACCCGCGCCACTCATGGATATCTGTTACGTGGCAATCTAGCTCCAATGTGTCCAATGTACGACTTCAAACTCTCTGTGTAGCACGTCTTCCTAGATTTTCCGCTTTACGTTCTAGAGCGCCAGTCCCTTGATCTGGGTGTTACGCTACGTCCTGTTTTGTGTGACAACCCGGTTGCTGTGGATAATGCACTGCGGTTCGTCGCAGACATAGGGTTTGTGCAGCAAGTTTCACTTTTTTTACCTTTTGGATATTTTAGTCTTCGGTGATCATGTGTTTTAGCATTATCCTGAATTCACCATTTTAGCATTTACCATTTTAGTTGCTTTAAATTTCGCATTTTTAGGTTTTACATTTTTAACATTCCTTTTTTAATGCTTTACACTTTTTAACTTTCATCTGTTTAACCTTGTTTATCCTTGCATTTTGAAACTTGTGAGCCAGTGCTACTTTTACGTTCTGACTTGGGGCCCAAATAACCAAGTTGTCGATGGCCCCTGAAACATCACTCACCCACCCACTCACTCACTCACTTGCATTACCACCAGGACTTCCTATGGATCAAACATGGCACTGAGTCGCATAATCTTTCTTTAAATACGTCTAAAGCGGAGTGTTATAACGCCTTTCTCACCATGCAGGAATTGGAGAGGGCGCTGGGCTCCCAGCCGGATGGAGTCCACACCTTAAAGTTACAGTACCTGTCTTTGGCTCGTAAACTCTTTCTCTTACAAAAGTGTATAGCCGTATCTGGTGCACGGCATCATTGTCATCCGCTTGGTGAGAGGCCACTATTGTTCCAGTTTTGAAGCCTGGTAAAGATCGCCCTCTACCTTCGAGTTATCGTCCGATCTCCCTCACCAGTTGCATCTGCAAGGTGATGGAGCACATGATCAATGGTAGATTGGCATGCAGGTTTTAAGCTCATAATCAGCTGTCCACTGTTCAGTGCGGTTTTCGCCGATGCCGTTCAACAGGGGTCCACTTAGTCTCTCAGTGCGCACACACCTTGACCGGTTTTCTGATTAATAGCCAAGATGCTGCTGTCTTTTTTGATTTGGAGGAGGCGTATGACACTTGCTGGAGGTATGGAATTCTTCGTACCCTTCCTAAATGGGGCATTCGCGGTCGAATACCGCTATTTATTCGGGAGTCCATGCTGGATAGTCTCTCGGGTACGGGTGAGGTCGGTTTTATCTGAGGTTTTTATTTAAGGGAACGGAGTACCGCAGGGTTCGGTACTCTGTGTCACCCTGATTTTCAATCAGGCCATTGGGGATTACGTCCCATCGAGTGTTTCATCTTCGCTATTCGTGGATGACAACGCCACTTACTCCAGTTCTCAGCTGACGGCTCTCTTACAACGCCACCTACAATTGTGTCTTGACCGTCTATTCGCTTGGAGTGTCGAAAACGGCTTTAAGTTCCCCACCGACAAGACCGCTCGTTAACTTCTGGCACTGGAAGGCGTTTCTTCCGCCTTCTCTACGTCTCAGACCAGATGCTCTTCCTTTCACGGCCGAAACGGAATTTTTGAAATTAATTTTTGACAGAAAAAGTGGCATATCCTGGGGAGCTGATTGGACCCTTCTTTTACGACTATACCGTTCACTGGTCCGAAAATTGATTGCGTTTGTGTTGTGCATTCCTCGGCTCGACTGCCGGTTTTAAGGTGCCTCAAAGCTACAAACCGTGCATTGGTGCATTTCCCACGAGCACAGTTATTATCCTGTGTGCGGAAACTGCTGAACCTCCTCTTAGTTATCGGCGCGAAGTTGTTAGCGGCAGCTACGCCTGTAGACTCGCTAGTCTGCCTTAACACTCCTCCTTTAGTTTGTTTTTTAATGATAGCTTGGCCAATACTTAACGAGCTCCATAGCCCTACGCCATCCTGACGTCCAATTTCGTTCACTGCTTTGGGTGCTGGACATCGATTTACCCGCGACATTGCCCAAAAGTGAAACAAGATTTCCCCCATGGCTCAGTCCCGAGACCCATGTCAAACTGGGTTTGTTGTCCATATCGAAGTTGTCCACGTCAGATTCCGTTCTTCGTTGCGCCTTTTTAGATATTCAGGCGCAGTCAGGATCTTGCATTACCCTGTAATTTTATATACACTAATGGCTCGAAGGACGACCGCGGAGTATATTGTACATTTATTCATGATCACCAGTTTTAGTCTCCGTCTTTTATCGCAGTGCTGGGTTTTTACCGCAGAGCCTTGCGGTAAATACCACGCTCTTTCATATGATCGTTGGCAGGCCTTGGAGCGGTGTATTGTTTGTTCCGATTCCATGAGTGCCCTTCAGAGCCTACGTGTACCATTACAATCCACTATTGCAGAGTGTCCAGGGCAACCTTTACTCACGCGCTTGTGCTGGTGCTAGTGTGTTCTTTATGTGGGTGCCTGGACATGTAGGCCTGCAGGCTCACGAGACTGCCAGTTGTGCTGCAAAGGCTGCAGCTTTAGGTTCCAGGTGTTTTCCCGCTTATGTTCCCTGTGATGACTTTAGCGTGTTTTTACGTGGTTGTATCCTTGCGCGGAGGAAGGCCGTATGGACGAATACTCAGGAAAATAAGCTGAGGGAGGCAAAACCCTATCCTGGCTCCTGGAAGACTTCCTCGCGCGCCTGTCGTTGCGAGGATGTGGTTTTAGCGAGATTACATAACGGGAACAGTCGTTTCAGTCATAGTCAGCTTTTCTCTTCGGACACTGCGCTGCCCTGTGCTCATGGTCATGAGCCTTTGACCGTGCGGCATGTTTTAATTCAGTGCCACTTTTTGGCTCCTTTAGGTGTGTCCTTGGGTCTGCCAGCTACACTTGATGAGCTGCTGGCAGGTACCGTGTTTTACACTTTATCCGTGTTAGTGGTATGGCTGATCGTGTCTGAATCGCAGTGTTCATCTTATTTTTATTGGATCGTTTGCTTGTTGCTGCAATTCTGTGTTGTCAGTCTTTTTTATTAGCCTTGCTTTTACAGATTCTGGCGACTTTTTAGCTGTTTAACCGTTTTAACCTGCAGGTGAAGTCCCTGCATTTTCTGTTTTATTGTCTCTTTTGGGGCCAATAACCTCAGTTGTTGTGCGCCCTACCACCCAACCCAGCCAACCAACGGCTTTAAGTTCTCCACCGAGAAGACCGTATGCGTTAACTTTCGGCACTGGAAGGCATTTCTTCCGGGCCGATGCTCTTCCTTTCGCGGACGAAATTAATTTTTTGGGATTGATTTTGGACACGAAATTTACTTGGTTTTCCCATTTCTCGTCCTTAAAGGCAAGGCGTGAACGTTCCCGCAATGTTTTAGGTTTTTAAGTGGCACATTCTGCGGAGCTGAACGGACATTCTTTTACGACTATACCGTTCATTGAACCGATCGAAACTTCATTACGATTCAGTTGTGCATTCCTTGTGTATTCTTTAGTTTAGCGGTAGGGTTGACAAGGTAGAAGAACTTATAATGTAACTAAATTTTATTTAGAAGTACTTAATACACCAGCGAACCCACCAATATTTATAGGTAATGAAGGTTTTAAAGTTAATTTAGATGTCACGTTACGTAATATTAGGGCGCTAGGGCTAGTAAGAGATTGGACAGTTACGCAGAATTTGAAAGAAAGTGACCACAATCTAATTACCTTTATAATCAGTACGAACACCCCAGACCAAAGGGAAACAAAGTTTAACTACAGAAAAACAAATTGGGGCAGACTGAGAAATATATTCAGTCCTCCATCTTTAGTAGAAGAAGACCAAGACATCAATCATGCGGCCACAGATTTAAGAAACAAAATTAAGTCTGCAATGAAAGGTTGTATTCCATTAACGAAGGTAAAGAATAGACTAGAAAACGCACCATGATCAGATGTACTACAGCGACTTGGAAGAGTTTCTAGGAGAACTAGAAGTTTATATCAGCAAGCCCTAAACACCGAAGAAAGGCAAATCAGACTTACAATATTCAAAAGAAATAAACGAAAATACACTGGCGGCAAAATGCAACGCCATCAAGGATTGCTTAAATTTAATACAGAGTTGGGTGAGCGGTAATATGTCATGATAGTATTATATGATAGCAAAATCAGCACAAATGACGTAGACATGTCACAAGGAGGTACGTCCCAATAGTTACATCAATATTTGGTGTAACCCCCTTGGGCTGCAATACAGACATGTATTCGTGCAGGCAGACGATCGTACAGGTGGCGAATGGCACCCTGTGATACACTGTTCCAAGCATCTTGCACCTGTTGTCGCAGTTCGGCAATGGTGGTGGCTGGCCGTGGAGATCAAGTCATTTTCTTTCCAATCATGACCCATACATGTTCAATGGGAGACATCAGCGGACCGTGCTGGCCAGGGCAGTTGTTGTATACCATACAGAACACGTTGCGTTGCTGCAGCTGTATGGGGCCGTGCGTTATCCTGTTGAAACAGCACATCACCTTCCTGTTGAAGAAATGGCAGTAACCCAGGATTAATTACTTGCTGGATGTAGCTGGCAATGGTTTCACGTCCCTGCACAAACACGAAAGGCGAGCGCGCGTTGTAAGTGATGGCACCCCACACCATGATGCCAGGAGGTGGGCCTTTGTGTCGTGGGCGAATGCACTCTGGATGAGTTCGCTCACCAGCTCTACGCCGTACGCGTACACGACATCACTTGCATACGGGTAGAACCTACCCTCATTCCATTGTCCAATGAGCCCTTTCTCGACACCAGAGGAGACGTGCATGACAGTGTTGTGGTGTAAGAGGTACCCTGGCTAGGGGCATACGTGATTTGAGTCCTGCTGCAGCAAGATGGTTTCCAATAGTTAGTGCTGGTACTCCAGGTGCTACCTGAGCCCATATCGCCTACATGGATGCTGTTCGGGCACTCAGTGATCCCCGTATAGTGTGCCGATTCAGACGCGCGTCTGTAGAACGTGCTTGCCCAAAACCTGGCATACGGGAGTGAGAATGTTCCACAGACCACTGTTGAAAACACCGACACACCACCGATACATTGCGCCCAAGATTTGCAGCAATTTGTTGATAGGTTCATCCAGCTTCGCGGAAGCCAACGATTTTATCCCGTTAAAATGGCTCTAGCTGTGCGACAGGAGCACGTGCGCGTTGTCGTTGTATCGCCACACCCTAGAGTGTCGTTTAACACCACCATTCAACTGTTAGGGTACCACAGTGACTGCCTACACCGTGGACACAGAAGGCACAGAGACACTGCTGTACAGTGCCATCTATTGTCCACCGACCATGATACATCAATCATCAGTTCTGTAACCTCTCAGTATCCACACACTGTGTGCATGTGCTGATAAACACAGTCCTTAATGGTGTTGCATTTTTCTGCCAGTGTATGAAGACGCATTAGAAAGAAATGAAGTGTACAGCTGGAAAAAGTTTCCCGAAGATTGCCTAGAAAGAGATGCATATGGAACACCGTATAAAACAGTAAAAGAAAAATTCACCGCTCTATGTCTGCGTTATTAAAAGATGATGGTACCTATACCAGCGGTGCCACAGATACATATCATTATCTGGTAGAAAAATTGCTACCGTCAGATGATAGAACAGGTGAAAGTCAATATCACCAAAATATTCGTGATATCATCGCAAACCTCTCCTTCACGACGGCAGACACAACACCCGCGACAGTGGAAGAGGCATTTCCGACATAAGAGGCAAAAAAGCTGTGGGACTGGATAACATCTCCGTCGAAGTGCTTCAGGCATTAAGCGGCAAAGTATTTGAATTCCTCGTCAGTTTGATTACCGAGTGTTTTCGACAGGGTAAAACCCCCAACATATGGAAACAGGCGAACTTGGTAATATTGAAGAAAACACCGGATAAAGACCCCAACTCGGTAAAATCCTACTGACCCATTTATTTGTTGAACACTCTTGCTAAGGTACAAGAAAAAGTCATATGCAACAGGTTATTATATTTAACATGTGACTCACTATACGTACATCAATATGGATTTAGACCGGGAAACTCAGCGGATAATGCTCTCAACCACGGTGCTGCACTTCAGGAATCATCGAATAAGAAATCTATTATAGGAATCTCGATTAACATAGAAGATGCATTCGATAATCTATGGTGGCCTTCCCTGTTTGAGACACTATTAGAAGAAAAAGTCCCAAGAAGTCATATGATATAGGTTTTAATCAATGTTTAAAGTATTTTAGTGTGTGAGAATATGTATACGGTGTAGTGGTATATGCCGATGATGTGTTTTCAATACTACAAGCAGATTCAAGAAGGGAAATAGAGTGCAGGGCAAATACTATACTAAACGAAATATTTATACGATCTTCACAAACTAAATTAAACATTTTAAGTGAGAAATCAAAATTAGTTTTACTTAAAGGGACACTACAGAGATCACCTATTATAAAAACAAACAATAACCCGATTTCAAGGAAAAATAACATCAAGTTTTTGGGGGTACATTTTAATGAAAGATTAAATTTTAAAACTGATATTGAACAAATCATTGCTACAGCTTTTAACACATTAAACTAAATGATCAAAATAACACAAACTCGTGGGAGAATAGCCCAGCATGCATTAAAATTATACAATAAGGCGATCCTGATTTAAATAGTGACGTGTGGGGTAAGCTGTCGGGGTGAGAGGGTATTCTTGGATATGGCCCGGAAAAGTTTGAGAAGCATGCAACGGAAACTATTGATTAGAATGATAGGAGCATTTTCCAACACGTCGACAGAGGCTTTGTGTGTTATCTTTGACATTTTACCTATTGACTTAGAGATTAGGAAGAGAGCTGCCCGTTACTCGCTCCGGAGGGATAATAGCACGAGAGCGTAACAATTAGCAGATTTTAGAGTAGACGATGAAGCAGAATTAAAAGAGAAAATGTTAGGCGTATGGCAGGATGAATGGGTAGCGAGCGAAACGGGTAGGAGAACTTTTCCTTTCTTTCCAAATGTCATATAAATAGTAAAAATGAAACATTTACATCCCTATCAATGACTCGTGCATTATCTTTCCTTCCATGTTTCATAGCCGGAATACTTAAATAGGTTTGGACAGACACAGATAGATGTATGTGTAACAATATTGGCACCCCTGAGCACGCGGTCTTTGAATGTCCACATATATTGAACATTAGAAAGGAATATCAAAACACCTGCAAGGCATAACACTATGAAATACTTAGGAACAAGAGACTTTGGGGTGTTTTCAACACCATAATCGACAAATATTACAATTTTAAATATCAAGAGTTCCATCGAAGGTGGTATATTTACATGTTATCCAAACAGTCTAATCTTAATTTTATTGCTCTATGTTATTTAATCGTATGCATTTTGCTTGTTTTTAATCGTCCTTTAATCGTCCTTAACGTGTAATATCTAACTCTGGAATGTATTTAACAGTTTTTAATCCTTTTAATCTTATTTTAGAGGAATGTATTAACGTACCTTTTGTCTTAATTAAAGTTTCTTATACTTATGCCTTGAATTAGCCTTTATTAATAACAGTTTCCTTTATTGTCTTACAACGCATGTTTAGGAACTCCTTGTTGCATGTACGTCTTAGTGTATCTGTTTATCGTATTGTGTTAATTGCATGATATTTTATTATTACTATTAGTTTTTTATCCTCTTGTTTTATTTTATCAACGTTATAAACAAGGATTTTAATTAGCTCTCTTATCAGAGTATTTCAAGCAGAAATGACTGTGTACTGATTTTTAATATGTTGATTTAATGGTCCCCTTTCTTTGGATATATAAATTAAATATTGGTGTAATGATATTGTATGTTATTGATTACCCTTAATTGTTATTTTAAAATTTAATATTGTAATTAACAATTGTATAAGGGGGCCCAACTTGTCACCTCTGCCTGGGGCCCGATGTAATTAACCACTAGTCCCCTGAATCCACGCTGACTCCGCTGAGGCAGTGTGGCCTAAAACGGGGAGCCATCGGCGGTAGGGGCATAAAGTCGGGCCTGCCTTTGGTGAACATGTCGCATACCGCTAAGTAGTGATAGGCGGAGGGTAACTTCGAAGTACTCCCTAGAACTGGTCTGAAGCGGGTGGTTCATGCCGGCACAGACCGGAAGATTCAGTTGTCTTATTCTTTTATCCCCCGAAAGGCAAGCTGACACCTACGGTCTGGAAGGGGACCTTGCCATCAAGGCTCCTTTGCGCTCCAACTCTTAAACGCCACATTTTCTGGTAATGCGGATTACTAGCGAAAAGGACACCATGGATACTGTTAGTCCATTTTATATAAGGAACGAGCTGGACGGGATCTGTGGGCCGGTAAAAAGCGCCACCCGATGTAGAGATGGCAGCTTATTGATCGAGGTTGCTCAACACACCCAGACTGTGAAACAGCTATGAGCCAGGTCTACTTGGTCCAGAAGCACAAGACCCCCTAGCAGCTGTCGCGGAGTGGTTTGTACCCCAAGTTTGGACGGGCTCTCTAGTGAGGAGATAGCTAAAGGTCGGGGGACCAAGGAGTAGCGGCTGCGTTTCCCTGAGTAGGGAAGAGAGAAAACCAACCGTTCGAATTTCGTACGGTGTTCCTTACGTTCGAGTGAACCACCCTGCCGCAATACATCTTCTGCGGCTACGACCGTGCCACCACACGTCCCTATGTGCCGAACTCCATGTGATGTTTGCGATGCCAGAAGTTCGGGCACATGCAGCAACGTTATAGCGGTTTACCAAATTGTCCTCGCTGTGGCAGTGCTGCTCAGGACGGCTTCTTGTGCGACCAGGACCCCACCTGTGTCACCAATGGAGGTGCCCACCCGTCAAACTCACGTGATTGCCCCCGCTTCTTAGAGGAGAAGAAAATCCAGGGACTTCGGTTTATGGAACACCTGACATTTGTAGATGCGAAAAGCGGTACCAGGAGCTTCATCCCACCACCAACATCAAGTTTTTACAGCAGTTCGCCAGGGTGTTACGAAACAGCACGCCATTATACAGACGAGCCCGAGTTTGCTCTCTCGTGTTTCAGTGGGAGTGTAGAGCAACTCGTCTACCTCGTACGTTTCTCCACCGACAATATCCCCTGCCATTAGACACCAGCTCCGCAGCCGTTCCACAGCACTACTGCCTCTGTGATGCGTGAAGAAGGACACCGCTCAAGTTACAAACCTCGAACGAGTAGCTGTACAAACTCTCTGAGGTCCCGCTCTCGCTCCGCGAGCCGCAGGGCATCTTCAGGCTCCCAAATATCGGAGGAGTCGCCAGACGACAGAGCACCTTGTATTGTTGGTCCAAAATGCGCGAAGGTCAAGATGAAAATAGACTGAGCTGTAATACTATTTTAGCATGGAAATAATCCAGTGAAATATTAATGATTTCCAGGCCAGGGCTCCGGAAATACAGCACTCAGTTTCTCAGCGATCGCCTTCCATCGTCTGTCTACAAGAATCCCAAATGCAGCCTCATCACGGTATATATACTTGATTTTTTGGCATTTAGACATGACTGCAAATGATAGGCGTGTTAGGGGTGGCGTTGCTACCCTGGTGGCGCTTAATTTCTCTGCCGACAGGATTCCGCTTAACCCACCGTTACAAGATGTACCGGTACGTGTACAGCTGCAGGGTTTGTTTTGCGCTATTTACAACGTCTATCTGCCACCAGTCAGAGTCGCACAAGAAAACGACCTTCGGGCTCTCATGGCACAGATTCCGCCACCAGTCCACTTTGTAGGCGATCTGAATGCCAAACACTCTCTGGTGCTGCGACACTGACGATGCTCGTGGGTGCCTTGTAGCAGACGTTTTCGATATGTTCGGCTTAATCCTAGTAAACACTGGCGTGCCTACCTCCTTATCCTCTTCTTACGGCACACACTCAGTCTTAGACGCTTCTTTTGCATCCCGGCATTAGCTCCACTGCTTGATTGGTCGGTTTTTTCCTATGTATATGGCAGTGATTCTTACCCCATTAATATCCACTGTCCCCACACTGTGCCAAATGAAAACCATCACACCAACAGATAGAGACTGGCGTGCCTACCTCCTTATCCTCTTCTTACGGCACACACTCAGTCTTAGACGCTTCTTTTGCATCCCGGCATTAGCTCCACTGCTTGATTGGTCGGTTTTTTCCTATGTATATGGCAGTGATTCTTACCCCATTAATATCCACTGTCCCCACACTGTACCAAATGAAAACCATCACACCAACAGATAGAGACAAAAACCCTCCACTAATCACCCTCATCCAAGTGTATGACAAAAAGCAAGCAGCCGAGCAAGAAGAACTACAACAACACTTACAATACTTCCAGAATATTTAAAACAGCACCCCCACACCTTCAAAAAAGAAAAAAACACAAAACACAAAGAAAAAACTTACGAGCCGTAGCAACTACAAACAAAAACCTTCCCAAACAACTAAAATCAGTCTTCTTGGGTCCCTAGAATAAGCCTAAATGCCAAGTACCCACAGGGAACAATATACAAATATTGTTCCTAAATAAACCAAATTGATCAGCTGTGACGCAACCGCTGCCAGCCGTGACGCAACCGCCGAAACCTCAGCCCACAAAAAATTTAAAAACCACATCTCGGCTGAAGAGGAATAACCTCCTAAGCAGCCTGGGTATGTTTTAACATACCCGAATTCCTTATTTTATTTATTTTATTTACTGTGCCAACGCGACATCCTCACTGAATTATTTCCAAGGCTAACTGGGGAAATTTCGCTCCCTCGGTCATTGACGTAGTGGTGCAATATTTTACATGTTGTATCTTACTCGCAACAGAATCCAGCATTCCTCGAGGTTCGTCAGCGCCACGACATGCTCCTGTACTTTGTTGACCGTGGAATGCCGTTTGGGTATCAATACATGCAAACGTGCCCTGTGGGTTTTAGTTTACATCCTACCGAAGAGAACTTTATCGCTTTTAAACGTTCTCATGCCAGGGCAAGTTTCGTGCTTCGCAGCACAAAACGCAGATACTGGGAAACCTACATCTCTTCTAAGGGGTTGGATTGCTGTGCGGCAAGTATCGCAACACAATCATTACCGGTCTTGCCGTACAGGGCTCCACTTATACCTCTGAGGAGGACATCGCCGACGCCCTTGCCAAATCTTTAGCTGCTCATAGCCAAACCCAAAGTTATAATACCGCCTTTCCACAGATCAAGGGATCTGCGGAGCGGATAGTCAAATTTAACAGTGAGTGTAGTGAACCGTAAAACGTCCCTTTTAGGGAAGTGGAGCTGGCGCATACTTTGTCTCTCGCCAGGGACTCCTCTCCTGGTCCTGATGACGTCGGTCTGGGTGGCTCAGTTGGTTAGACGCTGGCCTACTGATCCCAAGGTCGCGGGTTCAAATCCGGCCCAGGCCGATGGTTTTTGAGTGTGCTTAAAAACGACAGCTCCATGTCAGTAGACTTACTGGCATGTTAAAGAACTCCTGCGGGATAAAATTCCGGCACACCGGCGACGCTGATGTGATCCTGGCAATTGACAGCGTTGTTAAAGAATAAAATCATTTTTTTTCTGGTCCTGATAACATCCACCGACAATGCTGCTTCATCTTCCACCTAAAGCTCTTTCCTTCCTCCTGAGTATTTACAACCGTATCTCGCTTCAGGAGGTTTTACCGTTTTCCTGGCGCGAGGTGTTTTCATCCCCATCCCTCGGCCCAGAAAGGACCGGACACTTTCCACTAGTAACCGCCCTATTTACCTAACAAGTATCGTTCGTAAGATCCTCGAACGCATGACTAACACTCGTGTAGTGTTGTGGCTTGAGAAGAATAACCTCCTGAGGAATGTTCAGTGGGATTTTCGTCGCCATCGCTGCTGCTAAGTCTGCTTGTCGCTTGCCGGGATTATCAACACGCACACTGCCTTAGCAGATGTGCGGCAGTATTTCCGTCGTCTATTGGGTCTATGGTAGGAACCATGGGAAGCGTTGGCTGGCACTATTGCGTGCAATTAAGGGCGGCATTCAACCCTGGTTGACCTCCTGTAGGGATTCCAGGCGGACTGAGGTTAGTCTTACCTGCCTGAGGATAAGGCACACGCCAGTTACTCACGGCCACCTTCTGCATGGTGACCCGGCGCCTCTCTGTCCTATATATGATGTGCAACTGTCCGTCACACATGTATTAATGGATTGTCAGCAATATTCTCTCGAGCGTCAGTCAATTGGTCTGGAGTCTACCCTAGCCTATATTCTGGGTGACGACCCAAAGTCTGTCGCCAAGACTCTGAACTTCATCGCCAATATTTCCTTCGAAAAACAGGTCTGTCATGTGTTTTTAGCTTTTAAGACATTTTTACAGTATTTTAACGCATTGATTTTATGGAACATAGACTTCTTTTTCTTTTTAGTGTTTGGTATTTTTTAGATTTTAGAAGTCTTGTGGTATTTTAAGTTTTTATCCTCATATTTTATTGTTTTAATTGTTTAGTATTTTACCCATCTCTTTTAATCCTGATTTTAACCCTGTAAGTGTGGTTTAGAATTTATTGTTTAACTATGGGCCCAAATGACCTCGTTGCCGACGGGTCATTAAACCCCACACACTCACTCGCTCGTTGCCGTCGTTCGAGTGTCGACAATTTGTCACATATGGAAGTTTACATACAAAATGTCTTTCTTCTGAAGCAGCGTGTCGTGGATGTGTTCTTTGATCCGCATCAGGCTTACGACACCACCTGGCGCTATGGTATTTTACGCACTATGCACGGACACGGTTTACGAAGTCATTCAGCGATCTTCCTTGTAATTTTTTTTAACACTACGCCGATTTCGTATCCGCATTGGAAACACACCATCCACGAAAGGATCCAGGAGAACGGAATCATGGTGGAATACCGGTGTCACTAAAAAAATAAAAAATGAAACAAAACAAAAAAACCAATAAAAACAATATCCGTCAGCTATGTCCAGATACCTAAATTCTTATATCTGGACGCTGTGTGCGGATATTTTGATCTATTGAAAATTTATTGATTACAATTTGTTCACAATAAAATGTGCAGAAGTTACTAACCTAAATTAAGCTAAATAACATTAGCGAAAACTAATGAAAATTACAAGTTATATATGAGATCCCATTGAGTTATTCATGCAATTGTTGGCTACTCGTCACTGGTAGGCGGTTCAAGTCTCATCAGGGTATCGCCTTGGCCTCGTTCTTCTCCTTTCTGCCTACATTTGTCGGCCAGTGATCCAATGAAATCGTCTGTTCTATGTAATCGTTCTTGGTATAACAGGTTCAGGAGTTTGGGACACTTGGTTTCGGTTAGATTGATTTCAGAACCTTAACGATCGACGTGGTGGTGGTGCAAAAATCAGTGGAGGTCTATCAAAATTTCTGATATTTCTTTCTTGTTCAGCTAGTCTTAAAGATCTTTCTGCTGTACTGATTTGAATCGCCAACTTATTTAAATTATTTAGATTTTCCTTATTCATGACCATTTCCGATAAAGTGAGGTGCATGAGTTTTTCCCTGTTAGATTGTGTTATTCCACTGTATTTCCGACAGTTAAACATTACATGCTCTGGAGTATCTTCTGTATTGCATCTGGTGCACATTTCAGAGCTGATGATATTAAAACGTTTTAAGTAAGTGCCATATGGCCCATGGTGGTAATATAGTGTAATGCAGCTTGTAAGGGATTTAGATGCTTTAGTCGTAACTCTTCTCGTATACTGGGGTAAAACGTATAGGTATGTCTCCCAGTTTGCAGGTTATCCCATTCTGACTGCCATAAGGATATTAACTCAGCCTTTGTTTGTCCTTTCATATAGGATCGTTTCCCTATTATATCTTCTATCTTTTGTTGATTGCCTTTCTTTAGCCAATAGTAAGCACAATATAGGTGAACCTGTAGATCTATTGGCCAGGAACCAGTGGCCACAAGAGTCATAGTAGAGTTCGTCCTTGCTGCTCCAGTAAAACGGAGAAGAATTTTCCTCTGGCATTTTCTGAGATCTACGACGAGATTTCGCATTGGAGACACACCATCCCACGAAAGGATTCAGGAGAACGGAATCATGGCGGAATACCGGTGTCACTGCATGTTGACGGCTTTGCCCTTTACTGCCGCCCGCATAATCTGGAGCACATTGAGCGTCAACTGCAGCTGACCATAACGTTCATCGCCGAGTAGGCGCTTCGTACCGGCTTTCAGTTCGTCCCTACGAAAACACAGTATATGCGCTTTCATCGACTTCGTGGTGCACACCCTCGACCTGATCTTCATCTGCGTGGCGCACGTCTACCGATTGTTCCCCACCTTAAGTTCTTGGGCCTTCACCTCGGCAGCAACCTTGCCTCGGAGCACCATATTCGTCATCTTTGTGTTTCCTGCGATTCTTCACTTCGGGTACTCAGAGTTTAATCTGGGGCATCTTGGGCTGGCGATCGCAGTAATGTTGTGGTTGTATCGCTCACTTGTCCGGTACAAACCGGATTATGGCTGCTTTATCTCTGGCATGGCCAGCGAGAAGGGTATGGCTGATGCCCTTGCCGATTGTTTTGCTGCTACCAGCCAGACGATTAGCTACGATAGAGGATTTATACCCATCAAGGAATCTCCGGAGCGGATAGTCCTAGATTTTAACAGTGTCAGCAGTGAAGCGTATAACGTACCTTTTACCGTTGCAGAGCTGGAGCATTCTTTATCTCTCGCCCACGACCCTTCTCCTGGTCCTGATGATATCCACCGACAAATGTTGCTTCATCTTCCATCTGCGGCTTTGTCCTTCCTTCTGAGCGTTTATAACCGCATCTGGAGTGAGCAGGTTTTCCCGTCTTCCTGGCGCGAGGGTGTTGTCATCCCAATCCCTCGGCCCGGAAAAGACCGGACACTTCCCTCTAGCTACCGCCCTATTTGCTTAACGAGTGTTATCTGTAAGACCTTAGAACGTATGATTAACACTCCTTTAGTGTGGTGGCTAGAGAAGAATAACCTGCTGAACAATGCTCAGTGCGGCTTTCGCCGCAATCGCTCCAGTGTAGACAACCTAACACGCCTGGAAAGTTACATCCAAAATGCCTTTCTGATGAAGCAGCATGTCGTGGGTGTTTTCTTTGATCTGGAGAAGGCTTACGACACTACATGGCGTTATGGCATCCTTCGTACTCTGCAAGGTTATGGTTTGCGCGGTCACTTAGCCGTTTTTCTTTTTAACTTTTTATTAATTCGCCGTTTTCGTGTCCGCATTGGCAACACGCTTTCCGAGGAGAAGATCCAGGAGAATGGTGTACCCCAGGGATCGATCCTGAGTGTCACGCTTTTCGCCGTTGCGATTAACAGCATCACTAGTGCTGTTCGTAGTGGAATCCCGATGTCCCTGTATGTTGACGATTTTGCTGTATATTATCGCTCGTATAATCTTGAGCATTTTGAACGTCAACTGCAGCTGATCATAACATCCATTGCCGTGTGGGCGTTTCGTACGGGCTTCAAGTTTTCCGCTACCAAAACACAGTGTGTCCACTTCCATCGGCTTCGTGGCGTACACCCTCCGCCTGATCTTTATTTGCGTGGCACACGTCTACCGTTTGTTCCGCACCTGAAGTTCTTGGGCCTACACCTCGACAACAAACTTACATGGGAGCACCATATTCGACATCTTCGTGTTTCCTGCGATCGTTCGCTTCGGATACTCCGGGTTTTATCTGGGGCATCATGGGGCGGCGATCGCACGGTAATGTTGAGGTTGTACCGCTCATTGGTCCGGTCCAAACTAGACTACGGCTGTTTTATATATGGCGCGGCGTCCGCCTCTAAACTCCACCTTTTAGACACTGTCCATCACACTGGTATCCGTCTGGCCACTGGGGCTTTCCGAACTAGTCGAATTGCGTGTCTGTATGCTGATTCTGGCGAACCTCCACTGTCTGTCCGACGCTCGTTTTTACTCAGTTCCTACGTGGCACGGTTGGCCGCTCACCCCGGTCATCCCTCGTTCCAATGCGTCTTACGTCCCGACCTCGCCCACCGTTATATACGTAATACCACTATCTCACGTCCAAGTGGAATACGATTCCGTGAACTGCTCACTGCACATGATCTTCGCATGCCCCATGTAGCGCGATCGTCTATAGGCCGCTACCCTCCTTGGCAACTCCAGCGCGCGCGGTTTGACCTGGAGCTTTCGGGCTATGCGAAGGTGGCTACCCCTAACTCGGTGTTTCGCCAACTATTCACCGAGCTCCTGGGACGTTACCGGACTTTCACCCCGGTTTTTACCGACGGGTCCCAGGTGGGGGGTGGTACAGGATGTAGTTTCATGTACAACGGTGAGGCTCATACGTACAGACTTCCAGACAGCACTTCCGTTTTTACTGCCGAGCTGTTTGCCATTTTTTATTTCTTACTCTCTGTTTCTAGTTCGGTTCCTGACAGCTTCATTATATGCTGCGACTCTATGAGCGCTGTTCAGGCGTTGCAACAGTTTCTTGGCACATCAGCATTGATAATTAAAATCCAGACACTCGTTTCACAGTTAGTCACTCGCGGATACCAGTTTATTTTTACATGGATCCCAGGCCATGTGGGTATTCCCGGCAACGAGGAAGCAGATGTGGCTGCTAAGGCTGCATGTCGTTTGCCGGTGTTTTCCACACATGCTCTTCCTTTTAGAGATGTGCAGCGATACTTCCGCTGCCATCTTTATTCCTATTGGCAGAAATCTTGGGAAGAGCTGACTGGCACCCAACTACGGACAATTAAGGACTCAGTAAAACCCTGGCGGACTTCTTGCAGGGATTCCCGTCGGGCAGAGGTCATTTTAACGCGGTTACGCATAGGTCACACACGCGCCACACATGGCCACCATCTGTGTGGTGACCCGGCCCCTGTCTGTCACACGTGCGACGTCCAACTCTCCGTGTCGCACGTTTTAATTGATTGTCCGAGATACGCCCCGGTGCGCCAGTCGCTTGGCCTGGGTTTTAGTCTGCGGTCCATCCTAGGCGACGACCCAGTCTCCGTAGATACGGTGCTGCGGTTCGTTGCTGAAATTGGATTCGCCAAACAAGTATAACTTGTGCTTTTAGTATTAGACTTTTGAGTAAGATTTAAAAATCTGCAGTTAGGTTTGTTTTGTTTCACTGTTTAGTATTTTAAACCTTTTTAGCGTTTTAATCTTTTTGGTGTTTTAACGGTTTTACCATTAACCTTTTTAGTATTTTAACCGTTTTAGCATTTTTTAGTTTTGTATTTTAGCTTAGTTCTTAACCAGAAGTTAGCGAGTGTTTTATCCTTTAAAATTGACTTGGGGCCCAAATGACCTAGCTGTCGACGGGCCCTTAAACACCACTCACTCACTCACTCTCTGGCATGGCGTCCACCTCTAAACTTCTCCTATCAAACACTGTACGAATGTTCATCGTGCTCGTACATCATGCTGGTATCCGTCTTGCCACTGGGGCTTTCCTCATTAGTCGAGTGCCCGTACGCTGATTATGGGGAAACCCCACTTTCAGCATTCCAATCTTATATGCTGTGTTCTGATGTATGAAGGTTGGCGGTTCACCCAGGTCACACTTCTTTTAACTCTGTCCTGCGCCCGGAACTTGTTCACCGTAATATGCAGAATAGTTCCATGTCTCACCCAAGCGGTATTCGGTTTCGCGAATTGCTCCCCGCGCATGACCTCCGAATGCCTGCTGTGGAGATGTATCCTCTTGGCCGCTACCCTCCTTGGGAACTCCAGCGTGCTTATTTCAATCTAGAGCTTTCTTGCTGTGCCAAGTTCGCCACCCCTTAATCGGTGTTTCGTCAACTCTTCGCCGAAACCTTGGGACGTTACTGGAATTACACTCCGGTATTTACCAATGGATCCCAGGTGGGGGTGCGTGTATAACGTTGAGGTTCACTAGTACCGTCTTCCGAACAATAGCTCCGTTTTGACTGCCGGGCTCTTTGTCATATTTTATTTCTTACTTTTTATTTTCCGGTTCAGTCCCTGGAAGTGTTATAATTGTTGTGACCATATCAGTGCTCTGCAACGGTTTGCCGTGTGAATATTCAGATACTCGTATCTCAGTTGCTCTCTCGGGGATACCCGATCGTGTTTACCTGGACCTCAGGCCATGTGGGAATTCACGACCACGAGGAAGCGGATGCGGTTGCTAATTATCAACCGGTAATCTGCCTTATACAGATGTTCTACAATGCTTCCGTCGTCATCAACTACCTGTATGGCAGCAGTCCTGGGAAAAGTTGGCTCACACACAATTGCGGACGTTAAAGGACACTGTACAACTCTGGAGGACGTCCTGCATTTACTTCAGGCGGGCAGATGTTATTCTCACCCGCCTAAAGATAGGCCACACGTAAGCCATTCACCGACACCTGGTGCGTGGGGACCTAGCACTTGTATGTCCGAAGTGCTGGGTTCAACGTTCTGTGGCTCATCTTCTCATAGATTCTCTGCAATACGCTCGTGAGCGCCAGTTCATTGGCCTGGGGTGTACAACTGCCTCAATTTTGGGCGACGATCCAGTTTCTGCCTCTAAGGCGCTGCGTTTCGTTGCCGATATCGGATTTGCTACACACGTCTGACATGCATTATTGTTTTAAGTAGTTTTTAACTTCTGTTTTATGGTATTCTTTCCTAGTTCGTTTTTATAAGTCTGACTTGTATTATTGTTTTAGGTAATTTTTTGCCTTTTAAGGTTTAGTGTAAGGTACTTTAACCTCCTTCGTTTCTATAAGTCTGACTCGTTGATTAGTTTTAGAGTTTTAGAAGTGAAAGTTCCTTAATACTAGGATTTTTCTTTTTTAAATTTTTCCGACTCTCTTTGAGGTCTTTTAACTTTCAAAAACTTTCAACTTTAATTGTCCAGCATTTTAGCCTCCTAGTTCAATCCTCGGCGTTTTAAACCTTTACTTGAGTTTCAGATTTGTTTACTACTGGCCCAAAAGGCCTCGTTGTTGACGGGCCCTGAAACTTAACACTCCACTCCACTCCCCTCGCGTCTGCCAGGCGAGAGGGTACTGTCAAGCCTTTCCCTACACCTGCAAAAGCCCGGACACTTTCCTCTAGCTACCACACCATTTGCCTGACGATTTTCCTTTTCAAGACCTTCGAATGGATGGTTAATACTCGCTTAGTGTGGTGGCTAGAGACGGATAACCTGACGAGCAATGTGCAGTGCGGTTTTTCACACCAGGGATCTACCACGGTAGGAAAGTATTTGGCGCACCGAGAGTCCCGAAGCAACTTACTCCCTCGATGTGGGCTCCTCTTTGTGGTGAGGGAGTCATTCAAGATGCCTACCCAAGTGTAGGCTGTGCGTGGAGGACCGTGTCGGTGGAAAAGGATTATCCTGTAGGTTGAGGGTTGCGTATCGGAACCCGGTTCAGTTTCTTTCTGTATTCGGGGAGGGTGCGCATTTTCGATACACCGATTTGGTTTCTGCTTCACCTAAACGGAGGCTAGTCAATCGCCCCGGACTAAGTATTGCACCTAACTCCAGGCTGAGTGGGACGGTGGGCCCGCTATATCTCCTGTGTTGGGATCGGTGGTGGGTGGAGAGCACTGAGGGATGAAATTTAAAGCCCTTTTTCAATGGCAAACAAAAATATTAAGCGCAAACAAGTGAATGAAGAAATAGACGTACACGTAGCTTCAACCGGTCGTAACCTAGTCATCAGTCGGATGGAAGAGGCTCAGACATTCCTCAAGGTGAACCCCTTTGTGTTACAGTAAGGTATAGATAAAATAGCCCGGCGCTCAAATCATGTACCCGTCTTAGAACAGGATCTCTGCTTGTTGAAACATAAACGTTCGCCAAGTTCAGCAAGTTGCTGATGGCAAAAATACTCTACGGATATCCCATCCGTGTTGAGAAGCAACGGAGCCTCAACTCTTCGAAGGGCGTCATAGCCACCCTCTTGATGGACGGTATGCCGGAAGAACTGATTCAGGGTTACTTATCTGGCTATCGTGTCCGAACAAAGCGTGACGGTGTGCAGGTAGCTACCCGTACGCTTTTTCTTACATTTGACTGGATAGATCTTCCGCCGAAGATAAAGGCCGAATATGAGGTCATTAATGTTCGGCAGTATATCCCGGGTCCTATGTGGTGCTCTCAGTGCCAACGTTAAGGACGTTCTCAGATATCTTGAAAGGATTCTTTTTATGTTTGTGTCACCTGTGGTAAGGATGTTCATGACGCAGCGTGACAATCTGCTCTTAGCTATTTTAACTGTTGAGGTGCCCACCCGGCGACATTCTGCGACTATCCACGTTACCTGGACAATGCTATTCAGGAACTTCGGGTTAAAGAACGTTTATCGTTTTCTGAAGGTCGAAAAAAAGATCTTACTCGTCAGCCTTCGATTCTCAAATTTGGAACCTTTAGTTTGGTTGTGTCAACCACAGAGCCAAAGCGGGATGTAGGTACCCAAACGAGACCTATATTCTGCATTGTGCATCAACCTACACTAGCCCCAAGTTCAGAGTTGACCCGCATCGCAGCGAGTTTCTTAAAGATCCCCCGATCTCTGCCGGTGGGAATTAGGCCCACCACTCTCTAGGGCTTGCGTAAGAGGAACACACCTAGCAGACATTTTTCAACAGACAGTTGGCAGTTTGTTCCACCTGTACATATCAGATTGTTCAGCTTAGCTTGCACCTCATTTTGACTTTTCACGCCATCTCTGACACCATTTTCAGGTGTTCTTATTAGTTTGCTTTTTCACCTCGTTCGCTCGCAACGGGTAACCTATTGGCATGTCAACAGCGCAAACTGCAATCTCTATACCGGCTTAGCTGTTTTTGATGACCACTTCTTCGAAGACGTTGACCAGATGGTGGCTCACTTTACATCCGTTGTTCATTCGGCTGCCGAGCGTGCCATACCTCAGTCGTCTGGCCATACGAGACGTTTACCACCCCTTGGTGGACCAACGACTACCGAGCGGCCGTTAGTGCACGGCGGACGGTGGTACCTGTGTTTCGGGGACACCCTACATTTGACAATCTGGTACATTCAAGCAGTCGCGTACCAGGTCTCTTCGCATCATACAGGCGAGTAAGAGCACACCCAGGCTCCGTTGTGTGGAGTCACTTAATCAATCTTTGTCCTCGTCTGTCGTTTGGGATAAGCTTCGTCCTGTAGCCGGCAAAGCTCCGCCGTTTACTGTACCTGGTCTCCGGATCCATAGCACTACCACTGTTTGGTCTAGTTTATTCGCTAACACTCTGGGCCATGTTTTTGCCGCTGTGTCAGGCTTTTCACATTCCCACCCAGATTTTCTACCGATCAAAAATGGCGTTGCGTCTCAACAACTTTTCTTCACCTCTTGTAACCGGGAGTGTTATAACGCCCTTTTCAGCATGCAAGAGTGGGAGTGGGGCCTGGCCTCTAAACCCTCCGCTCCTGGACCAGATGATGTCCACATCTTAATGAAACAGCACCTGTCTTCGGTTGGTAAACTCTTCCTGTTAGAGGTATATAACTGTATCTGGTGCTACGTAACATTTCCATCCACTTGGCGCGAAGCAACCTACTTAAAAACCTGCCACCTTCGTTCCAGTTATCGTCTGATCTCTCAGGGTCATTCGGAAAGTGGTGCAGCGAAAGATCAACGGGCGATTGACGTAGTAGCTTGAATCTAAACATTTGCTGTCCAACGTTCAGTGCGGTTTTCGTCGTTTGTGTTCAACGGCCAACCACTTGATATCATTATCCACGTGCATAATGGATTTTTTTAGGAACAGTTGCTGTGTTTTTCAATCTAGAGAAGGCGTATAGCTCTTAATGGAGGTATGGAATTCCTCTCACCCTCCATAACTGGGGCATTCGTGGTTCAATGCCCCCTCTTAGTCGGGAGTTTATGTGGGACAGAATCCCTCGGGTACGGGTGGGCTTGGTTTTATCTCGTATGTTTACCTAAGAGAACGGATTACTGCATGGCTCGGTACTCAGGATCTCACTAACTGCTGTTGGCATCAATCCCATTGAGGGGTGCTTTCCTGCTGTTGTGTCATAATCTTTGTTTGTGGATAACTTGGCCATTTACTTTAGTTCTCGGCGGACTCATGTCTTAGAACGGCGACCCCAAGTCTGTCTTGATCGCCTCGTCTTTTGGAGTGCGCAACACGGCTTTAATTTCTCCGCCGAGAAAACCATTTGTGTTAACTGCTGGCGAAGGAAGGCATTTCTTCAACCTTCTCTTGACCTCGGTCCAGATGTATTCCCTTTCACAGACGAGCAGAAATTTTTGGGTTTGATCTTTGACAGAAAGCTCAGTTGGTCTACTTGTATATGTTGTCTGCGTGACCGTTCTCGTAGTATTTTACGTGTTTTACCCCCTCCGAAGGAGTGTCGCCTTGCCGTGGCGGAGGGGCTCAGTACCCGATCCAGACGGCCTACTAAGTGTGTCTTTGTGACCACTGGTGGGCAAGAGGTGAGGGGAAGCTAAGAACATTCCAACGGGTAGATGAGGCTCGTTAGTCTTGGTCGACAACTCATCTAGGAGAAGAGGACTCCGAAATCAAACTCCCCCAGGGGAACCTACCACGGTAGGCCCGGGTTTGGCGCGCCCGGGGCCCCGAGCTGCGCACCATCATTTCACCCCCTCCATATACATTAACTGTGCCACGTGCAGCGATTTATGTTGCTTTTATATCATCCTCTTCCTCTTCTAGGTTTATTCCGATTATTAGTTAGTAAGGCCTTAGTTTTATAACTCCTGTCTCAACAGCAGGGATCTTTCCTATCTCCGTGGTCCTGTCCCACGGTTTTCAGCGCGGCCCCCGACTTGTGTGCTCTTCGGAGGTCTCAGGCGCGAAGGTTAGGCGGACCCTTCACACTGCCCCCATGTGTAGCCTTAGGTGCGGAGCCCGTCCACACGTCAAGTACACCCACGTAGCTCCTTGAGGGCACGGCCGGTGTTAAGCTCCCGACGGCCGTGTGCCGTCGGGTTAGTATCACCGGCCGGACGTGTTACCGCTGACGGAACCCCGGTGTAATCAACTCGAAGTCCCCTGAATCCACGCTGACTCCGTTGAGGCAGCGTGTGCTAAAGCGGGGAGCCACAGGCGGTTATTCCTGTGGTGGGAGCATAAAACCGGGGTGTCACGTGGTGAACGGTTTACCCATGCGGACAAGTAGTGGAGATCGGAGGGTAGCCCCTCTGAAGTACGCTTTGAGGTCAGTCATGGAGGGGTCTCCATGGCGGCACAGACCGTGGAGATTTTGGTGTATTTTATCCTTTGACCCCCGGATGGCAGGCTGACGCCGACGGTTCCGGAAGGGGGTCCAAATCAATCATGTATCCGCGCAAAACCCCTTATACTGATGTTTCCTTGGTTATGACCTTGGCAAGTGATGGAAAATCGATGAAGGGTATTAGCCCTTTTTATATAAAGAAGGAAGTGGATCGAATTTGTGGAGCAGTCAAGAACGCAACACGCCTTAGAGACGGTACGCTGCTATTGGAGACGACTAACTCAGACCAGTCACAGAAGCTCCTTAAAGCGCATTTGTTGGGATCCTATCCCGTGCGGGTAGCCCCACACAAGTCGCTTAATTCATGTCGGGGAGTTGTTACCACCTCTAGCTTGGACAGTCTCTCTAATGAGGAAATTGTCACCTGTCTCTCGGACAAAAGAGTGTGTCAAGCGTACCGTCTGTCACGAAAGCAGGAAGGCAAGGAGATCGCCTTACGAACGGTGTTTCTTACGTTCAAGGGTACCACCTTGCCAGAATATATCTATTGCGGTTATGAGCGGGCCGCTGTACGTCCGTATGTACCGAACCCCATGCGCTGCTTCCAGTGTCAGAGGTTCGGACATACAAGGAGCACGTGCACGCATCCTGCTATTTGTGAACGATGCGGGTTAGCAGCACATGAAGACACCGCGTGTACACGGGACCCCTGCTGCGTGAACTGTGGAGGGAAACATCCTTCTAGCTCGCGTCAGTTCCCACAGTTTTCTGATGAAAAGTGTATCCCGGAGTTACGAGTTAACGAACACCTAACGTTTCTGGAAGCGCGGCGAAGCGCTTCGAACAGCTAAAACCTGCGAACACCACCGGGTATGCGTCTGCTGCCCGCCGCCCTCTTGTGACCACTGTGGGCCTGCAACGCGCACCTGTATCGGACGTTGGCACACAAACCGACTGGTCAGCGAGCACTCCTCCACAGCGTCACCCTAATCCTCCTGCGACTACATCTATCGCAGTGCAGACTTCAGCTTTCGAACCGTCCCCATGTGCCACCACTTCTGTGGACAAACCTCGAGCCAGGCACGTTGTTCGAGCCAGCAGTCCCACGTCCTCCATGAAGTCCCGCTCCCGCTCTGCGAGCCGTAGGGGATCTTCGGACTCCCAAACATCGGAGGAGTCGCCAGAGGATGGGGAAAGCCACTTCATTGGTCCCAAGTGCGCGAAGATGAAAGAAGAAGAAAAAGATAAAGACTGGCCACTAATCTCTTTTTAATATGGAAATAATCCAGTGGAATGTTAATGGGTTCCGGGCACGCTCTCCGGACATACAGCACTTAGTCTTTCAAAGAACTCCATCCATTGTCTGTCTACAAGAAACCCACTTGAAGCCTCACCACGCATTACATCTCCGTGGTTTTTCGGTATTTAGACATGACTCTGCAGCTGATCGGCGCGCAAGCGGTGGTGTTGCCACTCTGGTGGCTCATAACATCTCTGTCACAAGCATCCCGCTTAACTCGCCACTGCAAGCTGTGGCAGTACGCGTCCAGTTGCACGGTCTGAGTCTGTCTATTTGTAAAGTCTATCTGCCACCGGTCAGTGTCGTACAACAAAACGATCTTCGGGCTCTCTTTTGCGGCTACGAACGTGCCTCTGCTGGCAGTATGTTCCGCACCCTATGCGCTGCTTCCAGTGTCAGAAGTTCGGACATACCAAAACATCATGTAACCATCCTGCTGTATGTGAGCGTTGTGGCCTACCGACACATGAGGGCACGGCGTGCACCCGTGACCCGAACTGTGTTAACTGTGGAGGGAGTCATCCATCGAGCTCTCGACAGTGTCCGAAGTTTCTGGATGAGAAGTGTATTCAGGAGCTGCGTGTGAAAGAACACCTCACCTTTCCAGAAGCGCGTCGCCGCTTTGAGCAGCTCAAGCCCACGACCACCTTGGACTATGTCTCTGCTGCCCGACGCGCTGCTGAGAACACAGTCGTCATACAGCACGTTCCTGTTGCTGACGCTTGTACCCAGACCGAGCCACAGTTAAGTACACCTCCACTGAGTCGTGCCACACCTGCATCGGCGACAAGATCCTCAGCCGTGCAGACCAAAGCTCCTAAGCCGTCCACAAGCCGTAGCCAGCCTGTTGAAAAACATCGTTCCAGGCCAATTGTTCGCGCCGGCAGTCGCTCTTCCTCTATAAAGTCCCGCTCGCGCTCCGCGAGCCGTAGAGGATCTTCTTCCTCACATACATCTGAGGAATCTCCAGAGGACGGCGACTTTCATATTGTAGGTCCAAAGTCAGCCAAAGTAAGAAAGAAAAAGATGAAGACAAACCACTGATCTCTTTCTTACTATGGAAATAATCCAGTGGAACGTTAATGGGTTTAGGACACGTGTTCCGGACATACAGCACCTCGTTTCTCAACGCTGTCCATCCATCGTCTGTCTACAAGAAACCCACTTGAAGCCTAATTACGCTCTCCATCTTCGTGGGTTTTCGGCATTTAGGCATGACTCTGCTGCTGATGGGCATGCAAGTGGCGGTGTTGCAATTCTGGTGGCACACAACATTTCGGCCACCAGTATACCACTGAACACGCCGCTGCAAGCCGTAGCGGTTCGTGTACAGCTGCAGAGCCTTTGTTTATCTATTTGTAATGTCTACATGCCGCCCGTCAGTGTCGTACATGACAACGATATAACGGCTCTCTTGGCACAGATTCCGCCACCGCTCATCTTTCTTGGCGATCTGAATGCCAAGCACACTCACTGGGGCTCCGACACTGACGATGTTCGTGGATGCCTTGTAGCAGACGTTTGTGATATGTTCGGCTTAGTGCTATTAAACACTGGTGCTCCTACCTTTTTATCCTCTGCCTATGGTACCCATTCCGCCCTAGATGTTACTTTCTGCAGCCCGTCGCTGGTACCTCTTCTTGATTGGTCGGTTCTTTCCGACCTATTTGGCAGTGATCACTATCCCATTAACGTTCACATATCCGTCCATCATTCTGTACCCACACGATATCCTCACTGGATTATTTCCAAGGCTGACTGGGGGAAATTCCGTTCCCTCATTCACTTGACCAACAATGTTTTTACCACCATTGACGACATGGTGGAGTATTTTATATGCTCTATCCTTCTCGCAGCAGAATCCAGTATTCCTCGGGGTTCATCCACACCACGTCACGTCCCTGTGCCTTGGTGGTCCGAGGAATGCCGTTTGGCTATTAAAGCACGTAAGCGTGCTCTGCGTGTTTTCCGCATACACCCTACGGAGGCGAATTTTATTGCTTTTAAACGTTCTCGTGCAAGGGCTCGCTTTGTATTGCGCAATGCAAAACGCACATCCTGGGAATCGTACGTGTCTTCCCTTTCACGTCGCAGTTCGGCCCAGAAGGTGTGGACTACCATCCGGCGTATGTACGGCAAATGTCGCCAGACGATCATCCCCAGTCTTGCCGTACAGGGCTCCATATACACCAGCGAGCAGGATATCGCCGACGCCCTTGCCGATTCTTTCGCCAGTGCTAGCCAAACTCAAAGCTACGACGGAGCCTTTTTACTGATTAAGGAATCCGCGGAGCGGATAAGCCTAAATTTTAACAGTGATTGTAGTGAATCCTACAATGCACCTTTTACTGAAGCGGAACTGGCGCATTCTTTGTCCCTCGCTCACGACTCTTCTCCTGGTCCTGATGACATCCATCGCCAAATGCTGCTTCATCTTCCACCTCCGGCTCGTTCCTTCCTGTTGAGCATCTATAACCGCATCTGGCTTCAGCAGGTTTTTCCGTCTTCCTGGCGAGAGGGTGTTGTGATCCCTATCCCTCGACCAGGAAAAGACCGTACACTTCCCTCTAGCTACCGCCCTATATGCCTGACGAGTGTCGTCTGCAAGACCTTTGAACGGATGATCAACACTCGCTTAGTGTGGTGGTTAGAGACGAATAGCCTGCTGAGCAATGTTCAGTGCGGTTTTCGTCGCCATCGCTCCAGTGTCGACAATCTGACACGCATGGAAGCCTACATCCAAAATGCCTTTCTTTTGAAGCAGTATGTCGTGGGTGTCTTCTTCGATCTGGAGAAGGCCTACGATACCACATGGCGTCATGGTATTCTCCGTACTCTTCACGGGTATGGTTTGCGAAGTTTTTTAGCAATATTTCTTTTTAATTTTTTAGCTCTGCGCCGCTTTCGTGTCCGCATTGGTAATACGTTCTCACGAGAGAGGATTCAGGAAAATGGTGTGCCCCAGGGGTCGATTCTTAGTGTAACGCTTTTTGCAGTTGCCATTAACGGCATTGCTAATGTTGTTCGTAGGGGAATACCGATGTCACTGTACGTTGACGATTTTGCGATCTATTATCGATCTTATAGTCTTGAGCACATAGAACGTCAACTGCAGTTGACCATATCCTCTATCGCCGACTGGGCCCTTCACGCCGGTTTTAAGTTCTCCCCTAAGAAAACACAATGTGTCCACTTTCATCGACTTCGTGGTGTACATCCTCCTCCAGAACTGTATTTGCGTGACACACCCCTGCCGTTTGTTTCGCACATCTAGTTCTTGGGCCTTCACCTCGACAGCAAACTCACATGGGAGCACCACATTCGGCAACTTCGTGCCTCTTGCGATCGTTCGTTTCGAATACTCCGGGTTTTATCTGGAGTATCTTGGGGCGGCGATCGCACTGTCATGTTGAGGCTGTATCGTTCATTGGTGAGGTCCAAACTAGATTACGGCAGTTTTACTTATGGCGCAGCGTCCGCCTCTAAACTTCGTTTTTTAAATACTGTACATAATGCTGGTATCCGTCTAGCTACTGGAGCTTTCCGCGCTAGTCGTGTAGAGTGTCTGTATGCTGACTCTGGTGAACCTCCACTGTCTATTCGGCGCTCGTTTTTATTGTGTTCTTACGTGGCCCGTTTGGCAGCCCATCCTGGTCACCCGTCTTTTAATCCTGTATTGCGCCCGGAACTCGCTCACCGTTATCTCCGGAATAGCACGATCTCTCGCCCAAGCGGTATTCGGTTTCGCGAGCTGCTTAGTGCACACGCGCTCCGCATGCCTGCTGTCGAACGGTATTCTCTTGGCCGCTGTCCTCCATGGCAATTACAGCGTGCCCAGTTCGACCTGGAGCTTTCGACGAATGCTAAGTTAGCTACCCCTCCATCGGTGTATTGTCAGCTTTTCACCGAGATCCTGGGACGTTACCGGAATTACATTCCTGTATTTACCGATGGTTCCCAGGTGGATGGGGCTACAGGGTGTAGCTTTGTGCATAACGGTGAGACTCACAAGTACCGTCTTACAGACTTGAGTTCCGTTTTTACCGCCGAGCTGTTTGCAATCTTTTATTTCGTCCTTTTTATCTCCGGTTCCGATCCTGGAAGTTTTATCATCTGCTGCGACTCTCTGAGCGCACTGCAGGCATTGCAACAGTTTGTCGGCACGTCAGCATTAATTATGAAAATTCAGACACTCGTTTCGCAGTTACTCTCGCGTGGATACCAGATAGTTTTTACTTGGACCCCAGGCCACGTGGGCATTCCCGGCAACGAAGCGGCTGACGAGGCTGCTAAGTGTGCCTGCCGTTTGCCGGAGATTTTTACACGCAGTCTTCCTTACACGGATGTACAACGGTACTTCCATCGCCGTCTTTTATATGTCTGGCAACAATCATGGGAAGCGTTAGACATCACTGGCACGCAATTGCGGACAATCAAGGAAACGGTGCAGCCTTGGATAACATCATCAAGGGATACCAGGCGGGCAGAAGTCTTCTTGGCCCGCCTGAGAATAGGTCACACGCGCATCACGCATGGACACCATCTGCGCGGTAGGCCGGCGCCGGTATGTTCCACCTGTGGCGTTCAGCTCTCTGTGGCCCATGTCCTAGTTGATTGTCCGCGCTACAATCGTGAGCGCCAGTTGTTTGGCCTGGGTTCTAGTTTAAAGACGATGTTAGGCGACGACCCGGTAGCTGTGGATTCAGTGCTGCGGTTTGTCGGCAGCATTGGCTTTGGTAAGCAAGTTTAAATTTTATTGCGTGGTTTTACTTTTTACCTTTTACGTTTTATCTGCTTACCTTTTTACATCATTTTACACGCTTTTAACTATTTTGAGCATACATTTTAGACAAGTTTTTAAGTTTTAACTGTTTTAGCTTTTGGCTGTTTTAGCTTGCGTTTTACTATTTAACTTTGAGTTTTAAGTGGTGGTGAGTTTTATCCGTTTTTTATCTTTTGACTTGGGGCTCTAATGACCTAGCTGTCGACGGGCCCTTAAACCCTAATCACTCACTCACTCACTCGGGCTCTCTTGGCACAGATTCCACCACTGATCTTGTTTCTGGGCGATCTGAATGCCAAAAACACCCTTTGGGGCTCCGACACTGACGATGCTCGTGGTTGCCTTGTAGCAGACGTGTGCGATATGTCCGGCTTACTTTTGTTAAATACTGGTGTCCCTACCTTCATATCATCGGCCTACGCTACACAGTCCGCCATAGACGTTTCCTTTTGTAGCCCATCGCTAGTACCTATTCTTGATTGGTCGGTTCTCTCCGACTTATATGGCAGTGATCATTATCCCATTAACATTCACCTATCCGTCCACCATCCTGTGCCAACACGACACCCTCACTGGATTATTTCCAAGGCTGATTGGGAGAAATTTCGATCCCTCATTCACATACACGACAATGGCTTTGACACCATTGATGAAATGGTGGAGTACTTTACCTGCTCTATCTTGCTCACGGCAGATTCCAGCGTTCCTGCAAGTTCCTCTACGCCACGACACGTTCCCGTACCGTGGTGGACCGAGGAATGCCGCTTGGCTATCAAAGCTCGTAGGCGTGCTCTGCGTGCTTTTCACCTGCATCCTACGGAGACCAATTTTGTATCTTTTAAACGCGCTCACGCGAGGGCACGTTTAGTACTCCGTAGTGCAAAACGTAGCTCCTGGGAATCTTACGTCTCTTCCCTCTCCCGTCGCAGCTCTGCAACACAAGTGTGGACTGCTGTTCGGCGTATGTACGGCAAGTGTCGCCGGACGATAATACCCGGTCTTGCCGTACAGGGACGCTCTTACACCCACGAGCAGGATATCGCCGACGCCCTCACAGACGCTTTCGCTGCTGATAGCCAAACCCAAAACTACCATACTACCTTTTTACCCGTCAAGGAATCTGCGGAGCGGGTAGTCCTCAATTTTAAAAGTGACTCTAGTGAACCGTACAACGCTCGTTTTACGGAGGCGGAGCTAGCCCATGCTTTGTCTCTCGCGAAGGACTCTTCTCCTGGGCCTGATGACATTCACCGACAAATGCTGCTTCATCTTCCACCTGAGGCTTTGACCTTCCTGCTGAACATGTACAACCGCATCTGGCTTCAGCAGGTTTTCCCTTCTTCCTGGCGCGAGGGTACTGTCATCCCTATCCCTCGGCCGGGGAAGGACCGAACACTTCCCTCTAGCTACCGTCCTATCTGCCTGACGAGTGTCGTTTGTAAGACCATGGAACGAATGATTAACACTCGCTTAGTGTGGTGGTTAGAGACGAATAACCTGCTGAGCTACGTTCAGTGCGGCTTTCGTCGTCATCGCTCGAGTGTCGATAATCTTACTCGCATGGAGGCCTACATCCAGAATGCCTTTCTCATGAAGCAGCATGTCGTGGGGGTCTTCTTCGATCTGCAGAAGGCCTACGACACTACATGGCGCTAGGGTATCCTCCGTAGTTTACACGACTACGGTTTACGTGGCCATCTACCTCTCTTTGTTCTTAATTTTTTACAACTTCGCCGATTTCGTGTCCACATTGGCCATACGCTTTCACAAGAACGAATCCAGGAGAATGGTGTACCCCAGGGGTCGATTCTGAGTGTAACACTTTTCGCCGTGGCCATCAACGGCATTGCCAGTGTTGTTCGTAGGGGAATACCAATGTCACTGTATGTTGACGACTTTGCGATATACTATCTCTCTCATAGTTTAGAGCACATCGAGCGTCAACTGCAGCTAGCTATAACATCCATCGCCGAGTGGGCATTTCGCACCGGCTTTCAGTTCTCCCCTACGAAAACACAATGTGTCCACTTCCATCGACTTCGTGGCGTACACCCGGCTCCTGATCTTTATTTGCGTGGCACGCGTCTTCCATTTGTTCCGCACCTGAAATTCTTGGGCTTACAGCTTGACACCAAACTTACATGGGAGCACCATATTCGTTATCTGCGTGCTTCCTGCGATCGTTCGCTTCGGGTGCTCCGGGTTTTATCTGGGGTATCTTGGGGCGGCGATCGCACGGTCATGTTGAGGTAGTATCGTTCACTGGTCCGGTCCAAATTAGAGTACGGCTGTTTTATCTATGGCTCCTCATCCGCCTCTAAACTCCGCCTTTTAGATACAATACATCACACTGGTATCCGTCTCGCTACTGGGGCTTTCCGTACAAGTAGAGTGGACTGTCTGTATGCTGATTCTGGCGAACCCCCACTGTCTGTCCGACGCTCGTTATTACTATGTTCCTACGTGGCAAGGTTGGCCGCTCATCCAGGTCATCCTTCGTTTCCACCTGTATTGCGTCCAGACCTAGTGTACCGTTATATGCGGAATACAACTATCTCCCGTCCAAGCGGCATCAGGTTTCGAGAACTGCTGACCGCACACAATCTACGCTTGCCAGCTGTAGAGCGTTATTCGCATGGCCGATGCCCTCCATGGCAGCTCCAGCGTGCACGCTTTGGCCTGGAGCTGTGGAGCTGTGCGAAGTTAGCTACCCCTCACTCGGTGTTTCACCAACTTTTCACCGCAGTTCTGGGCCGATACCGGACTCATACTCCGGTATTTACTGATGGCTCACGGATGGGTAGTGCGACGGGTTCCGCTTTTGTATACCATGGCGACGTTCGCAAGTACCGCCTGCCAGACGCCAGTTCAGTATTTACCGCCGGGCTGTTTGCCATATTTTATTTCCTGCTTTTTATCTCCAGTTCAGGTCCTGGAAGTTTTATTATCTGTTCCGACTCTTTTAGCGCCCTCCAGGCCCTGCAACAGTTTATCGGCACCTCGACATTGATTATTGAAATTCACACGTTGATCTCGCAACTACTGTCTCGCGGATACCAGTTTGTTTTTACGTGGATCCCAGGCCATGTGGGTATTCCGGGCAACGAGGCGGCGGATGCGGCTGCAAAGTCTGCCTGCCGCCTTCCGGAATACTCCACCCGTACGCTACCCTATGTAGATGTGCAGAAGTACTTTCGTCGCCATCTATTTACTCTCTGGCAGCAATCTTGGCACTCAGTTACGGACAATAAAGGACACTGTACAACCCTGGCAGACCAGCTGCAGGGATTCCAGGCGTGAGGAAGTGATTTTAACCCGCCTGAGGATAGGCCACACTCGAGCCACGCATGGACATCTTTTGCGTGGTGATCCGGAGCCTGTCTGTACGACGTGCAATGTTCCACTCTCCGTCGCACATGTCCTTCTGGATTGTCCGCAATACGGTCATGAGCGTCAGTCCCTAGGCCTGGGCCTTACACTGTGCTCTGTTTTCGGCAACGACGCAGTAGCTGTCAACACAGCACTGCGGTTTGTTGCCAAGATTGATTTTTGCAAGCAAGTGTAAGGTGCTTTTATATTGGTGGATATCGACTTTTAGTTGTTTTTACTTTGGATGTTATTCTGTTTTTTACCTTTTAAAGATTTTATCAGTTTTGGGTTTTATAAGTTTACGCTTTTACCAGTTGTTTAACTTTTAACTGTTTTAGTTCTCGGTTTTAGACTTTTTAACTTCTTTTTTAAGTTATTTTAACTTTCACCTTTTAGCTTTTTAGGGTGAGGTTTTATTGTTGACTTGTTTTATTCTGTGAACTTAGGGCCCTAATGACCTAGTTGTCGATGGGCCCTTAAATAATACTCACTCAAGTAATACTCACGTGTTTTACGTTGCACATCCTGGGGAGCCGATCGGACAGTTCTTTTACGGTTATGTCACTCTCTGGTCCGATAGAAACTTGATTGAGGTTTTATTGTTTGTTCGTGGGCTCGACCGTGTATTTTAAAGCGTCTCAATGCGATTCATCACCGTGATTTCAGCCTGAGTACTGGCACTTTCCCGACGAGTACAGTTATTAGCCCATGTGCGGAAGCAGCTGAACCTCCGCTTTCTTATCGGTGAATTGCTCTTCTGTATAGCTACGCGTGCAGACCCGACTTTTACTTTGTTTTTTAACGATACTTTGGATCGCCAATACTCATCGCGCTCCCTGGCCCTACTCCCACCTGGCGTTTGGCTTCGCTCATTGCTTCTGCAGTTGGACGTCGATTTACCAGCGATAATTTCCGCAGGAGAAACACAATTTCGCCCATGGCTCCATTCCCAGACTCATGTCCATCTGGGTTTGTTGTCCTTGTTGAAGTCGTCGACGCGAGATTCAGCTGTTCGTTCGGCCTCTTAAGACGTTCAGGCACACTTAGGACCCGGTGGCTTTATCTACACTTATGGCTTGAAGGATGATCGTGGAGTAGGATCTGCTTTTGTTCATGGTCACCAGAGTTTTAGACTTCGTCTTTTATCGCAGTACTAGATTTTTGGAGCTGAGCTTTTCGGTATTCACCAGGCTCTTTTATATGTTCATCGGCAGGCCTTGTGGCGGTGTGTTACTTCTTCGGACCTTTTGATTGCTCTTGAGAGCCTCCAAACGCTGTACAGTTACCACCCAGTGATACAACGTATCCAGGAAAGCGTTCACGCACTCACCAGCTTTTACTTCTACAGCACCGCAGGCGGTGACACTGATGATACATGAAGATGGAGCACCGGTGGAATGAGATGGCGGAGGAAGCCACAGAACCTTGGAGGAAACCCGCCCCGGCGCTGCTGCATTCACCACGAATCCCATCTGTGATTACCTGGGATCGAGTGAGCGAATGAGTTGGGTTTAAGGGCCCGTCGACAACTAGGTCATTAGGGCCCGCCTGGGATCGAACCCTAGCAGCTTTGGTGACAAGTGAATGGACTAACCACTTGACTACCATGCGGCCATTTGTGTCTCCTTTGTGTGGGTGCCTGGACACGTAGTTCCGCAGGGAAATGAAGCTGCCGGTTGTGCTGCAAAGGCAGCTCCCAGAAGTTCTTGCTTTACCTTCCAGATATCCTAGCGCTCATGTGCCCAGTGACGATGATTGTATTGTAGTTTTACGCCGTGTCCTTTCTCGGTGGATTAGTGCATGGAAAAGTTTTCAGGGGAAGAAACTTCGGGAGGACTGCGTCGTGTGCCTGTCGTCAGACACTGTATCAGACACTGCTGTTTTAATCATAGTTATATAGCTGCGCCGCTTTGTTCTCGTTGTAATGAGCCTGTGATGGTGCAGCATGTTTTAACTCAGTGCCAGTTTTTAGCTCCATTACGGGTGTCATTGGGTGTGCCAGCTAGCCTCCCTGTGGTACTGGCAGACACTGTAAGTGCGGTAGCACGTGTGCCCAATTTTACCTGTCATAGCGGTATGGGCGGCCGTGTTTGAATCGCTAATTTTAGATTTCGATCGTTTGCCTCTTGCTGCAACTCGGTTTGATGTAGTTCCGATACGTTCTTTTATTTATTGTTTTAATCCAACCCTTACCGTTGCTGGTACTATTTCAGTGATCTTTTAATTGTTACAAAATTTTAGACTACCGGTGTAGTGCCTGCGTCTTCCCTTCTACTGTGTTTGGGCGCTAATGACCATTGTAGTTGTGCGCCCTAAAGTCCGACTAATACTACCATCACCACCACCGCTACTACTGCTACTACTACTACTACTACTACTACTACTACTACTACTACTACTACTACTACTACTACTACTGCTGCTACTGCTACCACTACTACTGCTACTACTACTACCACCACTACTACTGCTACTACTACCACCACCACCACCGCTACTACTACTACTACTACTACTACTACTACTACTACTACTACTACTACTACTACTACTACTACTACTACTACTACTACTACTACTACTACTACTACTACTACTACTACCACCAGTACTACTACCGCTACCATCACCAGCACCACTACTCTACTACTACTACTACTCCTACTCCTGCTGCTACTCGCTCGCAAGCCTTCTCTTCTTAAATTTGGTTTCTTTAGTCCCTTGGTATAAATACAAGCGCAAAAGCAATCCCACAGACTCATAAAGTGTGCAGCGCCGTCGCTACCCCTGCCCTTCCAGCTGCTTCCGCTCCGTCGCAACTAAATCGATCACCTTTGGTACTGAACAACGTAAGTTTGAAATCCAGCTGAAACGAGTGAGTGAGTGAGTGGTGTTTAAGGGCCCGTCGACAGCTAGGTCATTTGGGCCCCAAGTCAATTTTAAAGGATAAAACACTCGCTAACTTCTGGTTAAGAACTAAGCTAAAATACAAAACTAAAAAATGCTAAAACGGTTAAAATACTAAAAAGGTTAATGGTAAAACCGTTAAAACACAAAAAAGATTAAAACGCTAAAAAGGTTTAAAATACTAAACAGTAAAACAAAACAAACCTAATTGCAGATTTTTAAATCTTACTCAAAAGTCTAATACTAAAAGCACAAGTTATACTTGTTTGGCGAATCCAATTTCAGCAACGAACCGCAGCACCGTATCTACGGAGACTGGGTCGTCGCCTAGGATGGACCGCAGACTAAACCCCAGGCCAAGCGACTGGCGCACCGGGGCGTATCTCGGACAATCAATTAAAACGTGCGACACGGAGAGTTGGACGTCGCACGTGTGACAGACAGGGGCCGGGTCACCACACAGATGGTGGCCATGTGTGGCGCGTGTGTGACCTATGCGTAACCGCGTTAAAATGACCCCTGCCCGACGGGAATCCCTGCAAGAAGTCCGCCAGGAGTCCTTAATTGTCCGTAGTTGGGTGCCAGTCAGCTCTTCCCAAGAGTTCTGCCAATAGGAATAAAGATGGCAGCGGAAGTATCGCTGCACATCTCTAAAAGGAAGAGCATGTGTGGAAAACACCGGCAAACGACATGCAGCCTTAGCAGCCACATCTGCCTCCTCGTTGCCGGGAATACCCACATGGCCTGGGATCCATGTAAAAATAAACTGGTATCCGCGAGTGACTAACTGTGAAACGAGTGTCTGGATTTTAATTATCAATGCTGATGTGCCGAGAAACTGTTGCAACGCCTGAACAGCGCTCATAGAGTCGCAGCATATAATGAAGCTGTCAGGAACCGAACTAGAAACAAAGAGTAAGAAATAAAAAATGGCAAACAGCTCGGCAGTAAAAACGGAAGTGCTGTCTGGAAGTCTGTACGTATGAGCCTCACCGTTGTACATGAAACTACATCCTGTACCACCCCCCACCTGGGACCCGTCGGTAAAAACCGGGGTGAAAGTCCGGTAACGTCCCAGGAGCTCGGTGAATAGTTGGCGAAAACCGAGTTAGGGGTAGCCACCTTCGCATAGCCCGAAAGCTCCAGGTCAAACCGCGCGCGCTGGAGTTGCCAAGGAGGGTAGCGGCCTATAGACGATCGAGCTACATGGGGCATGCGAAGATCATGTGCAGTGAGCAGTTCACGGAATCGTATTCCACTTGGACGTGAGATAGTGGTATTACGTATATAACGGTGGGCGAGGTCGGGACGTAAGACGCATTGGAACGAGGGATGACCGGGGTGAGCGGCCAACCGTGCCACGTAGGAACTGAGTAAAAACGAGCGTCGGACAGACAGTGGAGGTTCGCCAGAATCAGCATACAGACACGCAATTCGACTAGTTTGGAAAGCCCCAGTGGCCAGACGGATACCAGTGTGATGGACAGTGTCTAAAAGGCGGAGTTTAGAGGCGGACGCCGCGCCATATATAAAACAGCCGTAGTCTAGTTTGGACCGGACCAATGAGCGGTACAACCTCAACATTACCGTGCGATCGCCGCCCCATGATGCCCCAGATAAAACCCGGAGCATCCGAAGCGAACGATCGCAGGAAACACGAAGATGTCGAATATGGTGCTCCCATGTAAGTTTGTTGTCGAGGTGTAGGCCCAAGAACTTCAGGTGCGGAACAAACGGTAGACGTGTGCCACGCAAATAAAGATCAGGCGGAGGGTGTACGCCACGAAGCCGATGGAAGTGGACACACTGTGTTTTTGTAGCGGAAAACTTGAAGCCCGTACGAAACGCCCACACGGCAATGGATGTTATGATCAGCTGCAGTTGACGTTCAATATGCTCAAGATTATACGAGCGATAATATACAGCAAAATCGTCAACATACAGGGACATCGGGGTTCCACTACGAACAGCACTAGTGATGCTGTTAATCGCAACGGCGAAAAGCGTGACACTCAGGATCGATCCCTGGGGTACACCATTCTCCTGGATCTTCTCCTCGGAAAGCGTGTTGCCAATGCGGACACGAAAACGGCGAATTAATAAAAAGTTAAAAAGAAAAACGGCTAAGTGACCGCGCAAACCATAACCTTGCAGAGTACGAAGGATGCCATAACGCCATGTAGTGTCGTAAGCCTTCTCCAGATCAAAGAAAACACCCGCGACATGCTGCTTCATCAGAAAGGCATTTTGGATGTAACTTTCCAGGCGTGTTAGATTGTCTACACTGGAGCGATTGCGGCGAAAGCCGCACTGAGCATTGTTCAGCAGGTTATTCTTCTCTAGCCACCACACTAAGCGAGTGTTAATCATACGTTCTAAGGTCTTACAGATAACACTCGCTAAGCAAATAGGGCGGTAGCTAGAGGGAAGTATCCGCTCTTTTCCGGGCCGAGGGATGGGGATGACAACACCCTCGCGCCAGGAAGACGGGAAAACCTGCTCACTCCAGATGCGGGTATAAACGCTCAGAAGGAAGGACAAAGCCGCAGGTGGAAGATGAAGCAACATTTGTCGGTGGATATCATCAGGACCAGGAGAAGAGTCGTGGGCGAGAGATAAAGAGTGCTCCAGCTCTGCAACGGTAAAAGGTACGTTATACGCTTCACTGCTGTCACTGTTAAAATCTAGGACTATCCGCTCCGCAGATTCCTTGATGGGTATAAATCCTCTACCGTAGCTAATCGTCTGGCTGGTAGCAGCAAAACAATCGGCAAGGGCATCAGCCGTACCCTTCTCGCTGGTGTAATGCGAGCCGTTGACGGCAAGACCGGGGATGACCGTCCGGCGACACTTGCCGTACATACACCGAACAGCAACCCAAACCTGTTGAGCTGAAGTACGACGGGAAAGGGAAGAGGTGTAGGTTTCCCAAGATCGACGTTTTGCGCTGCGCAGTACATATCGTGCTCTAGCGCGTGAGCGTTTAAAAGCGATAAAATGTTCTTCTGTTGGGTGTACAGTAACCACACGCAGAGCACGTTTGCGAGCTTTAATAGCCACACGGCATTCCTCGGACCACCAGGGCACAGGAACGTGTCGTGGGGTGGATGAACCTCGAGCAATGCTGGAATCCGCTGCAAGCAAGATAGTGCAGGTAAAATATTGCACCATTTCATCGATGGTGTCAAAACCATTGTCATAAAGGTGAATGAGGGAACGAAATTTCCCCCAATCAGCCTTAGAAATAATCCAGTGAGGATGTCGCGTTGCCGCAGGATGGTGGCACGACAGGTGAATGTTAATTGGGTAGTGATCACTGCCAAATAAGCCGGAAAGGACCGACCAATCAAGTAAAGGTACCAACGAAGGACTACAAAAAGAATCGTCTAGTGCGGAGTGTGTACCATAGGCAGATGATAGAAAGGTAGGGGCACCAGTATTTAACAAAAGTAAACCGGACATATCGCAAACGTCTGCTACAAGGCACCCGCGGGCATCGTCAGTGTCGGAGCCCCAAAGGGTATTCTTGGCATTAAGATCGCCTAGAAAGAGGAATGGTGGCGGTATCTGGGCCAAAAGAGCTCGAAGATCAGTTTGTTATACGGCACTGACAGGTGGCAGATAGACATTCCAAATAGACAGGCTCAGGCCCTGCAGCTGTACACGCACCGCTACAGCTTGCAACGGTGTGTTAAGCGGGATGCTGGTGGCAGAGATGTTGTGTGTCACCAGAGTAGCAACACCACCGCTTGCGCGTCCGCTAGCTGCAGAGTCATGTCTAAATGCCGCAAAACCACGGAGGTGTAGTGTGTGATGAGAATTCAAATGGGTTTCCTGTAGACAGACGATTGATGGAGAATGTTGAAAAACCAAATGCTGTATGTCCGGAGTACGTGCCCGGAACCCATTAACATTCCACTGGATTATTTCCATATTAAAAAGAGATTAGTGGCCTGTCTTTATCTTTTTCTTTTTCTTCATTTTTACTCTGGCGCACTTAGGACCATATACTCGACGTTCGTCGTTCTTAGGCGACTCCCCTGATGTGCGGGAATCTGAAGTTCCCCTTTGGCTCACGGAGCGAGAGCGGGACTTCATTGAAGAGGTGAGACTACTAGCTCGAACAGTATGCCTGGAACGAGGGCGGTCATCAGGAGTTGTGGCACTCGTGGACGGTTTGGGATCTGTGGTCTGCACTGCGATTGAAGTCACTGTAGGTGTAGTAGGACGTTGCGCAGGGGGACTCTTCGACCAGTCGGTTTGCGTGGAGGCATCCGAAGCGGGTACGTGTTGCAAACCGACAGTGGCTACAGGTGGCCGGCGTGCAGCTGCTGCATAGCCTATGGTGTTAGCAGGCTTCAGCTGTTCAAAGCGCCGCCGCGCTTCTAGAAAAGTTAGGCGTTCCTTAACGCGTAGCTCCTGTATGCTCTTTTCATCGCAAAACTGCGGACACTGACGAGAGCTTGATGGATGTTTCCCTCCACAGTTCACGCAGCAGGGGTCCCGAGTACAGGCGGTGTCCTCATGTGCTGCCAAACCGCAACGCTCACATATCGCAGGATGCGTGCACGAGCCCCTAGTATGCCCGAACCTCTGGCACTGAAAACAGCGCATGGGATTCGGGACATACGGGCGTACTGCAGCGCGCTCACACCCACAGAAGATGTATTCGAGTAAAGTAGTTCCCTTGAAGGTTAGGAACACCGTTTTTAAGGGAATCTCTTTTCCATCCTGCTTTCGGGATAGGCGGTACGCTTGAATGACCCTTTGGTCTGAGAGGCAGGTGACAATGTCCTCCGTTAACAGATCATCCAGGCTGGAGGTGGTAACAACTCCCCTACACGAGTTCAATGATTTGTGTGGGGCTACCCGGACCGGGTAGGAGCCCAACAAACTCGCTTTTAACAACTTTTGGGACTGTTCAGCATTGCACGTCTCAAGCAAAAGCGTACCGTCTCTCAGTCACGTTGCGTTTTTTACTGAGCCACAGATCTTATCCACTTCACGCTTAATATAGAACGGGCTTAGGTTCTTCATCGCTTTTCCTTCACATGCCAAGGTCATCACCAGAAAAACATCAGCAAAGGGGGTTTTGCGCGGATGCATGACTGATTTGGACCCCCTTCCGGAACCGTCGGCGTCAGCCTGCCATCCGGGGGTCAAGGGATAAAAGACACCAAAATCTCCTCGGTCTGTGCCGCCATGGAGACCCCTCCATGACTGACCTCAAGGCGTACTTCAGAGGAGCTACCCTCCGATCTCCACTGCTTGTCCGCATGGGTAAACCGTTCACCACGTGACACCCCGGTTTTATGCCCCCACCACAGGAATAACCGCCTGCGGCTCCCCGCTTTAGCACACGCTGTCTCAACGGAGTCAGCGTGGATTCAGGGGACTTCGAGTTGATTACACCGGGGTTCCGTCAGCGGTAACACGTCCGGCCGGTGATACTAACCCGACGGCACGCGGCCGTCGGGAGATTAACACCGGCCGTGCCCTCAAGGAGCTACGTGGGTGTACATGACGTGTGGACGGGCTCCGCACCTAAGGCTACACATGGGGGCAGTGTGAAGGGTCCGCACTACCTTCGCGCCTGAGACCTCCGAAGAGCACACAAGTCGGGGGCCGCGCAGAAAACCGTGGGACAGGACCACGGAGATAGGAAAGATCCCTGCTGGTGAGACAGGAGTTATAAATCTAGGAACTTACAAACTAATAAACAGAATAAGCCTAGAAGAGGAAGAGGGTGATATAAAAGGCAACATAAAAGCTGCACGTGGCACAGTTAATGACTATGAAGGGGTGGAATGATGGTGAGCAGCTCGGGGCCCCGGGTACGCCAAACCCGGACCTACCGTGGTAGGTTCCCCTGGGGGAGTTTGATTTCGGAGTCCTCTTCTCCTGGATGAGTCGTCGACCAAGACTAACGAGCCTCATCTACCCGTTGGAATGTTCTTAGCTTCCCCTCACCTCTTGCCTACCAGTGGTCACAACGACACACATAGCAGGCCGTCTGGTTCGGGTACTGAGCCCCTCCGCCACGGCAAGGCGACACTCCTTCGGAGGGGAGCTGAAACGATGCGGCTTCTCTAAAGCTCTTCGGACTTCTGATAGCAGCCGATGTAGCGCAAAAGGTAATTCTCTTTCCTCGGAGATGGTGTTCACAGGAAGCTCCAAGGCGCGGTCGAGATCACAACTATTCTCCTTCTCCTGTGCATACGCGTACCCCAGGGGTCGATTCTCAGCGTTACGCTTTTCGCCGTTGCCATTAATGGCATCACCAACGCTGTTCGTAGCGGAATCCCGATGTCGCTGTATGTTGACGCCTTTGCGATATACTATCGCTCTTATAGTTTGGAACACATAGAGCGTCAACTGCAGATGACCATAACATCCATCGCCGAGTGGGCGTCTCGCACCGGCTTTCGGTTTTCTCCTACGAAAACACAGTGTCTCCACTTTAACCGACTCCGTGGTGTACACCCCACTCCTGATCTCCATTTGCGTGGCACACGTCTTCCATTTGTTCCGCACCTGAAGTTCTTGGGCTTACACCTCGACAGCAAACTCACATGGGAGCACCATATACGTCACCTTCGGGCTTCCTGCGGTCGTTCACTTCGGGTACTCAGGGTCCTATCTGGGGCATCTTGGGGAGGCGATCGCACGGTAATGTTGAGGTTGTATCGCTCACTGGTCCGGTCCAAATTAGACTACGGCTGTTTTATCTATGGCTCTGCATCAGCCTCTAAACTCCGCCTTTTAGACACAATTCATCACACTGGTATCCGTCTCGCTACTGGGGCTTTCCGCACAAGTAGAGTGGATTGTCTGTATGCTGATTCTGGCGAACCTCTACTGTCTGTACGACGCTCATTGTTACTTTGTTCTTATGTGGCAAGGTTGGCCGCTCATCCAGGTCATCCTTCGTTTCCACCTGTATTGCGTCCAGACCTCGCGCACCGTTATATGCGGAATAAAAGAATCTCCCGTCCAAGTGGCATCAGGTTTCAAGAACTACTTGTTGCAAACGTCCTCCGACTGCCAGTTGTAGAGCGGCATTCACTTGGCCACTGTCCTCCCTGGCAGCTCCAGCGTGCACGCTTTGACCTGGAGCTGTCGGGCTGTGCAAAGACCGCTACCCCTCCTTCGGTGTTCCGTCAACTCTTCACCGCAGTTCTGGGCCGATACCGGACTTATACTCCGGTATTCACCGATGGCTCCCAGTTGGGTAGTACGACGGGTTCGGCATTTATATACAACGGTGAGGTTCACACATACCGCCTTCCAGACGCCAGTCCAGTTTTTACCGCCGAGCTGTTTGCCATCTTTTATTTCTTACTTTTTATCTCCCGTTCAGTTCCTGAACATTTAATTGTGTGTTGCGACTCGCTGAGCGCCCTTCAGGCGCTGCAACAATTTGTTGGCAACTCGGTATTAATTATTAAAATACAGGCACTTTTATCTCAGTTGTTATCTCGCGGATACCAGTTCGTTTTTACGTGGATCCCAGGTCATGTGGGTATTCCGGGCAACGAGGCGGTGGATGCGGCTGCGAAGTCTGCATGCCGCCTTCCGGAATATTCCACCCGTACGTTACCCTATATAGATGTTCAGAAGTACTTTCGTCGCCATCTATTTTCTCTCTGGCAACAATCTTGGGAAGCGTTAGCTGGCACTCAGTTACGGACAATCAAGGACACGGTACAACCCTGGCAAACATCTTGCAGGGATTCCAGGCGTGAGGAGGTGATTTTAACCCGCCTGAGGATAGGCCACACTCGAGCCACGCATGCACACCTTTTGCGCGGTGATCCGGAGCCTGTCTGTGCGACGTGCAATGTCCCACTCTCCGTTGCACATGTCCTTACTGATTGTCCGCGATATGCTCGTGAGCGCCAGTCCTTTGGCCTGGGTCTTACACTGTGCACCTTGTTAGGCAACGATCCAGTAGCTGTAAATACAGTACTGCGGTTTGTTGCGCATATCGATTTTGGTAAGCAAGTGTAAGGTTTCTTTTATCTTGGCGGAAATATACTTTTAGGATGTTTTACTCATGTTTTTAGCCCTTTTTAACAGTAGCCAGTTTTATGTCTTTAGTAATTTAAGTGTTTATCGGTTTTAATTTTCCGTTTTTAGCTGTCTTAGCTCTCTTTTTAGTAGTTATAATGTTCATTTTTAGGTATTTTAGCTTTCACTTTTTAGCTTTAAAAGGGTGAGGTATTATTTCTTTGTTTTTATTTTTGGACTTCGGGCCCTAATGACCTAGTTGTCGACGGGCCCGTAAACCCCACTACTCACTCACTCCTGTGCATACGGGCAATCGTTTTAAGGCACTTTCTTCCGATGGTACTCAGCCTTTTCCTTCAAAGGAACCAATGGAGCAGGAGCCACCATTACCTAAAAGCCCTACTACGCGCAACTCCAAGCGCCACCCGCCACTCCTTTTCTCTCCGGATGGCCGTTCTTCAGTGGAATGCAGGTGGCATACGGGCACATAGGGCCGAATTACAGTTACTCGCCAGATCACTCTCTCCCACTACCATGTGCTTCCAGGAAGTTAAACTTCGTCAACAGGACTCCCTCACCTTTGGTGGCTTTATTCCGGACCGTTTCGATCTTCCACGGAAATCTGGTTCTCCTTGACATCGGTGTGTTATGATCCTGATCCGAGGCGACGTTTTCTAACAACTTGTCTTACCGCTACCTTGCGAGCCGTCTGCTGTTACCCTCAGTTTACATGGCTTTTCGTTCACATTTTGTTCCGTGTATATCCCGCCTTGCGCGCTCACGATTGCGCATATTTTTATTGCAGCTCTAGTGTCCCGGCTCCCAGCACCCTTCTTCTGTTGCGAGACATCTATGGCCATCGCCCTCTTTTGGGCTCGACTCGGGCATCTGCAAGGGGCAGAATTTTTCCCACATAATTGCCTCTCCGTTCTCAACGGTAGTGAACCTATCTTTGAATCTCATTCTACCAGAATCCTCTCGTCTGTTGACTCTGCAGAGCTTACACATCGGTTGCAGTGGAACGTCCTCTCTGTTGCCTTTTCTAGCGATCATTTTCCCTGCGTTGTCACCACGTTTTCACACTACATGCCTCACCACGTGTACCCACCTCACAATTGAGCAAAGCGAGCTGGCCACTTTATTCTTGCTTGGCTGTATTCGACGACCGTCAGTTCGATGATGTTGACTAGATGGTGGACCACCTTACTCGCGTCATTATCCGCTGCTGAACGTACTATACCTCGGTCGTCGCCACAACCATGACGATTACCGGTTCCATGGTGGACTGACGAATGCCGGACCTCCTGGGTCGACTTTGTAGAGCCCTTTAATTATTTTACTCCTTCATCTTTCGTTTGGAATAAGCATAGTCGGGTGGCTGCTAAAGTTTCCACGTCCACGGTTCCTGGGCTTAGGCTTAATAATGACACCATCTTTTGTCCTCAGAAAGCTGCTGACATTCTGGACACTGCTTTTGCTGAAATTTCCAACTCTTCGCTTTATGACTCGGATTTTTTATTGCGTAAGCACCAGATCGAGTGGAATGACATATCCTTTCCGTCTTCCAACCGCGAGTGTTATAACGCCTTTTTCACCATTGCGGAACTGGAATGGCCCCGTACTTTGGCAGGTAAACTACTTCTCTTAGAGCTCCACCCCCAGAGGTATACTTCTATAGATACGGCTCTTGCCGCACCCGTGTTCCAAGTCGCTCAGACTCATTTCACCTCTTTCATATTCATCAACTGCGCCATGTCGTAACTGCCTTTGTTGTTACTCTTCATCACTCTCTTCCCCTTGTAGGTTTATTATTATTATTACTATTATTATTATTACTATTATTATTATTATTATTATTATTACTATTATTATTATTATTATTATTATTATTATTATTATTATTATTATTATTATTATTATTATTATTATTATTATTATTATTATTATTATTATTATTATTATTATTGTTATTGTTGTTGTTACTATTTTATTTTTATTGTTATTATAATTATCATTCATGATCATGGTCACTGTCATCGTCATCGTCATTGTCATTGTTATTAGTTTGCAAGGTTATTAGTTTTCTGCCTCACCAGCAGGGACATTTCCTATCTCCGTGGTCCTGTCCTACATTTTCAGTGCGGCCCTCTGCTTGTGTGCTGCTCACAGGTATCAGACGCGAAGGTTGAGTGGACCCTTTACACCGTCATGCACAACCACGTAGCTCTCTTAGGGACCGGCCTTTTTAAATTCCCAACGGGAGTGTGTCGTCGGGTTAACATTACCGGCGAGACGTGTTATCGCTGCAGGAACCCCAGTGTGATCAACCACAAGTTTCCGGAATCCACGTTGACTTCACTGCGGTAGTGTGGCCTATAGTGCGGAGCCACAGGCGTTACACCTGTTGTAGTGGCATAAAACAGAGGTGTGCGTGGTGAACGGTTTACCCATGTTAACCAGCAGTGAAGATCAAGGGGTAGTCCCTCTGGAGTACGCCTTAGGGTCAATCAAGGAGGTGTCTATGGCGGCACAGACCGTGGAGATTAGTTGTCTTTTCTACTTTGACCCACCGATGGCAGGCTGACGCCGTCGGTTCCAGAAGGAGGTCCAATCAATCATGCATCCGCGCAAAACCCCTTTCTTTGAATCCTTTCTTGTTGCGATTTTGGCACGTGAAGGAAAGACGATTAAGGATATAAGCCCATTCTATGTCAAACGTGAGGTAGATAGGATATGCGGCCCGGTGCAGAACGTGACGAGACTACGAGACAGTACGCTGTTGATCGAAACCGACACGCCAGATCATACCCACAAACTCTTATAAGTGAGGTTGTTGGGATCCTACCCAATTCGAGTAGCCCCACACAAATCGCTCAACAGATGTAGGGGAGTTGTAACCACCTTCAGTCTGGACAACGTGACGAATGAGATTATCACCGGACTCTCCGACCAGCGTGTTTGTCAAGCCTACCGTCTTACTCGAAAGCAGGACGGCAAGGATTTAGCTCTGCGTACGGTGTTTTTAATGTTCAAAGGTACTAAATTGCCCAAGTACATCTTGTGTGGCAACGAACGTGCCGCCGGACGCCAGTATGTACCGAACCCCATACGTTGTATTAAGTGCCAACGGTTCGGTCGTACTAAAACCTCGTGTAATAGCCCTGCTATATGAGAGCGTTGTGGCTTACCAGCCCATGAGGACATGGCATGCTCAGAGAGTCCTGTTTGTGTGAACTGTGGAGCGACCCATCCACCAACCTAGCGTCAGTGTTCCGCCTTTATGGACGAGAAGGCTATACAGGAGTTGCGGGTAAAAAACGACTGATCTTCTGGGAAGCGCGTCACCGCTTTGAGCAACTGAAACCTGCAACTACCCTAGGTTTCGCGTCAGCAGTCCGCCGTCCTCCTGCACACACTGTGGCCATTCAGCACGTTCCAGTCCCTTATGCTGTAACGCAGACTGACTCACAAACGAGCACTACTCTACCGTCCCGTGACACAGCTGTACCGGCAAATACATCTTCCGCCGTGCAGACACCCACTCACTAGCCATCCACAAGCAGTGGCGATACCATTCTGCCTGTCAACCTCAATCGTTCGTGACCTATACATCGGGCGAGTAGTCGTTCCTGCTCAAAGAAGTCCCACTCCCGCTGAAAGAGCCGCTAGCGATATTCATTATCCTGCACATTGGCGTAGTCACCAGAGGACGGCAAATTGCTCACTCCAGGTCCCAAGTCCGGTAAGTTAAGTATGAAAAAGAAAAAGATGAAGACCAAACACTTATCCCTTTATCATGGAAATAATCCAGTGGAATGTTAATGGATTCCAGGCACGTTCCCGGTTTTTCAACGCTCTCCACGAATGGAGTCTGCAAGAAGCCCATTTGCAACCTAATCGCGCACTCCTAACCGCATTTGGAAATGACTCTGCAGGTGGTAGGCAACGAAGCGGCGGTGTTGCTATTCTGATGGCCCATAATATCTCTGCCACGAGCAAACTACTCAAGACGCCGCTATAAGCTGTAGCGGTCCGTGTACAGCTGCAGAACTTCTGTTTCTCTGTTTGTAATGTCTATGTACCACCCGTCAGTGTCGTGCACGAGGACGATCTTCGGGCCATCTAGGCACAGATTCCGCCACTGCTTATCTTTCTCGGCGATCTGAACGCCAAGCACACTCACTGGGTCTCCGACACTGGCGTAACCCGCGGGTGCTTTGTAGCAGACGTTTGCGATCGGTCCGGATTATTTTTGTTAAACACTGGTGCTCCTACCTTCTTGTCCTCTGCCTATGATACCCATTCCGCCCTAGACGTTACCTTCTGCAGTGCGCAACTGGTAATTCTTCTCGATTGGTCGGTACCTTCCGACTTATTTGGCAGTGATCATTATCCCATTAACGTTCACCTATGCGGCCGCCATTCTGTGCCATCACGATATCCTCGCTAGATTATTTCCAAGGCTGACTGGGCGAAATTTCATTCCCTCATTCACCTCACTAACGTTGGTTTTGCCACCATTGACAAAATGGTAGAGTATTTTACCTGCTGTATCCTTCTCGCAGCGGATTCCAGCTTTCGTCGAGGTGCATCTACATACACCACGAGACATTCCTGTACCTTGGTGGTCCGAGGAATGCCGTTTGGCTCTGCGTGTTCTCCGTGTACACCTTACGGAGACGAATTTTATTGCTTCTAAACGTTCTCGTGCAAGGGCGCACTTTGTAGTGCGCAATGCAAGACGCACCTTGTGAGAATCTTATGTCTCTTCCCTTTTCCGTCGCAGTTCGACCCAGAGGCTGTGGACTGCTGTTCGGCGTATGTACGGCAAGTGTCGCCGGACGATCATTTCCGGTCTTGCGGTTCAGGGATCCACCTACACCAGTGAGCAGGAAATCGTCGACCTCCTTGCCAATTCATTCGCCACTATTAGACAAACACAGAGCTATATTGGAGCCTTTTTAGCCATCAAAGAGTCGGCGGAGTGGATAATCCTAAGCTTTAACAGTGACTTTAGTGAACCATACAACACTTCTTTTACTGAAACGGACCTGGTGCATTCTTTGTCTCTCGCTCACGACTCTGCTCCTGGTCCAGATGACATTCATCTTCCATCTGGGGCTCCTTTTTTCCTGCTGAGCAACCATAACCGCATCTGGCTTTAGCAGGTTGTTCCGTCTTCCTCGTGAGAGAGTATTGTTATCCCCATTCCTCTAGCTACCACCCTATTTGCCCGACGAGTGTCGTCCGCAAGACCTTGGAACGGATGATTAACACTCGCTTAGTGTGGTGGCTAGAGACGAATAACCTTCTGAGCAATGTTCAGTGGGGTTTTCGTCGCCATCGCTCCAGTGTCGATAATCTGACGCAAATGGAAGCTCACATACAAAATACCTTTCGCCTGAAGCAGCATGTCGTGGGTGTCTTCTTCGATCTGGAGAAGCACTACGACATCATACGGCGTTATGGTATTCTGCGTACTCTTTACGGATATGGTTTGCGAGGCCATTTAGCAATCTTTCTTTTTAATTTTTTGCCCCTGCGCCGCTTTCATGTCCACTTTGGAAATGCGGTCTCACAAGAGAGGATACAGGAAAATGGTGTGGCACAGGAGTCGATCTTCAGGTAACGCTTTTCGCCGTTGTCATTACCGGCATTGCTAACCTTGTTCGTAGGGGAATCACGATGTCACTGTATGTTGACGACTTTGCGATCTATTATCGACCTTATAGTGTTAAGCACATTGCACGCCAATTGCAGCTGACCATATCATCCATCGCCGACTGTGCCCTTCGTACCCGCTTTCAGTTCTCCCCTACGAAAACACAATGTGTCCACTTTCATCGACTTCGTGGTGTACATGCTCCTCCAAGATCTTCGTTTGCGTGACAGCTCTGCCGTTAGTTTCGCACATCAACTTCTTGAGCCTTCACCTTCACAGTAAACTCACATGGGAGCACCATATTCGTCAACGATCGTTCGCTTCGAGTGCTCTGAATTTTATCTGGAGTATTTTGCGGTGGCAATCACTCTCTCATGCTGAGGCTATATCGTTCATTGGTCAGGTACAAGCTAGATTATGGAAGTTCTATTTATGATGCATCTGTCTCTAAACTTCGTTTTTTAAACCATATAAATCACTCTGGTATCCGTCTAGCTACTGGGGCTTTCCGCACTAGTCGTGTCGACTATGCTGACTCTGGTGAACTTCCAGCTTCTATTCGGCGCTAGTTTTAGTATGTTCCTACGTGGCCCGGTTGGCAGCCCACCCCGATCATCCGTCTTTTAACTCTGTGTTCCGCCCGCTTACCGTTATCTCCGGAATAGTACGATCTCTCGCTCAAGTGGTATTCGATTTCGCGAGCTTCTTAGTGCACACACGCCCCGCATGCCTGATGTCAAACGGCATTCTCTTGGCCAATGTCCTCCTTGGCAATTACAGTGTGCGCACTTCAACCTAGAGCTTTCGACAAATGCCAAGGTAGCTACCCCTCCATCGGCGTAAGGTCTGCTTTTCACCGAGGTCCTGGGACGTTACCGGAATTACACTCCGTTATCTGCCGATGGTTCTCAGGTGCTACAGATTGTTGTTTTGTGCATAACCGTGAGACTCCGAAGTGCCGTCTTCCAGATTTGAGTTCCGTTATTTTATTTCGTGCTTTTTATCTCCAGTTCCGTGCCTTGAAACTTTATTGTCTGCTGTGACTCTCGGAACGCTGCAGGCATTGCAACAGTTTCTCGGCACGTCAGCACTAATTGTGAAATTTTAGACACTCACTTCGCAGTTGCTCTCACGTGTATACCAGATTGTTTTTACCCGGACTCCAGGCCATGTAGGTATTCCCGGCAATGAAGTGGCGGATGAGACTGCTAAGTCTGCCTGCCGTTTGCCGGGAGTTTTTACTCGCAGTCTGTCCTACACAGATGCACAACGGCACTTCCGTCACCATATTTTATCAGTCTGACAGCAATCATGGGAAGCGTTGGATGTCACTGGCACTCAATTGCGGACAATCAAGGACACCGTGCAACCTTGGATGGCATCTTCAAGGGATACCAGGTGGACAGAAGTCATCTTAGCCCGCCTTAGAATAGGTCACACACGCATCACGCATCACTCACCTGCTGCGTGGTGAGTCTGCACCTGTATGTTCCACCTGTGGCGTTCAGCTCTCTATGGCCCCTGTCCTCGTTGATTGTCCGCTTTACACTCGTGAGCACCAGCTGTTTGCCTTGGGTTCAACTTTGACGTCCATCTTAGGCGACGATCCGATAGCTGTTAGCACAGTGCTGCGGTTCGTCGTCGGTATTGGCTTCGGTAAGCAGGTTTAACTTGTACTTCATTTCGTACTTTTAAGGAAGCTTTATCTCGTTTTCACCTGCTTAACCTTTTAACTCAGTTTTTACGTTTTAACTACTTTTAGATTACTCTTTTAGACCAGTTTTACTTGTTAACTCTTTTAGCTTTTATCTGTTTTAGTTTTCCCTCTTTGTCATTTAAGTTTGAGTGGTAGTGGTGGTAGTGGTGAGTGTTTTCCCTGTTCTTTTATTTTTTGACTTGGGGACCTAAGGACCTAGCTGTCATTAAACCCTACTCACTCACTCACTCACTCACTCACTCACTCACTCACTCACTCACTCACTCACTCACTCACTCACTCACTCACTCTTACTTTCCCGGTAGACAACAAGGGAACCTCACGTCAGAGATAAATACCCCAAGGGCGATGTACAAATTGTGAGTACTTTAGGTCCCGGGTACGTTATTGATAGAGACGCTTACCGCAGACCAGTCGCAGAAGCTACTAAAGGCGAGTTTGTTGGGCTCCCACTCTATTCGGATAGCCCCCCACAAAACGCTCAATACGTGCAGGGGTTTCGTCACCACCTCTAGTCTCGACGATCTGAGTAATGAGGAAATAGTCACCTGCCTCTTAATCAGCGCGTCTGTCAAGCGTTCCGACTATCTCGCAAGCAAGATGGTAAAGACTACCCATTGTGGACAGTGTTTCTTGCTTCCAGGGGCACTGTGCTGTCAGAATACATGTTTTGTTGTCCGACCGTGTTTTCCGAACCCTATGCGCTGCTTTCAGTGCCCGAAGTTTACACATACTAAGACATCGTGCAACCAACCTGCTTTCCCTGGGCGTTGTGGCTTATTCTCACACGAAGGCATGGCGTGCATCCATGATCCCTTTTGTGTCCGCTGTGGAACGAATCATCCATCCAAATCGTAACAGTGTACGAAGTTTCCGAATGGAGGTCCTCCTGGTTGTTGACCCGATGGTGGCTCACTTTACGTCCGTGATTATCTCAGCTGCCGAACGTGCTATCCCTCGGTCGTGTGCCCAACCTGGGCGTTTACCTGTCCCTTGGTGGTCCGACAAGTGCTGGGCTGCGGTTTGTGCGTGCAGGGCTGCGCTGCGGGTACTTCGTCAGCACCCTTCTCTAGACGACCTGTCACCTTGAAGCACTTACGTGCCAAGGCTCCTAGCATAACACAGGGCAGTAAAAGGACATCGTGGCACAGTTTTGTGGAATCGTTTAATCACTTCACACCATCGTCTCGTCTGGAAGAAGCTCCGTCATGTGGCAGGCAAAGTTTCACGTTCTACCGTACATCGTCTTAGGCTTAACAATGACACCCTCATTTGCCCTAAGGGTGTTGCTGACGCTCTTGGTTAGGATTTCGCTAGTTTAATTGGCTCCTCGCATTGCCAAGCGGAATTTTAGCCTATCAAGCGCCGGGTCGAGTCTCATGGATTTCCCTTTTGTTCCTCTAACCGCGAGTGTTATAATGTCCTTTTCATTATACCTGAGCTGGAGCGGGCCCTAAAACCTTCCAGGCCCTCAGCAAATGGACCGGATGGTATTCACATTTCCATGGTACAGCACCTGTCCTTCACTGGTAAACAGTTTGGTTTAGAAATGCATAAGTACATCTGGCGCACCTGTAGTTCTGCGTCTACTTGGCGTGAAGCCACCATCGTCCCGATTTTAAAACATGGTAAGGAACGCGATCGACCTTTCAGTTATCGTCCGATATCCCTCACTAGTGTGGTCTGTAAGGTGATGGAGCTCATGAATAGCGGGCGATTGACGTGGTGGCTTGAATCTCAAAATTTGCTGTCCACCGCTCAGTACGGTTTTCGTCGTTTCCGCTAAACGGCGGACCACCTGGAATTGTTTTCCGCGCACATCTTGGACGGTTTTCTGCGGGAGACCCAAACGGTTGCTTAAAAAAAGGCTTGGAGAAGGCGTATGACACTTACTGGAGGTATGGAATTCTTTGTCTTGGCTTCGGTAAGCAGGTTTAACTTGTATTTTCTTACGTGGTTTTATTTTTACCTGCTCACTTTTTCAGCTCAGTTTTTACATTTTAAGTGCTTTTAGCTTACCTTTTGAGACCAGTTTTACATTTTAACTGTTTTAGCTTTTATATGTTTTGGGTTTCCCATTTTAACATTTACTTTTGAGTTTTAAGTGATTGTAACTTTTTCCCTGTGTTTTATCTTTTTGACTAGGTGCCCTAATGACCTAGCTGTCGATGGGCCCTTACACCCCATTCACTCATTCGCTCACTCACGCATTCACTCACTCATCCTCTCACCAGTTGCTTCTGCGGTGAGATGGAGCGCATGACAAACGGGCGAGTAACGTGGGGGCTAGAAACTACAACACTGCTGTTGAACGTTCAATGCTGTTCTAGTCGCTTCCGTTCAACGGTCGACAACATGGTATCGTCATCAACGCACACCATGAGCGAATTTCTGAGGAAGAGTCAAATGGCTGCCGTCTTTTTTATCTAGAGAAGGCGTATGACACTTTCTGTAGGTATGGTATTCCTTGAGCCTCTTTTTATTCGCATGTTTATGAAGGATATGGGCATTAGAGTTGGTATTCGTTCACTTTTATCTCATTTTTACCCAAGCGAACGGAGTACCACAGGATTCGGTACTCAGCGTCACCTTGTTTCCTATTGCCATCAATCCCATTGTAGGGTGTCTTCCTGCTGGAGCTTCTGCTTCATTATTCGTCGATGGTTTCGCCGTTTACTGAAGTTCTCGGTGGACTTGTTGGCTAGAGCGCCGTCTCCAACTTTGTCTTGACCACTTCTACACCTGGGCATTAGAAAATACCTTCCAGTTCTCCGCCGAGAAAATCCTGTGTGTTAACTTCTGGTGCCGGAAGTTATTCCGCCTTTTCTCTATCTCGGTGCAGATTTTCTTACTTTTGCAGACGAGACGAAACTTTTGGGGCTGGTGTTTGACAGGAAACTTAGCTGGTGCTCTCATATATCCTATTTGAAGGTAAGTTTCAAGCGTTCTCTTAATGTATTACGCGTTTAAATTGTACATCCTGTGGAGCCGATCGGACAGTTCTTTTAGGGTGATATCGCTTTCTAGTGGGATTGAAACTTGATTGTAGGTCTTTGTTTATTCCTCGGCTCAGCCGCCACTTTTAAAGCGTCTCGATCTTATTCATCACCGTAGTATCAGGTGGAGTATTCGCGCTTTCCCGACAAGTCCATTTATTACACTGTGTATGGAAGCTGCTCACCTCCTCTCTCTTATTGGCGCGATGTTCTATTTTGTAGCTACGCTTACAGCCTTCTAGTCTGCCGGACATCTGTCTTTTACCCTGTTTTTAACGCTTCCTTGGACCGTCAATACCCTACGAGCTTACCAGCCCTATTCCCTCCTGGTGCTCGTTTTCGCTTTCTGCTTCGGCTGTTTGACATCACGTTACCGGCCAGCTCTCCCAGAGGAGAAACTAGATTTCCACCATGGTTCCGTTCGCCACCTCCTGTAGGTCCGAGGTTGTTGTCCCTGCCGAAGTCGACGATGACTGCATCTCTATTCGCTTGGCCTCTTTCTCTCTTAGAGTGCATTTTGCACACTGCAATTTTATATCCACTGATGGCTCTAAGGATGATCGCGGAGTAGAATGTGCTTTTATTCATGATTGACAGAGCATTAGCTTTCGTCTTTTAACGTAGTGCTCGACTTTTACAGCTGAGGTTTTTGTTATTTACCAAGCTCTGGTATATATTCAGCGGCAAACCTTGCGGCATTTTGTTATTCGTTCCGAATGCTTGAGTGGTTTTCAGAGCCAGCGGACGCTGTACAGTTACCACCCTCTCGTGCAGTGTATCCAGGACAGCCTCCACTCACTCGCTGGTGCTGGCATTGGAGTGTCTTCTTTGTTGGTGCCTGCACACGTAGGCCTTCCAGGGAATGAGGCTTTTCTATTTTGGTAGTGTTTAACACCCACTTTTACTAGTATGGCACCGCAGGTGGTAACACTGATAATACATGAAATGAAGATGGAGCACCGGTGGAATGAGATGGCCAGGGGAACCGGAGAACCAGCCGGAATTCGACCCTGCGCCACTTCCTCCACCACGAATCCCCAATGCGGTTGCCTGGGATCGAACACTGGCCCGCTTTTGGAATGAGACTGCCGATGCTGCCGCGAAGGCAGCAGTTTTAGGTCCTGGGTGTTTTTGTGCTAGTGTTCCCTTTGACGATTTGCGCGCCGTTTTACATAGTGTTATCCTTTCGCGGTTCAGTGATGACTGGAGTCATGTTAAGGGGCACGAGGAAATGACTTTAGCTAGACTTCGTATCGGGCACTGCCGTTTTAGTCATGGGCACCTTTTAAATTCGGACGCAGTGCTGCTTTGTACGCATTGTGATGAGTCTTTGACGGTGCGCCATGTAATAACTCAGTGCCCGTTTTTATCTCAGTTACGCCCCTCCGAAGGAGTGTCGCCTTGCCGTGGCGGAGGGGCTCAGTACCCGATCCAGACGGCCTACTAAGTGAGTCTTCGTGACCACTGGTAGGCAAGAGGTGAGGGGAAGCTAAGAACATTCCAACGGGTAGATGAGGCTCGTTAGTCTTGGTCGACAACTCATCTAGGAGAAGAGGACTCCGAAATCAAACTCCCCCAGGGGAACCTACCACGGTAGGTCCGGGTATGGCGCACCCGGGGCCCCGAGCCACTCACAATCATCTCACCCCCTCCACCTTCATTAACTGTGCCACGTGCAACGTTTTATGTTGCTTTTTATATCACCCTCTTCCTCTTCTAGGTTTATTCTGATTATTAGTTTGTAAGTTCCTAGATTTATAACTCCTGTCTCACCAGCAGGGATCTTTCCTATCTCCGTGGTCCTGTCCCACGGTTTTCTGCGCGGCCCCCGACTTGTGTGCTCTTCGGAGGTCTCAGGCGCGAAGGTTAGGCGGACCCTTCACACTGCCCCCTTGTGTAGCCTTAGGTGCGGAGCCCGTCCACACGTCAAGTACACCCACGTAGCTCCTTGAGGGCACGGCCGGTGTTAATCTCCGGACGGCCGCGTGCCGTCGGGTTAGTATCACCGGCCGGACGTGTTACCGCTGACGGAGCCCCGGTGTAATCAACCCGAAGTCCCCTGAATCCACGCTGACTCCGTTGAGGCAGCGTGTGCTAAAGCGGGGAGCCACAGGCGGTTATTCCTGTGGTGGGGGCATAAAACCGGGGTGTCACGTGGTGAACGGTTTACCCATGCGGACAAGCAGTGGAGATCGGAGGGTAGCCCCTCTGAAGTACGCTTTGAGATCAGTCATGGAGGGGTCTCTATGGCGGCACAGACCGTGGAGATTTTGGTGTCTTTGTTTTCTTTGACCCCCGGATGGCAGGCTGACGCCGACGGTTCCGGATGGGGGTCCAATTTCAATATGTATCCGCGCAAACCCTCTCTTTTTGACTCTTTTCTTGTTGTGACATTGGCTTGTGAAGGGAAGACGATTATGGATATTAGCCCTTTTTATATCAAACGTGAGGTAGACAGAATATTTGGCCCGGTGCAGAACGCGACAAGACTACGTGACGGTACGCTGTTAATCGAGACCAAAACGGCAGAGCAATCACAGAAACTCTCGAAAGCGAAGTTGTTGGGATCCTACCCAATTCGGGTAGCCCCACACAAAACGCTTAATACCTGTAGGGGAGTTGTCACCACCTCAAGTCTAGACAACCTGTCGAATGAGGAGATTGTCACCTCTCTCTCTGACCAGCGTGTATGTCAGGCCTATCGCCTTACGCGAAAACAGGATGGCAAGGAGTTAGCTTTGCGTACAGTATTTCTAACATTCAAAGGCACGAAATTACCTGAGTACATCTTTTGTGGATACGAACGTGCCGCTGTACGCCAGTATGTGCCAAACCCAATGCGTTGTTTCAGGTGCCAACGGTTCGGCCATACTAAGACTTCCTGTAATAATCCATCTATTTGTGAGCGTTGTGGATCACCAGCCCATGAAGACTCGGCATGTACACGGGATCCTCTTTGTGTGAATTGTGGAGAGAGCCATCCATCAAGCTCGCGTCAGTGTTCTAAATTTATGGACGAGAAAGCTATACAGGAGTTGCGCGTGAAAGAACGGCTCACATTTTTGGAAGCACGTCGCCGCTTTGAACAGTTGAAACCTGCGACAACCCTAGGTTTCGCGTCAGCAGTCCGCCGCACTCCTGCCCACACTGTGGCCATTCAGCACGTTCCAGTCGCTGATGCTGCCACGCAGACTGACTCACCAACGAGCGCCTCTCCCTCTCCACCGTCCCGTGATACACCTGCACCGGCAACTAAATCTTCCGCCGTGCAGACACCTGCTCACCAGCCATCCAAAAGCAGTAGCCACACCGTTTTACCTGGAAGCGCTCACCATTCGCGACCTAAGGACCGGATGAGTAGTCGTCCATCATCAAGGAAGTCCCGCTCCCGCTCAACAAGCCGACAGGGCTCTTCAGACTCATCTGAGGATGGCGACTTGAACATACCAGGTCCAAAGTCAGTCAAGATAAGACTGAAAAAGAAAAAGATGAAGACCAAACACTTACATTAAGCAGGTGTAACTTGTATTTTACTTTGTGATTTTATTTTTAACCTTCGTATTTTTATCTATGTACATTGTAAGATCACTTTTGAGGTTTTAACTGTTTTTATGTTATCTTTTTAGACCCCCCTCCGAAGGAGTGTCGCCTTGCCGTGGCGGAGGGGCTCAGTACCCGATCCAGACGGCCTGCTACGTGTGTCCTTGTGAGCACTGGTAGGCAAGAGGTGAGGGGAAGCTAAGAACATTCCAACGGGTAGATGAGGCTCGTTAGTCTTGGTCGACGACTCATCTAGGAGAAGAGGACTCCGAAATCAAACTCCCCCAGGGGAACCTACCACGGTAGGTCCGGGTTTGGCGCACCCGGGGCCCCGAGCTGCGCACCATCATTTCACCCCCTCCATATACATTAACTGTGCCACGTGCAGCGATTTAAGTTGCTTTTATATCATCCTCTTCCTCTTCTAGGTTTATTCCGATTATTAATTAGTAAGGCCTTAGTTTTATAACTCCTGTCTCACCAGCAGGGATCTTTCCTATCTCCGTGGTCCTGTCCCACGGTTTTCGGCGCGGCCCCCGACTTGTGTGCTCTTCGGAGGTCTCAGGCGCGAAGGTTGTGCGGACCCTTCACACTGCCCCCATGTGTAGCCTTAGGTGCGGAGCCCGTCCACACGTCATGTACACCCACGTAGCTCCTTGAGGGCACGGCCGGTGTTAATCTCCCGACGGCCGCGTGCCGTCGAGTTAGTATCACCGGCCGGACGTGTTACCGCTGACGGAGCCCCGGTGTAATCAACCCGAAGTCCTCTGAATCCACGCTGACTCCGTTGAGGCAGCGTGTGCTAAAGCGGGGAGCCACAGGCGGTTATTCCTGTGGTGGGGGCATAAAACCGGGGTGTCATGTGGTGAACGGTTTACCCATGCGGACAAGCAGTGGAGATCGGAGGGTAGCTCCTCTGAAGTACGCCTTGAGGTCAGTCATGGAGGGGTCTCCATGGCGGCACAGACCGTGGAGATTTTGGTGTCTTTTATCTTTTGACCCCCGGATGGCAGGCTGACGCCGACGGTTCCGGATGGGGGTCCAATTCATAATGCATCCGCGCAAAACCTCTTCATTTGACTCGTTTTTGGTAATGACAATGGCATGTGATGGAAAGACGTTAAAGGACCTGAGCCCATTTTATATTAAACGGGAAATAGACAGGATTTGTGGCATTGTGAAAAATGCGACTAGAATTCGAGACGGTACGCTTTTGATCGAAGTGACTTCTGCAGACCAGGCGCAAAAACTTCTTAAAGCGACCTTGTTGGGATCCTACCCAATCCCGGTAGCCCCACACAAGTCGTTGAACACATGTAGAGGAGTAGTCACCACGTCTAGTCTGGACAACCTCACCAATGAGGAGATTGTTACTTGCCTCTCCGAGCAGCGTGTGTGTCAAGCGTACCGTCTGACACGAAGGCAGGATGGTAAAGTTATTGAGTTGCGTACGGTGTTCCTCACTTTTAAGGGCACACAGTTACCAGAATATATCTACTGCGGTTACGAACGTGCCGCCGTACGTCAATATGTCCCGAACCCTATGCGCTGTTTTCAGTGTCAGAAGTTCGGACATACTAAGACAGCGTGCAACCATCCTGCCGTTTGTGAGAGTTGTGGCCTATCACCTCATGAGGGCACGGCTTGTACCCGTGACCCTCATTGTGTTAACTGTGGAGGGAGTCATCCATCGAGCTCTCGACAGTGTCCGAAGTTTCTGGATGAGAAGTGTATTCAGGAACTGCGTGTGAAAGAACATCTCACCTTTCCAGAAGCCCGTCGCCGCTTTGAGCAGCTCAAGCCCACGACCACCTTGGAATATGTTTCTGCTGCCCGACGCGCTGCTGTGAACACAGTCGCCATACAGCACGTTCCTGTTGCAGACGCTTGTACCCAGACCGAGCCACAGTTAAGTACACCTCCACTGAGTCGTGCCACACCTGCATCGGCGACAACATCCTCAGCCGTGCAGACCAAAGCTCCTAAGCCGTCCACAAGCCGTAGCCAGCCTGTCGAAAAAAATCGTTCCAGGCCTATTGTTCGCGCCGGTAGTCGCTCTTCCTCTATAAAGTCCCGCTCTCGCTCCGCGAGCCGTAGAGGATCTGCTTCCTCACATACATCTGAGGAATCTCCAGAGGACGGCGACTTTCATATTGTAGGTCCAAAGTCAGCCAAAGTAAGAAAGAAAAAGATGAAGACAAACCGCTGATCTCTTTCTTACTATGGAAATAATCCAGTGGAACGTTAATGGGTTTAGGACACGTGTTCCGGACATACAGCACCTCGTTTCTCAACGCTGTCCATCCATCGTCTGTCTACAAGAAACCCACTTGAAGCCTAATTACGCTCTCCATCTTCGTGGGTTTTCGGCATTTAGGCATGACTCTGCTGCTGATGGGCATGCAAGTGGCGGTGTTGCAATTCTGGTGGCACATAACATCTCGGCCACCAGTATACCACTGAACACGCCGCTGCAAGCCGTAGCGGTTCGTGTACAGCTGCAGAGCCTTTGTTTGTCTATTTGTAATGTCTACATGCCGCCCGTCAGTGTCGTACATGACAACGATATAACGGCTCTCTTGGCACAGATTCCGCCACCGCTCATCTTTCTTGGCGACCTGAATGCCAACCACACTCACTGGGGATCCGACACTGACGATGTTCGTGGATGCCTTGTAGCAGACGTATGTGATATGTCCGGCTTAGTGCTATTAAACACTGGTGCTCCTACCTTCTTATCCTCTGCCTATGGTACCCATTCCGCTCTTGATGTTACCTTCTGCAGCCCGTCGCTGGTACCTCTTCTCGATTGGTCGGTTCTTTCCGACCTATTTGGCAGTGATCACTATCCCATTAACGTTCACATATCCGTCCATCATTCTGTACCCACACGATATCCTCACTGGATTGTTTCCAAGGCTGACTGGGGGAAATTCCGTTCCCTCATTCACTTGACCAACAATGTTTTTACCACCATTGACGACATGGTGGAGTATTTTATATGCTCTATCCTTCTCGCAGCAGAATCCAGTATTCCTCGGGGTTCGTCTATACCACGTTACATCCCTGTGCCTTGGTGGTCCGAGGAATGCCGTTTGGCTATTAAAGCACGTAAGCGTGCTCTGCGTGTTTTCCGCATACACCCTACGGAGGCGAATTTTATTGCTTTTAAACGTTCTCGTGCAAGGGCTCGCTTTGTATTGCGCAATGCAAAACGCACATCCTGGGAATCGTACGTGTCTTCCCTTTCACGTCGCAGTTCGGCCCAGAAGGTGTGGACTACCATCCGGCGTATGTACGGCAAGTGTCGCCGGACGATCATCCCCAGTCTTGCCGTACAGGGCTCCATATACACCAGCGAGCAGGACATCGCCGACGCCCTTGCCGATTCTTTCGCCAGTGCTAGCCAAACTCAAAGCTACGACGGAGCCTTTTTACTGATTAAGGAATCTGCGGAGCGGATAAGCCTAAATTTTAACAGTGATTGTAGTGAATCCTACAATGCACCTTTTACTGAAGCGGAACTGGCGCATTCTTTGTCCCTCGCTCACGACTCTTCTCCTGGTCCTGATGACATCCACCGCCAAATGCTGCTTCATCTTCCACCTCCGGCTCGTTCCTTCCTGTTGAGCATCTATAACCGCATCTGGCTTCAGCAGGTTTTTCCGTCTTCCTGGCGAGAGGGTGTTGTGATCCCTATCCCTCGACCAGGAAAAGACCGTACACTTCCCTCTAGCTACCGCCCTATATGCCTGACGAGTGTCGTCTGCAAGACCTTTGAACGGATGATCAACACTCGCTTAGTGTGGTGGCTAGAGACGAATAGCCTGCTGAGCAATGTTCAGTGCGGTTTTCGTCGCCATCGCTCCAGTGTCGACAATCTGACACGCATGGAAGCCTACATCCAAAATGCCTTTCTTTTGAAGCAGCATGTCGTGGGTGTCTTCTTCGATCTGGAGAAGGCCTACGATACCACATGGCGTCATGGTATTCTCCGTACTCTTCACGGGTATGGTTTGCGAGGTTTTTTAGCAATATTTCTTTTTAATTTTTTAGCCCTGCGCCGCTTTCGTGTCCGCATTGGTAATACGTTCTCACGAGAGAGGATTCAGGAAAATGGTGTGCCCCAGGGGTCGATTCTTAGTGTAACGCTCTTTGCAGTTGCCATTAACGGCATTGCTAATGTTGTTCGTAGGGGAATACCGATGTCACTGTACGTTGACGATTTTGCGATCTATTATCGATCTTATAGTCTTGAGCACATAGAACGTCAACTGCAGTTGACCATATCCTCTATCGCCGACCCCTCCGAAGGAGTGTCGCCTTGCCGTGGCGGAGGGGCTCAGTACCCGATCCAGACGGCCTACTCAGCGTGTCTTTGTGACCACTGGTAGGCAAGAGGTGAGGGGAAGCTAAGAACATTCCAACGGGTAGATGAGGCTCGTTAGTCTTGGTCGACGACTCATCTAGGAGAAGAGGACTCCGAAATCAAACTCCCCCAGGGGAACCTACCACGGTAGGTCCGGGTTTGGCGCGCCCGGGGCCCCGAGCTGCGCACCATCATTTCACCCCCTCCATATACATTAACTGTGCCACGTGCAGCGATTTATGTTGCTTTTATATCATCCTCTTCCTCTTCTAGGTTTATTCCGATTATTAGTCAGTAAGGCCTTAGTTTTATAACTCCTGTCTCACCAGCAGGGATCTTTCCTATCTCCGTGGTCCTGTCCCACGGTTTTCAGCGCGGCCCCCGACTTGTGTGCTCTTCGGAGGTCTCAGGCGCGAAGGTTAGGCGGACCCTTCACACTGCCCCCATGTGTAGCCTTAGGTGCGGAGCCCGTCCACACGTCAAGTACACCCACGTAGCTCCTTGAGGGCACGGCCGGTGTTAATATCCCGACGACCGTGTGCCGTCGGGTTAGTATCACCGGCCGGACGTGTTACCGCTGACGGAACCCCGGTGTAATCAACTCGAAGTCCCCTGAATCCACGCTGACTCCGTTGAGGCAGCGTGTGCTAAAGCGGGGAGCCACAGGCGGTTATTCCTGTGGTGGGAGCATAAAACCGGGGTGTCACGTGGTGAACGGTTTACCCATGCGGACAAGCAGTGGAGATCGGAGGGTAGCCCCTCTGAAGTACGCTTTGAGGTCAGTCATGGAGGGGTCTCCATGGCGGCACAGACCGTGGAGATTTTGGTGTCTTTCTTTTCTTTGACCCCCGGATGGCAGGCTGACGCCGACGGTTCCGGATGGGGGTCCAATTTCAATATGCATCCGCGCAAAAACCTTTTCACTGACCATTTCTTGTTGTGACCTTGGCATGTGACGGGAAAACGATTAAGGACCTGAACCCTTTTTACATTAAGCGCGAAGTGGACAGGATATGTGGACCCGTAAAGAATGCGAGCAGACTACGCGACGGCACGCTATTGTTAGAGACCAATACTGCAGAACAAAGCCAGAAAATTCTAAAGGCTAGTTTGTTGGGGTCCTACCCTATTCGGGTAGCCCCCCACAAAACTCTCAACACCTGCAGGGGAGTCGTCACCACTTCTAGTCTCGACAATCTCAGTAATGAGGAGATAGTCAGTTGCCTGTCTGATCAGCGAGTCTGTCAGGCGTATCGGCTTACGCGCAAGCAGGATGGCAAGGACGTACCATTGCGGACAGTGTTCCTTACGTTCAAGGGCACTGTCTTGCCGGAATATATCTTTTGCGGCTACGAACGTGCCTCTGTGCGGCAGTATGTTCCGAACCCTATGCGCTGCTTCCAGTGTCAGAAGTTCGGGCATACCAAAACATCATGTAACCATCCTGCTGTATGAGAGCGTTGTGGCCTACCGACACATGAGGGCACGGCGTGCACCCGTGACCCGAAGTGTGTTAACTGTGGAGGGAGTCATCCATCGAGCTCTCGACAGTGTCCGAAGTTTCTGGATGAGAAGTGTATTCAGGAACTGCGTGTGAAAGAACACCTCACCTTTCCAGAAGCGCGTCGCCGCTTTGAGCAGCTCAAGCCCACTACCACCTTGGACTATGTCTCTGCTGCCCGACGCGCTGCTGTGAACACAGTCGCCATACAGCACGTTCCTGTTGCAGACGCTTGTACCCTGACCGAGCCACTGGCAAGTACCCCTCCACTTAATCGTGCCACACCTGCATCGGCGAAAACATCCTCAGCCGTGCAGACCAAAGCTCCTAAGCCGTCCACAAGCCGTAGCCAGCCTGTTGAAAAACATCGTTCCAGGCCTATTGTTCGCGCCGGTAGTCGCTCTTCCTCTTTGAAGTCCCGCTCGCGCTCCGCGAGCCGTAGAGGATCTTCTTCCTCACATACATCTGAGGAATCTCCAGAGGACGGCGACTTTCACATCGTAGGTCCAAAGTCCGCCAAAGTAAGAAAGAAAAAGATGAAGACAAACCACTGATCTCTTTCTTACTATGGAAATAATCCAATGGAATGTTAATGGGTACCGGGCACGTGTTCCGGACATACAGCATCTACTTTCTCAACGCTGTCCATCAATCGTCTGTCTACAAGAAACCCATTTGCACCCTAACCACGCTCTCGGTCTTCGCGGTTTCTCGGCATATAGACATGACTCTGCAGCTGATGGGCGAGCATGTGGTGGTGTGGCTATTTTGGTGGCGCATAACATCTCTGCCGTCAGCATACCACTTAACACGCCGCTGCAAGCCGTAGCGATACGTGTACAGCTGCAGAGCGTCTGTTTCTCTATTTGTAATGTCTATCTGCCACCCGTGAGTGTTGTACACGAAAATGATCTTCGGGCTCTCTTGGCGCAGATTCCGCCACCACTCCTTTTTCTCGGCGATCTGAATGCCAAGCACACTTACTGGGGCTCCGACACTGACGATGCTCGAGGGTGCCTTGTAGCAGACCTTTGCGATATGTCCGGCTTAGTCCTATTAAACACTGGCGTGCCTACTTTCTTATCATCTGCCTATGGTACACACTCCGCTCTAGACGTTTCTTATAGTACTCCGTCACTGGTACCACTACTTGACTGGTCGGTAATTTCCGACTTATATGGCAGTGATCATTACCCCATTAACATTCACCTGTCCGGCCACCATTCCGTGCCAACACGTTTTCCTCACTGGATTATTTCCAAGGCTGACTGGGGGAAATTCCGTTCCCTCATTCACCTTCGAGACAATGATTTTGACACCATTGATGAAATGGTGGAATATTTTACCTGTTCTATCTTGCTCGCAGCGGATTCCAGCATTCCTCGAGGTTCCTCTACCCCACGACGTGCTCCTGTACCTTGGTGGACCGAGGAATGCCGTTTGGCTATTAAAGCACGCAAGCGTGCTCTACCTGTCTTCCACTTACATCCAACGGAGGCAAACTTTGTTTCTTTTAAACGCTGTCGCGCAAGGGCTCGTTTTGTACTTCGCAGTGCAAAGCGGAGCTCCTGGGAGTCTTATGTTTCTTCTCTTTCCAGTCGCAGTTCTGCACAACAGGTGTGGACTGCTGTGCGGCGTATGTACGGTAAGTGTCGCCGGACGATAATACCCGGTCTTGCCGTACAGGGCTCCACTTACACCAGTGAGCAGGATGTTGCCGACGCCCTTGCCGACTCTTTCGCTGCCGATAGCCAAACGCAAAGTTACAATACCGCCTTTTTACCCATGAAGGAATCTGCGGAGCGGATAGCCCTCAATTTTAACAGTGACTGTAGTGAACCATACAATGCTCTTTTTACGGAAGAGGAACTGGCCCATGCTCTGTCTATTGCAAAGGACTCATCTCCGGGTCCTGATGAGATCCACCGACAAATGCTGCTTCATCTCCCACCTGAGGCTCTCTCCTTCATGTTGGGCATGTACAACCGTATCTGGGTTCAGCAGGTTTTCCCATCTTCCTGGCGCGAGGGTATTGTCATCCCTGTCCCTCGGCCTGGGAAAGACCGGATACTTCCCTCCAGCTACCGCCCTATCTGCTTAACGAGTGTCGTTTGTAAGACCTTGGAGCGAATGATTAACACTCGTTTAGTGTGGTGGCTGGAGACGAATAACCTGCTGAGCAATGTTCAGTGCGGTTTTCGTCGCCATCGCTCCAGTGTCGACAACCTGACACGCATGGAGGCTTATGTTCAGAATGCCTTTCTCATGAAGCAGCACGTCGTGGGGGTCTTCTTCGACCTACAAAAGGCCTACGACACTACATGGCGCTATGGTATCCTCCGTAATCTGCACGACTACGGTTTACGCGATCATCTAGCGACGTTCGTTTTTAACTTTTTAAAACTTCGCCGTTTTCGTGTACGCATTGGCCATACCCTCTCAGAAGAAAAGATCCAGGAGAATGGTGTACCCCAGGGTTCGATTCTCAGCGTAACGCTTTTCGCCGTGGCCATTAACGGGATTGCCAGAGCTGTTCGTAGCGGAATCCCGATGTCACTGTATGTTGACGACTTCGCGATATATTACCGATCATATAATCTTGAGCACCTCGAGCGTCAACTGCAGCTGAACATAACCTCCATCGCTGACTGGGCCCTTCGCACCGGGTTTCAGTTCTCCGCTACGAAAACGCAATGTATCCACTTCCATCGACTCCGTGGTGTACACCCTCCACCTGATCTTTATTTGCATGGTACACGTCTGCCGTTTGTTCCGCACGTTAAGTTTCTGGGCCTTCACCTCGACAGCAAGCTAACTTGGGAGTTCCATATTCGTCAGCTTCGGGCTTCCTGCGATCGTTCACTTCGGGTACTCAGGGTCTTATCTGGGGCCTCTTGGAGTGGCGATCGCACTGTTATGTTGAGGCTTTATCGCTCGCTGGTGCGGTCCAAACTGGACTACGGCAGTTTTATCTATGGCGCGGCGTCCGCCACTAAACTCCGCCTTTTAGACACTGTCCACCATTCTGGTATCCGTCTAGCTACTGGAGCCTTCCGTACTAGTCGTGTTGAGTGTCTGTATGTTGATTCCGGGGAACCTCCACTGTCTATTCGGCGCTCGATTTTATTAAGTTCCTACGTGGCCAGGTTGGCAGCTCACCCTGGTCACCCTTCCTTTAGATCTGTATTGCGCCCCGAACTTGCCCACCGTTATCTTCGGAATACGACTATATCCCGTCCAAGCGGCATTCGATTTCGCGAACTACTCGCCACTCATGAGCTCCGAATGCCTGCTGTAGAGCGTTTTTCCTTCTCCCGCTCTCCCCCTTGGCAACTTCATCAAGCCCGGTTTGACCTTGCGCTCTCAGGCTGCGCTAAGGTGGCCACCCCCCAGTCGGTATTTCGTCAACTTTTCACCGAACTACTGGGACGTTACCGGACTTACACTCCGGTATTCACCGATGGTTCCCAGTTGGGTGGTGCTACGGGATGTAGTTTTGTCTATAACGGTGAGCCACATCAATACCGCCTCCCGGACTACAGTTCTGTTTACACGGCCGAACTGCGTGCTATATTTTACTGCTTACTTTTTATTTCCAACTTAGTCCCTGGAGGTTTTATAATTTGCTCCGACTCTCTGAGTGCAGTGGAGACCCTGCAGCAGTTCCTCGGTACGTCTACACTCGTTTTTAAAATTCAGAGACTCATATCTCAATTGCTGTCACGCGGATACCAGTTAGTGTTTACATGGATCCCAGGCCATACGGGCATTGCGGGTAATGAAGCTGCGGATGCGGCAGCTAAGTCTGCATGCCGTCTGCCGCAGTCTTCTACCGACACTATACCCTATAGGGATGCTCAGCGGTACTTCCGTCGCCAGCTTCTATCGGTTTGGCAGCAGTCTTGGGAAGCGTTGACTGGCACACAGCTGCGGATAATTAAAGACAGCGTGGAGCCCTGGCTGACCTCCTACAGGGATTCCAGGCGGGCTGAAGTTATCCTTACCCGCCTGAGGATAGGTCACACACGAGCCACTCACGGCCATCTCCTGCGTGGTGACCCGGCACCTGTCTGTCCGACATGCGATGTTCGCCTCACCGTCCCACACGTGCTCTTGGATTGTCCAAGACACGCTCGTGCGCGCCAGTCAGTTGGTCTGGGATCTACAGTAGCTTCAATTTTGGGTGACAACCCAGTTTCTGTGGCCAAAACTCTGCGGTTCCTTACCCAGATTGGATTTGCTACGCAAGTGTAACACTTTTTTAATTCCTTTTATAGGTTTTAACCCTGTTTTTAACTGGGATACATTTTACCTTTCAATGTTTTAACAATGTTGTATTTTAGTTTTTTTTTTTTTAGCTTTCAACTTCACCTCTTTTTAGTACGTTGCCCTTCAGGGTTTTATTTTATCGTGTTACTTTGTAGGCTGAGGTTTTTAGGTGTTCACAGTTTTTAGTTGTTATTTTAAGGTTCAACTTTTAGCCAGAAAAGCTAATGAGTGTTTTTAAATTTTAAACTTTGACCTAGGGCCCAAATGACCTAGCTGTCGACGGGCCCTTAAACCCCACTCACTCACTCACTCACTCTATCGCCGACTGGGCCCTTCACGCCGGTTTTAAGTTCTCCCCTACGAAAACACAATGTGTCCACTTTCATCGACTTCGTGGTGTACATCCTCCTCCAGAACTGTATTTGCGTGACACACCCCTGCCGTTTGTTTCGCACATCAAGTTCCTGGGCCTTCACCTCGACAGCAAACTCACATGGGAGCACCACATTCGTCAACTTCGTGCCTCTTGCGATCGTTCGCTTCGAATACTCCGGGTTTTATCTGGAGTATCTTGGGGCGGCGATCGCACTGTCATGTTGAGGCTGTATCGTTCATTGGTGAGGTCCAAACTAGATTACGGCAGTTTTATTTATGGCGCAGCGTCCGCCTCTAAACTTCGTTTTTTAAATACTGTACATAATGCTGGTATCCGTCTAGCTACTGGAGCTTTCCGCACTAGTCGTGTAGAGTGTCTGTATGCTGACTCTGGTGAACCTCCACTTTCTATTCGGCGCTCGTTTTTATTGTGTTCTTACGTGGCCCGTTTGGCAGCCCATCCTGGTCACCCGTCTTTTAATCCTGTATTGCGCCCGGAACTCGCTCACCGTTATCTCCGGAATAGCACGATCTCTCGCCCAAGCGGTATTCGGTTTCGCGAGCTGCTAAGTGCACACGCGCTCCGCATGCCTGCTGTCGAACGGTATTCTCTTGGCCGCTGTCCTCCATGGCAATTACAGCGTGCCCAGTTCGACCTGGAGCTTTCGACGAATGCTAAGTTAGCTACCCCTCCATCGGTGTATTGTCAGCTTTTCACCGAGATCCTGGGACGTTACCGGAATTACACTCCTGTATTTACCGATGGTTCCCAGGTGGATGGGGCTACAGGGTGTAGTTTTGTGCATAACGGTGAGACTCACAAGTACCGTCTTCCAGACTTGAGTTCCGTCTTTACCGCCGAGCTGTTTGCAATCTTTTATTTCGTCCTTTTTATCTCCAGTTCCGATCCTGGAAGTTTTATCATCTGCTGCGACTCTCTGAGCGCACTGCAGGCATTGCAACAGTTTGTCGGCACGTCAGCATTAATTATGAAAATTCAGACACTCGTTTCGCAGTTACTCTCGCGTGGATACCAGATAGTTTTTACTTGGACCCCAGGCCACGTGGGCATTCCCGGCAACGAAGCGGCTGACGAGGCTGCTAAGTCTGCCTGCCGTTTGCCGGAGATTTTTACACGCAGTCTTCTTTACACGGATGTACAACGGTACTTCCGTCGCCATCTTTTATATGTCTGGCAACAATCATGGGTAGCGTTAGACATCACTGGCACCCAACTGCGGACAATCAAGGAAACGGTGCAACCTTGGATAACATCTTCAAGGGATACCAGGCGGGCGGAAGTCATCTTGGCCCGCCTGAGAATAGGTCACACGCGCATCACGCATGGACACTATCTGCGTGGTGAGCCGGCGCCGGTATGTCCCACCTGTGGCGTTCAGCTCTCTGTGGCCCATGTCCTAGTTGATTGTCCGCGCTACAATCGTGAGCGCCAGTCGTTTGGCGGGTTCTAGTTTAAAGACGATGTTAGGCGACGACCCGGTAGCTGTGGATTCAGTGCTGCGGTTTGTCGGCAGCATTGGCTTTGGTAAGCAAGTTTAAATTTTATTGCGTGGTTTTACTTTTTACCTTTTACGTTTTATCTGCTTACCTTTTTAGATCATTTTACACGCTTTTAACTATTTTGAGCATACTTTTTAGACAAGTTTTTAAGTTTTAACTGTTTTAGCTTTTGGCTGTTTTAGCTTGCGTTTTACTATTTAACTTTGAGTTTTAAGTGGTGGTGACGTTTATCCGGTTTTTTTTTTTTATCTTTTGACTTGGGGCTCTAATGACCTAGCTGTCGACGGGCCCTTAAACCCCAATCACTCACTCACTCACTCTTTTTAGACCAGTTTTACATTTGAACTGTTTTAGCTTTTATCTTTCTTTTAGACTCCCCGTTTTAATATTTGATTCATTGTTAGGTGGTGGTGAGTTTTTCCCTGCTTTTATCTTCTGACTTGGGGCCCTAATGACCTAGCTGTCGACGGGCCCTTAAACCCTACTCACTCACTCACTATCTCAGTTACGCGTGTCCCTGGGTCTGCCAGCTGCCCTTGTCGAGGTCCTGGCAGATACTTCCAGTGCCGTAGAGCGTATCTTAAATTTTATTCGTCTCAGTGGTGCAGGAGGCCCTGTTTAAACTGCTGAGTTTATCTTTTGCTTTTCTTTATTCACTTGTTCTTATATTCAATTCGTTACTTATGTTGCTACATGTGGGTTTTAGTGTTACTTTTAGGTCTACTTTTAGCATTACTTGCACTTTTTCATGACCCTTTAATTCTCGTAACATTGTAGGTAGCAGGTTACCTGCCTGCACTTTTCAATCACCTTGTTTTTTCAGGTGTTAATATCCCCAGTAGTTGTTCTCCCTGAAGTACTGCTACTACTCCAATGCGGATTTCGTTGCCATCGCTCCAGTGCGAACAACCTGATAAACATTAAACCTTACATCCATAATTCCTTTCTCCTGAAGCAGCATGTCTTGGGTGTTTTCATTCACCTACGTAGGGCCTACGAGACCCCCTGGCGCCATGAACTTCTGCGTACTCTACACGAATACGGTTTATGAGGTCATTAGCTATCCTTTTAACTTTTAAGATCTTCGCAGCTTTCGTGTCCACGTTGGGAACACGGTCTCACAGGAGAGGATACAGAAGAAGGGTGCAGCCTAGGGCTCGATTGTCAGTGTAATGCTTTTCACCGTTGTGATTAATAGTATCACTGGTGTTGTTTGTCGCGGAATACCGATGTCGCTCTATGTTGACGGCTTGAGCACATCCAACGTCAACTGCAGCTGACCTTAATATTCATCCTCGTGTGGGCATTTCGCACCGGCTTTCAGTTCTCCCGTGCTTCCACTTTCGTTGACTTTGTGATGTACATCCTCCTCTAGATCTTCATTACCGTGCCACACGCTAGCCATTTGTTCCGCACCTTAAGCTATTGGGCGTTCATATCGCCAGCACACACAAATGTGAGCACCATATCCGTCATCTTCGTGCCTCCTGTGATCGGTTCGGGTACCCAGGATTTCTTTGAAAATCAGTGACCTGCTTGGGGCTTTCAGAATTTTTTTTCCACATTAGCAATGAAGCTGTCCACATCGCTGTACCAGAAGCGTATCATTTCGGCTACAGGAAGATGGCCATGAGCGATGCAGGCCATGAGCGATGCACGTTAAATGTACCAATTTGGGATGTGTTTTTTTTTTATTTCTTTGGCTGCTTTTAGCACGTAGCTTGCACCATCTGTCAGAAAAAGTAGTACATTATTAGCTTTGATCCCCTCAGGCCACAGCAAAATTAGACTCTTTGAAAATTTTCCACGTTAATTTTGTGGTTAACTTTATCAATAACTTCAGTCGTCAATAGGAATGATATACTAGGTCTGTCTTGCGAAAGTACTCCCACAATTACATTTGCAACAAACCTCCCCACAGAATCCTGAATTTCGTCTGTGGAAATCCAGATTTTATTGTCACCCATAGATTGCCGAATTTGAGCCATAAGTTTATCATAACATTTTGATACACAGTATTTAAGTAGGGTTGTTGCACTGGGAGGCTCCCGCTTAGTGTATTTTTTACGAAGTTTTTAAATTCAGTATCTTCTACTTTGTGAAATTGTATGTTGCTACGTAGCAACCTTTTGCACATGTCGTCAAAAAACTCCGATTGCACTGATAAATGGTCGTCTTCTTTATTCCTTGATGCTGTCACAAATACTTTTTTTTGTATTGGAATGTTGCTTCAACAATTTCCGTTTCTCCTTCGAATTTCTGATTTGTGAATAACATAACTTACATTGTATCGTATCACCATTCACTACGAAATTATGTCTTCCAAATTCTTCGAATAACTGATTTAATTTAACGTCACCAAAAGCTGAAGACATTATTCACCTCGTATGTAATCACGGATGGCACAGAAAATAACACTGTACATAGTCCTCGCGTCGCAGTGTCAATCTCCGATTGTACAGCTACCATACTGAACCAGAGCACTCCGTTCACCCCTCAGTCGGAGGTCACAGCGTTGACCTCAAGCAAGCAATTCACCCAGCAGTCAACCTGATTTCTTCTTCAGTAGATATATGTCCTCGCTCTAATAATTATAGACCCAAAGAATATACAAAACCAGGAAATCCGTCGGCGCGTGCGTACGTCCGTCCGTCCGTCCACCCATCCACCCACCCGTCCGTCCCTTCCTCCCGCCCCCGAGTTCGATACCAGGGACCCGCATGTGGTATTCGTGGTGAACGAAGCGGCGTCAGGGCGGGTTTTCTCCAGGTGCTCCGGTTTCCCCCACCATCTCATTCCACCGGTGCTCCATCTTCGTTCCATGTATCATCGGTGTCACCGCCTGCGGTGCCGTAGTAGTAAAAGCGGGCGTTAAACACTACAACAACCCCCCTCCCTCCCGCCATCCCTCCATCCACACATCCACCCACTCATCCATCCATCCGTCCATCCCTCCCTCCCTCGGTCCCTCTGTCCACCTATCCATCCACCCGTCCGTCTGTTTTCAGCGATTTCACCGTTTTAACCTTCAGCATTAGTTTCTTTTTTTTTTTAACTGATTACTATTTTCATCTTGGTTTTTAGAATTTACCTCTTTTACCGCTGCACCTTTTTAGTGTTTTAGCCTTGAAAATTGGACATATTGCCCAAATGACTTAGCTGCCGGTCAGCCATTAAAATCCAGCTAACCACCCACTCACTCATTTTCTGTTCAATCTGAATTAGCTCTCTCTCTCTCCTTAACACTGGTGACCCTAATTTTATTTGCGATTACCTGTTTCCTCGGCACAGGTTGCACATTATTTTCAGTAGAACGTAGTCTACGACACGTTCTCCAGCGATCACTTTCCATGCCTGATCAGCCTGCTCTCCGAATGCGTACCGCAGCCAAATGTGCTATACCTCGGTCGTCGGCACCACCACGGCGTTCACCCGTTCTTTGTTGAACCGCAAAGGCCGAGCGGCGATTCGTGCACGCCGGGCTACGCTGCGGGTGTTTCAGAGTCATCCTACTCTGGATAGTCTGATCGCCTTCAAGCGCTTGCGTGCCATGGCCCATTCCATGATGTAGGCAGTAAGAGGACATCCTGGCATCTCTTTGCGTAATCCTCACTGGCAAAGATTCCAGTGTCATAGTGCCTGACATTTGGATTTCCACTGGCACCATAGTTTCCACTAGAGCTGCCACTGACGCCCTGGGAGAGATGCTTGCTGATGTTCCTCACATTACTATCACACACTTTTACACTCAAGAACCTTGCTGAGACACACGAAATATCTGTCCAGTCTTTTTAACAGTGGGTGCTATAACGCCTTTTTTCACCATGGCGGAGCTGGAGAGACCCTACAACCTTCGAGACCCTCTGCACTTGGTTATACCCTAAGGGGCGATTCCCAGTGGCACTCTTTTCGCAGTTACCATTAACGGCAGCACTAGTGTTGTTCGTAGCGGAATACCAATGTCGCTGTATGCGACATTGCGATATGCTATCCCATATTATACTACCACTCCCATAATCCTGAGCACATCCAACGTCAACTGCAGCTGAACTTAACATTCATCGTCAAATGGGTGCTTCACACTGGCTTTCAGTTGTGCCCTGCGAAAGTAGTGCCTCCATTTTCAGCGACTTCGTGGTGTACACCCTCCTCCAGATTTTCATTTGCGTGGCACACGTCAGCAGCTTGTTCCGTACCTTAAGTTATCGGGCGTTCACCTCGACAGCACGATCTTTCCCTTCGGATACTCAGGGTTTTATTTGTTACATGTTAGGGCGGCGATCGCACCGTAATGTTGAGGCTGTATCGGTCATTGATCCGGGCAAAATACGCTGTGGCTGATTTACCTATGGCGCGGCTTGCGCCTCTAAACTTCGCCTTTTAGATACTAGCCATCATGCTGGTATCCGTCATGCCACTTTAGCTTTCTGAAGTCGAGCCTTTATGCTGAATCTGGTGAGCCATCACTGTTTATCCGTCCCTCGATGCTGCTCTGTACCTGTAAAGCACGTTTGGCAGTTCATCCAGATCATCCTTCATTTCAGTCCTTATTGCGTCCAGGCCTCGCACACCGTTAAATGCGAAATATCACTATGTCCCGCCCATGTAGTATAAGTTTTCAAGAGGTGCTTTCCGCACATGCCCTACGACTGCCTGCGGTAGAGCGATCTTTTCTTGTCCGCTATCTTCCCTGACAGCTCCAGCGTGCACGCTTCGACCTGGAGCTTTCGGACTGTGCTAAGGTAGCTACCCTCATTCAGTGTTGCCCCAGCTTTTTCCAAAATCCTGGGCCATTCTCGAAATTTCAGTCCGGTATTTACCGATGAATCCTAGGTGGGAGTTGTTACGGGATGCTGTTTCGTGTGTAACGGTTAGGCTCATCAGTACCGTCTTCCGGACTAAAGTTGCATTTTCAGTGCGGAACTGTTTGTCATTTTTTATTTCTCATCTTTTGCTCCAGTTCAGCTCCTGGAAACTTTGTCGTCTGTTACGTCTTTCTGAGTGCTATTCAGGCGCCGCAACAGCTGCCTCAACATTGATTCCCAAAATGCAGACACTCCTATCTCAGTTGCTATCTCGCGGATACCAGTTCGTCTCCACCTGGCCCCCATGCTATGTGGATACTCTCGGCAACGAGAAAGCGGATGCTGCTGCTATGTCTGCACGTCTGCCGAGGTAATCAACGCACACACTGCCTTACGCAGATGGGCGGCGGTACTTCTATTGTCATCTACGAGGTGTATGGCACCAATTATGTGAGGCGCTGGCTGGCACTCATTTGCGGGCAATTAAGGACGGCGTTCACCTTGGCTAACCTTCTGCAGAGATTCCGGGCGGGCTGAAGTTTTTCTAACCCGCCTGAGGGTAGGTTATATGCGAGCCATTGATGGCCACTCTCTGCGTGGTGACCTAGCACCTGTCTGACCATGTGGTGTACACCTTTCCGTCACACTAATGGATTGTCCACCTTATGCTCGTGAGCGTTTGTCTGGGTTCTACTATCGCCTCCATGTTTAGCGACGACCGGGTGTCTGTGGTCAACAACCTGCTATTCTTCGCCAATATTGAATTCGATAAAAAAAATGTATTATTGTTATGGGCGGTTTTTAGATTCTTAGGATATTTCTTTTGCGGTATTTTAATTTACTGATTTTTAGAAGTCAAGTTTGTTTTTCAGTTTCCCGAGGTTTTTAGATCTTAAGCTTGCCTTGTGAGTTTTTAAGACCTTTCACCATTACACTTTACTGTTTTAATTGTTTAGTTTCTTCACTGTCTTTGTTAATGTCCTCATTTTAAATCTGGGAGCGTGTTTTAGACTTTATTGTTTGACTACGGGTCCAAATGACCTCGTTGTTCATGAACCCATAAACCCCACCCACATTCACTCACTCACACACACACCCACTCACTCACTCAATCAATCAATCACTCACTCTCTCCCATGGAGCACACATGGCGTACGGGTAGCCCCACACAAATCGCTTAACACCGGTAATAAGGTTGCAACCACCTCCAGTCTGGACAATCTGACGAATGAGGAGATTGTCGGTAGCCTCTCTGACCAGCGTGTCTGTCAAGCCCACCGTCTTACTATCAAGCAGGATGGCAAGGAGCAAGCTCTGCGTACGGTGGTTTTGACATTCAAGGGACTCAATTGCCTGAGTACATCTTTTGTGGCTATGAACGTGCCGCCGTACGCCAGTATGTGCGAAACCCCATACGCTGCTTTAGATGCCAGCGGTTCGGCTATATTAAGACCTCTGGCAATAATCCTGCCATTCGTGAGCGTTGTGGTTTACCAGCCCACACGGCATGTACAAGGAATCCTTTTTGTGTGAACTGTGGCGAGAGCCATTAATCCAGCTCGCGTCAGTGTTCCGCGTTTGTGGGCGAGAAGGCAATACAGGAGCTGCGCGTGAAAGAGCGTATCCCATTTTTGGAAGCGTGTCACCGCTTCGAGCAGCTGAAACCTCCGGTACCCTAGGTTTCGCGTCAGCAGTGTGCCGCACTCCTGCTCACACTGTGGCCGTTCGACATGTTCCGGTCACAAATGCTCCAACACAGACGGATTGACCAACGAGGATCTCTCCACCGTCCCGTGATGCACCAGCACCGAACATTACATCATCCGCCGTGCAGACATAAGCTCACCAAACATCCTCGAGCAGTGGCTACGCTTCTTTGCCTGTTCCCGCCAGTCGTTCGCGCCATAAACACCGGGCGTCCGTTCTTTCCTCATCGAAAAACTCCCGCTCCCCCTCAACGAGCCGCCGCGGATCTTCAGACACCCGCACGTCGGCGGGGTCACCAGTGAACGACGAATTGAACATTCCAGGTCCCAAGTCGGTCAAGGTAAGAATGAAAAAGAAAAAGATGAAGACCAAACACTAATCTCTTTACTATGCAAACATTCCAATGGAATGCTAATGGGTACGGGCACGTGCTCCGGACATAGAGCACTTAGTCTTTGAACATTCTCCATCAATCGTCTGCCTACAGGAAACCCACTTGCAGCCTAATCCCTCTCTCCATCTTCGTGGTTTTTCGGCGTTCCGCCACCACTCTGCCGCTGATAGGAGGGCATGCATTTCTACGCTGATTGCGCACATCTTTGCCATACTACACCCTTAATACACCGCTGCAAGCTGCACTAGTGCGTGTACAGCTGCAGAGCCTCTGTTTATCAGTTTGAAATGTATATCGGCCACCGGTCCGTGTGGTACACGAGAACGAAGTTTGGGCTCTCTTGGCACAGATTCCGCCAACGCTCATCTTTCTCGGCGATTTGAAATCCAAGCACACACACTGGGGCTCCGACACTGACGATGCAAGTGGGTGCGTTGTAGCAGACGTTTGCGATATGTCCGGCTTAGTCCTATTAAACATTGGCGTGCCTAGCTTTCTATCATCTGCGTATGGTACACAATCCACGCTACACCCTTCTTTTAGTAGCCCGTCACTGGTACCTATGCTTGATTGGTCGGTACTTTCCACCATATTTGGCAGTGATCATTACCCCATTAACATTCACATACCCTTCCTCAATTCTGCGTCAGCTCGATATAATCACTGGATTATTTCCAAATCTGACTGGGAAAAATTCCGTTCCCTCATTCTCTTGACCGACAAAGTTTCTACCACCATTGACATGATGGAGTTTTTTACTTCCTCTGTCCTTCTCGCACCAGATTCCAGAATTCCTGGAGGTTCATCCACACCACGTCACGTTCCTGTACCTTGGTGGTCTCAGGAGTGCCGTTTGGCTATTATAGCCCGCAAGCGTGCCCTGGGTGTTTTCCGTGTACACCCTAAGGAGGCGAATTTTATTGCTTTTAACGTTCTCGTGCAAGGGTGCGCTTTGCAGTGCGCAATGCAAAACGCACATCGTGACAGTCTTACATCTCTTCCCTTTCACGTCGCAGTTCGGCCCAGAAGGTGTGGACTGCCGTTCAGCATATGCACGGCAAGTGTCGCCAAACGATCATCCCCGGTCTTGCCGTACCGGTGTCCATATACACCAGTGAGCAGCGTCCATGCCGATTCTTTCGCCACTACTAGCCAAACTCATAACTCCGATAGCCGCTGTTTACCTATTAAGGAATCTGCGGAGCAGATAAGCTGTCGCATGCTTTGTCACTCGCTCACGACTGCTCTCCTGGTGCTGACGACATTCATCACCAAGTGCTGCTTCATCTTCCATCTGCGGCTTTCCTTCCTGTTGAGCATCTATAACCGCATCTGGCTGCAGCTGGTTTTTCCATCTTCCTGGCGAGTGGGTATTGTGGTCCCTATCCTTCGACCCGCAAAAGACCGGACACTTCCTTCTAGCTACCGCCCTATTTACCTGGCCAGTGTCGTCTACAAGACCTTTGAAGGGATGATTAACACTCGCCTAGTGTGATGGCTAGAGACAAATAAGCTGCTGAGCAATGTTCAGTGCAGTTTTCGTTGCAGTCGCCCTAGTGTCGACAATCTGACGTGCATGGAAGCCTACATAGAAAATGCCCTTCTCCTGAAGCAGCATGTCGTGGATGTCTTCTTCGAATTGGAGAGGACCTACGATACGACATGGCGTACTCCGTACTCTTCACGGCTGTGGTTTGCGAGGTCTTTTACCAATCTTTCCTTTTAATTTTTTAGCCCTCCGCTGCTTTCCTGTCCGCATTGCGAATACGGTCTCACAAGAGAGGATTCAGGAAATTGGTGTGACCCAGGGACGATTCTTAGTGTAGCACTTTCCGCCGTTGCCATTAACAGCATTACTAATGTTGTTCGTAGGAGAAAGCCGATGTCACTGTATGTTGACGACTTTGCGATCTATTATCGATCTTATAGTCTAGAGCATATCGAACGTAAACTGCAGCTGACCATCTCATCTATCGGCAACTGGGCCATTCGCACCGGCTTTCAGTTCTCCCCCACGAGAAAACAATGTGTCCACTTTCATCGACTACATGCTGTACATCCTCCTCCAGATCTTCGTTTGCGTGACACACCTCTGTCGCTGGTTTCGCACGTCAGGTTCTTGGGCCTTTACCTTGAGAGAAAACTCACATAGGAGCACCATATTCGTTAACTTCGTGCCTCCTGCGACCGTTCGCTTCGAATGCTCCGGGTTTTATCCGTAGTATCTTGGGCCTGGGATCGCACTGTTGAGGCCGTGTCGTTCATTGGTCAGATCCAAACTAGATTACGGCAGTTCTATTTATGGCGCAGCGCCCGCCTCTAAACTTCATTTTTTAAATATTGTACATAATGCTGGTATCCGTTTAGGTAGTGGGGCTTGCCGCACTAGTCTTGCCGAGTTTCTGCATGGTGACTCTGGTGAACCCCCGCTTTCTATTCGTCGCTCGTTTTATATTATGTTCTTACGTGAGCCGTGTGGCAACCCACCCCGGTTACCCGTGTTTAAACCTCTATTGCGCCCGGAACTCGGCGTTATCTCCGGAATACCACGATCTCTCGCCCAAGCGGTATTCGGTTTCGAGAGCAGCTTAGTGCACACGCGATCCGCATGCCTGCTGTTGAACGGTATTCTCCAACGTGCCCAGTTTGATCTTGCCCTTTCGGGCTATACTAAGGTAGCTACTCCTTAGTCGGTGTTTCACCAACTTTTCACCGAGCTTCTGGGCCGTTACCGGACTTACTCTCCGGTATTCACAGATGGTTCCCAGTTGGGGAAGCTACGAGAGGTAGCTTCGTATATAACGGTGAGGCACACACGTAGCGTCTGCTGGACCTCACTTCTGTTTTTACTGCCTAGCTTTTTGCCATATTTTATTTCTTGCTTTTTATCGCTGGCTCAGTTCCTGGAAATGTTATAGTTTGCTCAGATTCTCTGAGTGTTATCCAGGCTCGGCAGCAGTTGCTACACACCTCGGTTATAATTGTGAAGATTCAGACACTCGTTTCTCAATTGCACTCACGGGGATACCAGTTTGTTTTTACATGGACCCCAGACCATGTTGGTATTACCGCCAACGAGCAGGCCAATGCTGCCACCAAGTCTGAATGTCCTTTGCCGGAGTTATCCACACAAACACTGTCTCCTAGAGATGTGCAGGGGTACTTTCTTTGCCATCTTTTTTTCGGTTTGGTAGAAATCTTAGTAGACATTCACTGGCACACAACTGCGGACGATCCGTAGATACCGTAAATTCACTGGCTGACATCTTGCAGGGACTCTCGGAAGTCGGAAGTTGTTTTAATACGATAAAGAATAGCTCACACCCGCGCTACTCATGTATATCTGTTACGTGGCTACCCGGCCCCAGTGTGTCCAGCGTGCGACGTTCAACCCTCTGTGTCACACGTCTACTTAGATTGTCCGCGTTACGCTCAAGACCGCCAGTCCCTTGGTCTGGGTGTTACGCTGCGTTCTGTTGTGGGCGACGACCCAGTTGCTGTGGATAATGCACTGCGATTTGTCGCAGGCATAGGGTTCGCGCAGCAAGTTTAACTTGTTTTAGCTTTTGGATATTTTAGTCTTCAGTGATGTGTTTAAGCACTATCCTGATTTTACCATTTTAGCCTTTTCCATTTTAGTTGTTTTAAATTTCACGGTTTTATGTTTTACATTTTTAACTTTCCTTTTTTAATGCTTTACACTTTTTAACGTTCATCTTTTTAACCTTCCGTTTTATCCTTGAATTTTTAAGCTTATGAGCTAGTGCTCCTTTTAGTTTTTGACCTGGGGTCCAAGTGACCAAGTTGTCGACGAGCCCTTAAACATCACTCACTCACTCACTCACTCACTCATTCACTCACTCACTCACTCACTCACTCACTCACACACTTGCTCACTCACTCACTTCTTTGTATCTGCCGCCTTGTTCTCATTTTGCTATTGCGGACCTAGCAGCTCTTGTCTCCCAGCTCCCAGCGCCCCATCTTCTGTTGGGAGGCTCCAATGCCCACCATCCTCTTTGGGGCTCGCCTCGGACATGTGTAAGGCGAACCCATCTTGCTGAGTTTTTCACCCAGAAGTGCCTTTCGCTCCTGAACACCGATGCACCCACCTTTATTTCTGATTCTACTGGCACCCTCTCTCACCTGGAGTTATGTGTTTGCTCAGCACAGCTTGCACGTCGTTTTCAGTGGAACGTCGTCTTTGCCAACTTCTTGAGCGATCATTTCCCTTGCGTTATTATCCGGTTCTCGCACTACATTCCACAAGTACGTGTACCCACCTGGCAGCTAACCAAAGCAAACTGGCCTCTTTATTCTCGCTGCGCTGTTTTCGACGACCGCCTGTCCAATGATGTTGACCAGATGGTGCAAAACCTTCCTTACGTCATGCTCTCCGTTGCTGAACATGCTATCCCCCGGCCGTCTTCAAAACCACGACAACTACCGGTTCCTCGGTGGACCGACGAATGCCGGACCGCTATCCGTGTACGCAGGGCTGCGCTGCGGGTGCTCTGACGCCATCCTACTCTTGATAATCTGGCCACATTCAAGCAACAGCGCCACAGGACTTGTCGCATCATACAGGCCAGTAAAAGGACATCCTGGCTCCGGTTTGTGGAGTTTTTTAATTGCTTTACCCGTTTATCTGTCGTTTGAGACAAGCTCCGCCCTGTGGCTGGTAAAATTACATTGTCCCCGCTTCCTGTGCTTACGGTTATCCCTCTTGCCACCACACGTCGACCAGGTCAGTGGTGTCTGCCCTACGTTTAAATGCCAAGTCCAATTATGGGCTACTGGAGTGAAAAATGCCGGACTACTACGTCTTGAAATGTTAGCTTTCAGAAAATAATGCACAATAAATGTAATTTTAAAGATAAAATAAAGATTAAAAAAACCAAATTTTACCAAATTGATTCCTGTTTAGCATTACATTAATTAGAACATTTATCAGGTAACAAATAAATATCTGGCGCATATCTTATTACAACAACGAGGAATAATAGTTTTGTTATTGTAATTTGAGATGAAATATCGTACATTTCTATTGAAATAACACGAATGACATTTAGCACCGATAAATATGTATTCAATTACAAGTGAAATAATAATAAATATACCTTTAAAATTATGTTTTGTTATATAAAAGATGCAAAATCTTACCAGTATCGATGACTTTATTGTGGTTGGCATCCTAAATATCAAATCTTCAATAATTATGGTCGAAGTTTTCCAGCGCTAGTTTTAACACTATTTCTGGTTTCCAGTAAAACTCAGTTTACATATGTATGCACAAAACTGATGATAATAATAGTTTGTGGCACTACAAGATAAAAAATAGCACACCAATTAAAACAATTTTCCTTCAAGCGATTCTAGCCGCAAAAAGCACTACACTACATTTAAACTAATTATAATGATCCCATTTAGCCGCAAATGATTAATTTGGTATTTATTTTGAGCACTTGTGTAAATTAAGGCACTTAGGATGTAATCCTTTTTCATATTTTACGCACACTGTACGCTATCTTTTCCACTGTCCCGGTGTATAAGGCACAGTACACTAACGTTCTTGCTGCTTTGGCAATAATTTCGCACTATATGATGCAGAACGAGAATTATTAGCTGTATTTTTGAACATTTCACTTCGTTTTGGAAACCACTGGGAGCTTACAGTTTCAATTATCGAAGAACAAAATTGAAATCCGCATTTAAATCGACATGCCTCCTTTTTGTATAGGGTGTCCCACGGAGTTGTTTCAGGTACAGAATCTTCACTGTCACTTAGAGTACGTGCACTCACGTGACACTCATACGACACAATTTTATCATCATCCCTTCCTGCCACAAGTGCATCGCGAGAGTAACAGGTCATGTTCACTTTTACGCAGTAAAAACCAAACAGAACTGGACGCGGTCAACCAATATTGGCGAGGGTTAGGACGCTGTCCTTCAAATAACAAAAGATCCCTCTCAATGACCTTGCAACATACCATTAGAAAGAGGAAAGTTTCACCTTTTGAATGACACAAAGCGCATACCTATAGGATGTTTCAAAAATAGGTCTACAGTCTCACAAGCATTGCGTCGACAAGGTCCACGCTGGTAAACTTTATGGTTATCTTAGTTGCTTCTTGGTGAGTTGGAAATAAAGATTTGTGTAACTAATCAAATCTGCTTATTTTAAGTCAATCTTATATAAGAACAAAACCTAAGCGGTAAAAGAGTACAGGGAAAAAATATAGAAAAAGATTAAAGAAAAGTTCAGGATAGCCAACATAGCTGCAATCTTCCCCCGTAAAACGACAGCCTCTTGAAAACGCTGTGTAAAAGTGATGGTTCTCCTGAGCGAGTCTTTTTTTAGTTTGCAGGACCGGGCTGTCATAGGAGTGTTTTCTGTTGAGAAGACTCATTAGTTGTTGTCTCAGTGGAAACATCCATAACAGGTGTTGAATCAACGGAACAGAACAAAAATGCAGGCTTTAATCTATCCACCAAAACTGTTTGTGTTCCTCGTGGTGTGCTGCTTTTGAAATGCTTCTCAAGACGTTGCGTCACCAGAAAGGGTCCATCATATATTGGTTGCAGTGGCTTCCTTATAGCATCCTGTCTCACGAAAACATGAAGCATCAACCATTAGGATTAGTGGCAAGTTGTGAGAAGGATGCGCCAAATGTGTTGCATTCGATAAATCTGTTTTCAGCTTTTCGAAGGCTTGTAATACTTTTGTAGACCACTGTAATTTAGTATTGTCCCTTTTGGAAGACTGACACATCTTGAAAGGTATGGTTTGTGTTTCTGCGCTATCTGGAAGCATTTGACGCTGAAAATCAATTATTTGCAGAAAACGATGAAGTTGATCTACTGTCTGTGGCAAGGGATAATATAGCATAGTATCCACTCTGTCTGGTAATGGTGAAATTCCTTTGCTGAAAACCATAAAAGCCAAAAATGGAACTTCAGTCTCACCAAGATTACATTTAGATATGTTTATATTCAAGTTATATTGACTAAGACGTTCGAATAAAGTTTTCAAGTGCAGTTCGTGTTCTTTTTCATCTATGGGAGCAACTAGAATACCATCGATATATACAAACACAAATCCAAACCATTTAGAAAAATAATACACGTACCTATGAAAAAACTGCTTCATTCGGTAAAGCAAAAGGTAATTTTAAAAATTCAAATACTCCAAACGGCATGATTATTGCAGTTTTCGGAACATCATCTGCACTTGTGATGCGGTGAAAAGCATTTACAACGTCAATCTTGCGGAAGATCGTTTTGCCATCCAATAAATAGTTGAAATCCTGCAAATTAGGGTAACTATCAGGAACAGTAATTGCGTTGAGTGCACGATAATCCCCACAAGGCCTCTATGAGCCATCTTTTTTTGGGAACCACGTGTAAAGGACTTGAGCAGCAACTTTTTGAAGGTGTGTGTGTGCTGTGGGGAGATGATGAAAATAGACGGGTTTACTACGGTGCAGATTTTATCTTTTGTATTAAGGAAGGTATTGCTATCCCGCAGGCATTTGTTTTTTATGTCCACTATAAGACCGAAATATTGTAGGAAGTCAGCACCTAATAGTGATTGCTGTACATTTCCTAGTACAAAAGACCAAGTAAATTATCTCTATAACTCAAGGTCTAATTTCAATAGCTTTTCTCCAAATGTTTGTATTATTGAGCCATTAGCGGCATATAGAACACGGTTGGAGAGATTTCACGTTTCTTTGGGTGTAGGTGGTAACACGGAAATATCCGCACTTGAATCAACAAGAAGTCTTAATCCTGAGCTGTTGTCATATATAAAAAGGCAACTAGATTTACGGCTTTCACCACCTGCCACATCCAGTCATGAGCCTAGGCATTTTCCGGTAATGTAGTGTTATATTTGCAAGGTGGTGTATACTTCTTAGTATTGTCACGAAATTTGTAATGGTACCAGCAAATATCAATTATGTTCTTTTTCTTGGAGTTCGTGACAGCATAGGCGTCTGTAAATCCTTAATTGAATTAGTGAGCGCAGCAATCTGCTTTTCTAATCTAGCAAACCGATCACTTGAATCTTTGCTCTGAGCTTCAGATGAGCTTGAAGTATGAGAAAGAAATGCACTGCTAGGATTGCTTATTTCTATAATGTTTATCAGCCATAGCTCCTATAGCGTCTAGTTCGTTTTTAATAGTTGCTAGAATGGCTCTAACATTCGTGGGTAATCTCTGCAGGTAAATTGTGCGTAAAAATTCTAGATACCTTTTCTCCGGCGAGAGATTTTAACCCTCGGAGCAGAGCCTCTGAGGAGTTTCTTTGCCTTTCGTTCTTTTGATTCCTCCAATTCTTTGACTAGACGTTTTTTAAGATCTGAGTAGGGAATATCACACATTGGTTTTGTGAGAAAGAAGGATATCAGATTGGCTATTTCACTGTCTAAGGAACCAAGAACATAATGGAATTTTGTTTTTTCTGTGTTAATTCCAGCAGTTAAGAATTGTGATTCAATTTGTAGAAACCGTACCTTGACATTTTTTTCTCGAAAACGCCGGCATTTGAATGCTACTCTTGAAATAGCGTCTGTTGTACCAGTTGGAAGGATTGTTTCATTTGGTTCCCTTCCGTTGTCGTTTGAGTGCATTTTTAACGTTATTTACCGTCGGGGTCACCACTTATGGTTGTTTTAGTTGCTTCTTGGTGAGTTGGAAATAAAGATTTGTGTAACTAATCAAATCTGTTTATTTTAAGTCAATCTTATATAAGAACAAAACATAAGCGGTAAAACATTACAAGGAAAAAATATACAAAAAGATAAAAGAAAAGTTCAGGATAGCCAACATAGCTTCAATCTTTGGAGGCTTACTAGCCACAACCTCAAGCCCTATAATGTAGTCGACTAGATCGACGGGCGGCGTTTTTGGAGCGGGAATTCTTTAAAGAGGCGCGGAAGCAAGAGGGTTAATAATGCCACCATCGCTTGCCCTTGAGTTGTTGCTGACTCTCTGAGCAACGCCTTTGCTGACATTTGCAATTCCTTGCATTTCCGCCCGGAGTGGAACTTGCCGGAGCTGGAGCGAGCCCTCGCTTCCTCCAAGCCGTCGGTTCAAGGCCGAGTGATCTTCATGTTTTAATGTTAAAACACCTTTCCTCCGCTGGCAAACTCCTTCTCTTGCAGGTGTGTAACCGCATATGGCCTACTAGTACTTTTCCATTCGCTTGGCACAAGGCCACCGTTGTTCCGATTTTGAAACCTGGGATAGCTATCTCCCTTCCAGCTACCGTCCGTTCTCTCTTAACAGTGTCATCTTCAAGGGGATGGAGCGCATGATTAACGGGTGATAGACATGGTGGCCCTAGTCTAACCAACTGCTATCCATTGTTCAGTGTAGTTTTCGTCGCTTCCGCTCCACGGTAGACCACTTGGTCACGTTATCAACGCAAATTATGGACGCCCTTCTGAAGAAGAGTCAAATGGTTGCTGTTCTTCGACCTAGAGTCACACAGCAGCCACTTCGGTAGCACCTTCGGTAGGTGCAACTGGGGTCCCGAGCCGCTCACCATAATTTCACCCCATTCATACCCATAAACTGAGCCACGTGCAGATGTTCTTGCTGCTTCTATTTATCACCCTCTTGCCTTTCTAGGTTTACTATGATTATTACCTTGTAAGTCTTAGGCTTATAACTCCTGTCTCTCTGTCAGAGATCGTTCCTATCTCCGTCGTCCTGATCACAGTTACAGCGCGGCCCCATCTGCAGCCTTAGGTACGGAGCCCGTCCACACCATCATGTACATCCACATACCTCTCTGAGGGGCTATTCTGTGTAATCACCCACAAGTACTTTGAATCCACGTGGACACCGTTGAGGCAGCGTGCCCTAAAGTGGGGAGCTCAGGCGGTTATTCCTATGCTAAAGGGATAAAGCCGAACTCTGCGCGGTAAATGGTTTACCCATGTGGAAAAGCAGTGTAGATTGGAGGGTAGCGTGGCGTACGCTTTGAGGTTACTCATGGAGGGGTCTCCATGGCGGCACTGACCGTGGAGATTTGATGTGTTTTTGTCTCTGACCTCCGGATGGCAGGCTGACGCCGATGGTTCCGGGAGGGGGCCACATCCATCATGCATCCGCGTAAAACTCCTTCGTTTGATCCGTTTTTTAGTTATGGCCATGGTATGTGACGGGAAAACGTAAAAGGACTTTAGCCCATTTTATAACAAACGGGAAATCGATAGGATTTGTTGTCCTGTGACAAATGCGACTAGAGTTCAAGACGGTACGCTATTAATCGACGTGAATTCTACAGACTAAGTGCAGAAACTTCTGAAAGCTACCTTGTTGGGATCCCCCTCCATATGGGTAGGCCCACACAAGTCACTCAACACATGCAGGAGAGTTGTCAGTACCTCTAGGCTGGACTACCTAACTAAATAGGAGATAGTTACCTGCCTCTCCAACCAGCGTGTGTGTCAAGCGTACCGTCTGACATGAAAGCAGGATGGTAAAGAGTGCGCTTTACGTACGGTGTTCCTCAACTTTAAGGGCATTCAGTTATCCGAGAACATCTTCTCCGGTTAAGAGCGTGCCGCCGTACGTCAATATGTCCCGAACCCTATGCGCCGTTTTCATTGTCAGAAGTTCGGACATACTAAGACCCCATGAAACCATGCTGCCGTTCCCCCCAGGGGGACCTACTACGGTAGGTCCGGGTTTGGCGCACCCGGGGCCCCGAGCCAACTGACTCCCTCGATGTGGGTCCCTCTTAGTGGTGAGGGAGTCAGTCAAATCGCCCACCCACGTGTAGGCCGTGCGTGGAGACCCGTGTCGGTGGAAAGGTTTATCCTGGTGGTTGAGGGATGCGTATCTGAGCTCGGTCCAGTTACTTTCTGAATTCGGGGAGGGTGCGCATTTCCAATACACTGCTTTGGTTACTGCTTCATCTAAACGGGAGGCTAGGGACTAACCCACCCCTAGTCAATCGGCCAGGACTAGGTAGTGCACCGAACTCCAGGGTGAGTGGGACGGCGAGCCCGCTATATACCCTGTGTAGCCCTGTCATCCCAGTGGGATGACCCCTTGTTGGGCTCCGTGGTGGATGGGGAGCACTGAGGGATGAAATTTATAGCCTACTTTCTATGGCAAACAAAACTATAAAAAGAAAACGACAAGTTAACGAAATAGAGGTACACGTAGCTCCTACCGCTCGTTACCTAGTCATCAGTAGGACGGAAGAGGCTCAGATGTTTTTGAAGGTAAACCCCTTTCTAATACAGTCAGGTCTTGATAAAATAGCCGGGCCGGTGAAATCATGTACCCGCCTAAGAACAGGATCGCTTCTTGTTGAAACGTATACGTCCACTCAGTTCGACAAGTTGCTGAAGGCGAAACTACTCCACGGATATCCTATCCGTGTTGAGAAGCACAGGAGCCTCAACTCTTCCAAGGGCGTAATAACCACCCACTTGTTGGATGGTATGCCGGAGGAAGCGATTCAGGGATACTTATCTGACCAGGGAGTAACATCTGTCTATCGGGTCCGCACTAGGCGTGACGGAGTGCAGGTTGATACCCGCACTCTGTTTCTTACATTTGATCTGCTCGATCTCCCTCAGAAGATAAAGGCCGGCTATGAGGTGATTAACGTTCGACCGTATATCCCGCGTCCAATGCGGTGTTTTCAATGTCAACGTTATGGCCATACACAGACCTCTTGCAAGGTTTCGGTTCCTGTTTGTGTCACCTGTGGAAAGGATGCCCATGAAGGAGCATGTCCATCTGCTCCTAGCTGTGTAAACTGTCGAGGTGCCCACCCGGCGACATCCCGTGACTGTCCACGTTATCTGGACGAGAAGGCTATACAAGAGCTGCGGGTGAAGGAGCATTTATCGTTTTCTGAAGCCCGCAAAAAACATCTTGCTCGCCAGCCTTCAATTCTCAAATTTGGTACCTTTAGTTCGGTTGTGTCAACCCCAGTGCCAAAGCGGGATATCGGTACCCAAACTGGCCCTGTTACCACCACCCCTATTGTACCTCAACCTAGTCAGGCCAGAGCTTCTACATCAACCTGTACCAGCCCCAAGAATCTTCCTGCCAGTACCGATACCCGGAAGTTTAGAGTTGAGCCGAAACGCAGCGACTTCCTTAAAGACCCTCCGACATCGGCCACTGGGAAGCGTGCCTCACCTTCCCCTCCTCGGCGCTCATGCTCTCAGGACACCAGAGGGCGTGGTCGGACGCCAAGGGTCTCTTCACCTCCCGTTTCCACGGGTAACAGATATTCTCTTCTATCTACTGTTACTGGTGGCACAGAGCCTCCTCCGTCCGTGGAGCCTATGGAGCACGAACCATCTGCTCCAAACAGCCCTAGCCCCACGCGTTCTCAGAAGGGCAAATTGAAGCGGCAACCGCTGGTCAAGTGACCGTAATCGACAGCTTATCCTCTTCGTTCCAGGATGTCCATAATTCAGTGGAATATACGTGGCATACGTGCACATAGGACCGACCTGCAGGTACTTATTAGTTCGCTATCCCCTAGCGTTCTGTGCTTGCAGGAGACAAAGCTTCGCCAGCACGAATCCTTCACATTCAAAGGCTTTACTCCGGTGCGCTTTGACCTACCACCGGACCCAGGTATTCCTGCTCATGGAGGTGTCATGCTCCTAATTCGTGATGACGTCTTTTACCAACCTCTTAATCTTACCACTCCATTGCAAGCTATTGCTGTTACCCTGAGCTTACCCGGTTTTTCTTTTAGTCTCTGTTCCGTCTATTTACCGCCTTGTTCTCCCTTCGCAATTGCGGATCTCTCCCACCTACTATCCCAGCTCCCAACGCCGTACTTTCTGTTGGGAGACTTCAATGCCCACCACCCTCTTTGGGGTTCTCCAAGGGCTTGCGCAAGGGGAACACTCATAGCCGCTTTCTTTACAGAGAACTCTCTTTCACTACTGAACACTGGTGAACCTACTTTTGTTTCCGACTCCACTGGCACCCTTTCCCACCTGGATTTATCCGTCTGTTCAGCTCAGCTTGCACCTCGTTTGGAGTGGAACGTCGTCTCCGACACCTTCTCTAGCGATCACTTTCCATGTGTTATCAGCTTGCTTTCTCACCACGCGCCCTCGCCACGTGTACCTCACTGGCGTCTAAACAGCGCGGATTGGAATCTATTTACCCGCTTAGCAGTTTTTGCCAACCGCTTTCTCGACGATGTAGACCAGATGATGGCTCACTTCACATCTGTTGTTCTTAGCGCTGCCGAAAGCGCAATACCTCGATCGTCTGGCCATCCACGACGTGTAGCGATCCCTTGGTGGACCAATGAATGCCGAACAGCCGTCCGTGCGCGGGGGTCGGCGCTACGCGTGTTTCGGCGTCACCCTACTTTGGACAATCTGGTCCTATTTAAGCAATCGCGCGCCAGGGCTCGTCGCGTCATACAGGCTAGTAAGAGGGCATCCTGGCTCCGTTTTGCGGAGTCCTTTAATAAATTTACACCTTCATCTATCGTTTGGGATAAGCTCCGTCGCGTGGCCGGCAAGGCTTCGCCGTTTGCCGTACCCGGTCTCCGGCTCAATAATACCTCCATTGTTTGCCCTAGAGCTGTTGCTGACACTCTGGGCAACACTTTTGCTAGTATTTCAGGCTCTTCGCATTACCACCCGAATTTTATGCGTATCAAACATGACTCTGAGTCGCACAACCTTTCTTTTAACTCATCGAACGCGGAGTGTTATAACGCCTTTTTCACCATGCGGGAGTTGGAGCGGGCCCTAGCTTTCTCCAAACCCTCCGCTCCTGGGCCGGATGGTGTCCATGTCTTAATGCTACAGCACCTGTCTTCGGCTGGTAAACTCTTTCTCTTACACGTGTATAACCGTATCTGGCGCACAGCAACATTTCCATCCGCTTGGCGCGAGGCCACCATTGTCCCGATTTTGAAACCTGGGAAGGATCGTCAACTACCTTCCAGCTATCGCCCGATCTCCCTCACCAGTTGCATTTGCAAGGTGTTGGAGCGCATGATCAACGGGCGACTGACATGGTGGCTTGAATCTCATAATTTGTTGTCAAATGTTCAGTGCGGTTTTCGCCGATTCCGTTCAACGGACGACCATTTAGTGTCTTTATCCACGTATATTATGAACGGTTTCCTGAGGAAGAGCCAAACGGTTGCTGTCTTTTTTGACTTGGAGAAAGCGTATGACACGTGCTGGAGGTACGGCATTCTTCGTACCCTTCATCAATGGGGCATCCGCGGTCGAATGCCGCTTTTTATTCGGGAGTTTATGCGCGATAGAGTCTTTCGAGTACGTGTGGGGTCGGTTTTATCTCGTGTTTTTACTCAAGAGAACGGGGTACCGCAGGGCTCGGTACTCAGTGTCACATTGTTTGCCATTGCAATCAATCCCATTGTGGAGTGCGTCCCATTGGGCATCTCTTCATCGTTATTCGTGGACGACTTCGCTATTTATTGCAGTACTCGGCGGACTTCTCTCTTACAACGCCGCCTCCAATTGTGTCTTGACCGCCTGTACACTTGGAGTGTCGAAAACGGCTTTAAGTTCTCCGCCGAGAAGACCGTCTGCGTTAACTTCTGGCGCCGGAAGGCGTTTCTTGCACCTTCTCTACGTCTCGGCCCAGATACACTTCCCTTCGCAGACGAGGCGAAATTTTTGGGATTGATTTTTGATAGGAAACTTAGTTGGTCTTCCCATATTTCGTATATAAAGGCACGGTGTGAGCGTTCTCTTAATATTTTATGGGTTTTAAGTGGCACATCCTGGGGAGCTGATCGGACCATTCTTTTACGACTATACCGTTCACTGGTCCGATCGAAACTTGACTACGGCTGTGTCGTGTATTCCTCAGCTCACCGGTCAGTTTTAAATCGCCTCAACGCTATACATCACCGTGGCATCCGATTGAGTATAAGCGCATTTCCGACGAGCCCGGTTCTTAGCTTGTGTGCGGAAGCTGCTGAACCTCCGCTTAGTTATCGGCGCGACGTTCTTCTCTGCAGCTACGCTTGCAGACTTTATGGTCTACCTGAACACCCATCCTTTCGTTTATTTTATGAAGACAGCTTGGACCGGCAGTATTTAACGAGCTCCCTAGCCATACTTCCTCCTGGCGTTCGATTTCGTTCACTACTTCGGTTATTGGGCATCGTTTTACCCGCGACGTTGCCGCAGGGCGAAACAAGATTTCCTCCATGGCTCCGTCGCGAGACCCATGTCAACCTGGGTTTGTTGTCCATGCCGAAGTCATCAACGCCAGATTTCGTCCTTCGTTCTGCCTTTTTAGATATCCAGGCACAGTGTGGACCCTGTAGTTTTATATACACTGACGGCTTGAAGGACGATCGAGGTGTAGGTTGTGCTTTTATTCATGGTGGCCAGAGTTTTAGTTTTCGTCTTTTATCGCAGTGCTCGATTTTTACAGCAGAGTTTTTTAGTATATACCAAGCGCTTTTATATATTCGTCGGCAAACCTTACAGAACTGGGTTATTTGCTCAGATTCTTTGAGTGCCCTTGAGAGCCTGCGGACGCTGTACCACTACCATCCCCTGGTACAGCGTATCCAGGACTGCCTTCACACCCTCACTACTTGCGTCTCATTTGTGTGGGTACCTGGACACGTAGGCCTGGAAGGTAACGAGGCTGCCGATGCTGCTGCTAAGGCAGCAGTTTTAGCTCCCAGGCATTTTAGTTCTTGTGTTCCCTCGGTTGATTTTAGCGTAGTTTTACGTCATGCCATTCTCTCCCGGTGGAGCGATGTTTGGCATGGCCTTGAGGGTTACAAACTTCGTGGGGTGAAGCCCCTACATGTTGCCTGGAGGACCTCCTCGCGCGCCACTCGCCGCGAGGAAGTGATTTTAGCCAGAATGCGCATCGGGCACTGCCGTTTTAGCCATGGTCATCTTTTATCATCTGATGCTGCACCGCACTGTGGTCACTGTAATGAACCTCTGACGGTGCGGCACTTTTTAGTTCAATGCCAGTTTTTAACACAGCTCAGATACACACTGGGTCTGCCAATCACCCTGGCTGAGGTGCTGGCAGACACTTCCTGTGCAGTAGAGCGTGTTTTACGTTTTATTCGTTTAAGTGGAATGTGCGCACGAATCTGACTCGTTCATCAATATTTTATCCAGCTTATTACGTTCGGTTATTGATACGAGTCGTTTTTACCAATACATATAACTGTTTCCGTGCTTTGCTCTACTCTGCAGTTGCTGGCACTTATTGGTGACTTTTTAAGGTTTTATTGGTTTAGTTTTAGCCCTGTTAGTTTGTTACATTGTAACTTACATTTTTAAGCTTTTAGTTATACTTGGGCGCTAATAACCTTAGCAGTTGAGCGCCCTAAAACCACACTACTACTACTACTACTACTACTCAGTGCTCGAAGTATCTGGACGAAAAGGGCATTCAGATGCGTGTTAAGGAACGCCTTACATTTCCTCAAGCACGTCGATGATTTGAACAGCTCAAACCATATACTATTACCGGTTATTCGTCAGCAGTTCACCGTGACCATGTGACCACCGTTGGCATACAACGCGTTCCTGTTGGCGATGCTTCCACGCACACTGACTTCTTTTCGAGTACCTCTCCAGTGTATAGCACCACACCTTTACTGGCTAGTACATCTTCAGCCCTGCAGAACTCAGCTCAGAAGACAACTAGCCATAGCCAACCAGTCGACAGCCATTGCTCTAGGCCTACAGTTCGCGCCAGTAGCCGCACATCCTCCATAAGTTCCCGGTCCCGAACGCGTTCCGCGAGCCGCAGACCTCCGAATATCAGAGGAGTTACCTGAGAATGGCGAATTTCAAATCCCGGGTACCAAGTTAGCTAAGGTAAAGATAGAGAAGAAAAATATCAAGACCAACCACGAATCTCTTCTTTACCATATAAGTAATCCAGTGCAATGTTAATGGGTTCCGGACACATGTTTAGGACATACATCTAGTTTCTCAACGCTCTCCAACAATCGTCTGTCTACAAGAAACCCACTTGCAGCCTAATCACGCTCTGCATCTTCGTGGTTTTTCGACATTTAGACATGACTCCAGCTGATCGGCCGGCAAGCGGTGGCGTTGCTACTCTGGTGGTGCATACCATTTCTGTCACCAGCATACCACTTAATACGCCGCTGCAGGCTGTGGTGGTGCGTGTACAGCTGCAGGGCCTGTGTCTCTCTGTTTGTAATATCTATTTGCCGCCGCTCATTGTAATACACCGGATCTATCTTCGGGCTCTTTTGGCACAGATTCCCACACCACTCCTATTTCTCGGCGATCTGAATGCCAAAAACATTTCATGGGGTTCCGACACTGACGATGGTTGTGGGTGCCTAGTAGCAGACGTTTGTGATATGACCGGCTTAATTATATTGCACACTGGTGTCCCTACATTTCGATCATCTGCCTATGGTGCACACTCCGCTCTATACATTTCCTTTTGTAGCCCGTCATTGTTGCCACCTGTTGAGTGGTCCGTACTTTCCGACTTATTTGGCAGTGATCATCGTTATCGCATTGACATTCACCTATCCGGCCGCCATCCTGTGCCAACACGACATCCTCACTGGATTGTTTCCAAGGGTGAATGGGTGAAATTTCGCTGCCTCATTTATCTGACCGGCGATATCTTTGCCACCATAGATGAAATGGTGGAGTATTTTACTGGCACTATCCTCTTTGCAGCAGAGTCCAGCATTTCTCGGTGTTCATCTACGCCATACACGCTACTGTTCCCTGGCAGTCCGACAAATGTTGTTTAGCTATTAAATCCCGCAAGCGTGCTCTGGGTGTTTTTATTTTACATCCCACTGAGACAAACTTCATAGTTGTTAAGCGTGCTCTTGCTAGGGCACGCTTCATAATAGAAAGATATGTTTATTTACATTTCATCCTCTGCACAGTTTGTTTACAATTCAATACCACTTAAATGTCTAACCCTATAATCTCCTCTAACACAACATGATTTTCCATACTTCTGAGTTACTTTTTTCCATAGACTCAGCGTCAAACACTGTTGTTACCGAGCTATTGGGTCCTATTTACTCCTTTTATTTCAAACATCTATATTTCCTTCTTACTCCTTATTCTTAATTTTCCTTAGCCATCTATTTCTAACGATGTCTAAATACTTTCCTGTTTGTAATACATTGTTTCTTGGTTTTACTCTCAATAACCCTTTAACTAAAATTTCTCTGGTTAACATAGTCTAATTCTTCTGTTCTACTTTCCCTCTCCAATTCTTTGTTTCCTCGCATTCTATCAACAAGTGGCACAAGTTATTTCTTTTCATATTACACATTATAGGCTTTCCTTGTTCTTCTCTTTCCCCTAATTTAACATTATCGCCCCTCTTCTGGCCTATGCAAAGCCCTCTCTTTCTATTTTGTCACAAATATCGACACACTTTTCTCTTTCCTAATTCATTTTTATCTCTTTATAAGTATATAAGGAGGTTTTGGAATTAAACTACTCATTATATCCTGCCTTTCTATGTCTTCAACCCTCATTTTAACTATTTTCGAGAAACCTTTCTCTACTGTATGACTGTCCCTCCAATTATCCCCATATCCTATTACACTCAGAAGTTCTTTTATACTGTTGTACCAAGTGTCCTCTTTAATAAATATTTGCTGCATTTCTAAACGCTACTTCAAAATATTGTTAGTTTCCAATTCCTTTATTCTGAACCTGTATTCCAATACTCGCTCCATAATTTTAGTTTTACTACCATATGTTCCTAAATACATTTGTGCGAACCCATTGGTGATGCTCTTGGTAAGCCCAAAATGAGTTTGCAAAACTCCTATGTACCTTGTTTACATTATCCCATCCTTCCTCTAAACCCCAAATTTCAGCTCTATATAACATTTTCGCCTCGACTACTGCTCCATATATTCTCTCCAACCATTTTATTTGTATCCCCGGTATTTTATCTACACATGTTTTAGTAGTTTTCATTGTCAGTTTCCCTTTAGCTAGTACTGTTTTCTTTTGCTCTACCCATCTATCATTACTATTTAGACTTACTTCTAGTCAATCAAGTTGTTTAACCACCTCGATTTCATTCCCTTGCCAAGTTCATTTTTCATCCTTCCGTAACTTACTGTCCTTTTTAAATACCATTACCTTTCTTCTGATAGTGTTTATTCTCAAACTCAACTTACGAGTTATTACAAAACTCCTGTGTAAATTTTGACTAATACTGATAGCAGGCTAATCCTCCTGTAATTTTCTGGTTTATTAACATCTCCTTTATTTTTAAATATTGGCACTACAATTGCAGTTTTCCATCTCCTAGGCACATTACTACCTTCAAAAAGTGAGTTTAGCATCCTTACTAACAGTCTCAATCTGCTCGTTTAGACTCCATGCTTTCCAAAATTCCCCTGGAATACCATCACATGTTTTGTTTCATTTTATTCGTTTGATTTGCTCCCATAGTTCCTTAATTGCTATTTGGCTATCTAATAACTCATTCTATTCATTGTTTTCTATTTCCCCAATATTTTCCCTCTTCCCTCTAAAAGACTTTTAAAATAACTAAGTCATTCATCTGCACATACGTTATTATATCTTACTCAAGCCTTATACATTCTCCTAACTATAGTCCATATTCTTTTACTATCATTAACTGTTGCTGCTTCATACAATTTTTTACTGATTTTCTCTTCCCCCATTCTATTTCATTTCCTGCAGCAAATTTTTGTACACCCATCCTTCAATTATAAAATCCTCTGTTTCTTTTTCTCTTCCCATTTTCCACCATTTCCTCAGTTCCCTTAAAACTCTTCGTTTTGCCATTCTGCATTCCTCATCGAACCATGCCTTCTGCTTACCCACCACGTAATTCTGCACTTTAATTCTTACACCTGCACCTTTCACTAGCATTTCTAACCTCAAAACTACACCTGCCTCTCCTAATCTCGCTATAACTGACCCCAGTTCCGTTAAAAGAGTATCTGAGTCCTCGTCCCTCCATTTATATTTTTCAGTTTTAACTCCTCTGTATTGCTTTCGTGTTATTTCTTCCTTCTTAGAGCTGACAACTGATTAATAGAACATACTATATTTCACACTTCAAAATCCATAGATCTACTGGGTATACTATATAATACCAGACGCACTGCCCATTCTTATTCACAAAAATAAATTCTCCCATTACATCTTTCCCCTTCACCCCACTACGCATCCTCATACTGAGATTCTTGCAAAATTCTATCAACTTCTTGCCCTCACAAATCATCATTTGGTCTTCACTCATTCACGCTTCATGCTTCGTGGTGCCAAACACAAGTCCTGAGGAAACTATGCCTCTACCCTTTCCCGTCGCAGTTCTGCACAACAGCTATGGACTGCTGTTCGGCGTATATATGGAAAATGTCGCCGGACTATTATTCCCGGTCTTGCCGTACGGGGCTCCCATTACACCAGCGACCAGGCTGTCCCCGATGCACTTGCCAATTCTTTCGCTTCTACCAGCCAAACTCAAAGTTACGACAGGACATTTCTAACTATCAAAGAATTTGCGGAGCGTATAGTTCTTAATTTTCACAGCGAGTTTAGTCAAGCATACAACACCCCTTTTACCGTAGCAGAGCTGATGCATTCTTTGCCCATCGCTCACGATTCTTCTCCCGATACCAATAACATCCACCGACAAGTGCAGCTTCTTCTTCCACCTCAGGCCCTTTCCTCCCTACTGAGCATTTATAACCGTATGTGGTTTCAGCAGGTTTTCCCGTCTTCCTGCCGCAGGATACTGTCATCCCTATCCCTCGGCTCGGAAAAGACAGGTCACTTCCCTCTAGCTACCACCCTATTTGCCCGACAAGTGTCGTGTGAAAGACCTTGGAACGGATGGTCAACACTCGTTTAGTGTGGTGGCTAGAGAAGAGTATTGAGCAATATTTTCGGTGCGCTTTTCGTCGCCATCGCTCCAGTATCGACAATCCAACACGTATGGAGGCCTATATACAGATTGTGTTTCTCCTGCAGCAGCATGTCATGGGTGTCTTCTTTGATCCGGAGAACGTTTACGACACTACATGGCGCTATGGCATCCACCGTACTCTACACGGTTATAGTTCGTGCGGTCACTTAGCCGTTTTTCTCTTTAACTTTATTAATTCGCGGCTATCGTGTGTGCAGATGTCGATTCTCAAAGTTACACTTTTCGCCGTTGCCATTAATGGCATCACTAGTGTTGTTTGTACTGGAATTCCGATGTCACTGTATCTTGAAGGCTCTGCCATGTACTATGGCTTTTTGGAGCACAACGAGCGTCAACTGCAGCTGACCAAAGCATCCATCCCCGAGTGGGTGTGTCGCACCGGCCTTCAGTCCCCCCCCTAAGAAAATAAAATGTGTCTACTTCCATCGACTGCGTGGCGTACACCCTGTCCTGATCTTCATTTGCGTGACACAAGTCTTCCGTTTGTTCTGCGCCTGAAGCTCTTGAGCCTACACCTCGACAGCAAACTCACATGGGAATACCATAATATTCATCTTCGTAGTTCTTGCAATCGTTCGCTTCGGGTACACAGGGTTTTATCTGGGTCATCTTGGGGCGGCGATCGCACCGTCATGTTGAGGTTCTATCGCTCACTGGCCCAGGCAAAGTAAACTATGACTGTTGCATGTATGGCGTGGCGTCTGTCTCTAAACTCCGCCTTTTAGACACAATACATCACACTGGTATCCGTCTCGCTACTGGAGCTTTTCCAACCATTAGGTTCGATTGTGTGTATGCTGATTCTGGCGAACCAGTGTGTGTCCGACGCTCGTTGTTACCCTGTTCCTACCTGGCAAAGTTGGCCGCTCATCTAGGTCATCCTTCGTTTCCACCTCTATTGCATCCAGACCCCGCGCAAGATTATATACGGAATAAAACTCCCGTCCAAGTAGTTTTCGTGGTTGTCGCAAAAGTCCTCCGACTGCCAGGCGCACAGCAGCATTCACTTGGCCACTGTCCTCCCTGGCAACTACAGCGTGCACGCCTCAGCCTGGAGCTGTCGGACAGTGCTAAGGCAGCTACCTCTTATTCGGTGTTTCGCCAACTTTTCACCGGAGTTGTGGGCCGATACCGGACTTACCGGTATTTACCGATGACTCCCAGTTTGGTAGTGCTACGGGTTACGCTTTTGCATACAACGCTGAGGCTCACACGTACCGACTTCCAGTCACCAGTTCAATTTTTAACGCCGACATGTTTGCCATATTTTATTTCTTACTTTTTATCTCCAGTTCAATTCCTAGAAGCTTTATCATCTTTTCCGACTCTTTTAGCGCTTTTCAGGCCCTGCGAGTTTCTCAGCACTCCGGCCTTTATTGTTGAAATTCAGACGCTAATCTCGCAACTACTGTCTCGCGGATACCAGTTCATTTTTACGTGAATCCCTGGCCTTGTGGATATTTCGGGCAACGAGGCGGTGGATGCGGCTGCGAAGTGTGCATGACTCCTGCCAGAGTATTCCAGGCGTACGCTCCCCTATATAGCTGTGCAAAAGAACTTCCGTCACCATCTATTTGCTGTCTGGCAGGAACCTTGGGAAGCGTTAGCTGTCACTCAGTTACGCACTATAAAGGACACTGTATAACCCTGGCAGACCAGTTGCAGGAATTCCAGGTGGAAAAAAATGGGTTTAACCACCTGAGGTTAGACCACAACCGAGCCATAAATGGACACCTTTTGCGTGGTGGTCCGGCACCTGCGTGTGTGTGACGTGCAATGTTCCTTTCTCCGTCGCATATATCCTTCTTGATTATCCGCGATACGCTTGAGAGCGCCAGTCCATTTTCCTGGTTCTTACACTGTGCTTAGTGTTAGGCAACGACCCAGTAGCTGTGAATACAGTGCTGCGGTTTGTTGCAATATTGATTCCTTAAGGAAGTGTAAGGTTATTTTATTTCGAAAACTTTAGCACTTTGGGGTCTTTTAGTTTTGGGGTTTTAACGTTTTAATTCTTCCGTTTTAAGCGATTTAACTTTTAGCGATTTTAATTTTCACTTTTTAGCTTTTTATATAGCAAGCTTTAATAGCTGAGCCGAGCTGTTTCAATTTATTTTAATTTTCTGTGTTTAGCCCTTCAGGGGTGACATTTTATGCTCCCAACTTCGATGCTTTTATCTTGGGACTCGGGTCCCTAATGACCATGTTGTTGAAGGGCCCTTAAACACTACCACACTTCCCCCACTCACTCACTCACTCACTCACTCACTCACTCACTCACTCACTCAAGCTCGCGTCTGTGTTCCACCTTTATGGACGAGTAGGCTATACATAAATTTTGCGTGAAAGAAAGGCTAACATTTTTGGAAGCGCATCGCCGCTTTGAGAAGATGAAACCTACTTCCACCATAGGTTTCCGTACCTGTCTGCCGCACTCCTGTCCACACTGTGGCCATTCACCATGGTCCAGTCGCTGATGCTTCAACGGAGATTGACTTAACACTGAGTATCTCTCCACAGTACCGTGATGGAACTGAATCGGCAACTACATCTTCCGCCGTGCAGACACCCGCTCATCAGTCATTCACACGCAGCGGCCGCACCAGTCTGCCTGTAAGTACAAATCGTTCGCGACCTGAACGCCGAGAGAGTAGTCACACATCCTCAGTGATGTCCCCCTCCCGTTCAACGAGCCACCGGGGGTCTTCAAACTCCCGCACATCGGCGGAGTCGCCTGGGGATGGTGAAAATTGCTTCATCGGTCTCAAGTGCCGCTAAGTAATGATGAAGAAGAAAAAGATGAAGACCAACCACTAATCTGGGTTTCCGATGGAAATAATCCAGAGAAATGTTAATGGGTTCTGGGCACCTGTTCCGGACTTACAGCATCTAGTTACTCAACGCCCTCAATTAATTGTATCTCTACAAGAAACCCATTTTCACCCTAATAAAGCTCTCCACCTTCGTGGCTTTTCACCACTTAGACATGACTCTGCAGCTCATCGCCGAGCAAGCGGTGGTGTTGTTCTGGTGGCACATTACATCTCTGCCGCCAGCATCCCGCTTAACGCACCGCTGCAAGCTGTAGTGGTGCGTGTACAACTGCAGAGCCTGTGTCTGTCTATCTATCTGCAATATATATTTACCGCCGCTCAGTGTCGTACACCAGAACGATCTTCGGGCTCTTTTGGCACATATTCCGCCGCCGCTGAAATTCCTAGACAATCTGAATGACAAAAACACTTCATGGGTTTCTGACTCTGATGATGCTCGTGGGTGACAAGAAGCAGACCTTTGCGATATGTGCGGCTTAATTCTGTTATGCACTCGTGTCCCTACATTCCTATCATTTCCCTATGGTACACACTCCGCTCAGGACATCTCCTTTTGTAGCCCGTCATTGGTACCACTTTTTAATTGGTCGGTACTTTCCGACTTATTTGGCAGTATTAACATTCACCTATCTGGTAGCCACTCTTTGTCGACACGGCATCCTCCCTGGATCATTTCCAAGGCTGACTTGGGAAACTTTTGTTCCCTTATTCATTTTACAGACGATTTTTACACCACCAACAATGACACGGAGAATTTTACCTGGATTCCAGGATTCCTCGTGGTTCCAGTGCACCTCGTGACGTTCCTGTGCCTTGGTGAACCGTGGAATGCCCTTTGATTATCAAAGCGCGCAAGCGAACTCTGCGTATTTTCAGTCTACATCCTACGGAGAACTTTATTGCCTTCAAAAGTTCTCGTGCGAGGACATGTTTTGTACTCCCAAGTGCGAAGCGCACCTCCTGGGACACCTGCGTCTCTTCCCTTTCCCGTTGCATTTTGGCACAAAGGGTGACGACTGCTGTTTGGTGCATGCACAACAAGTATCGCCGGATGATAATTCCTGGCCTTGCCGTAGAGGGCACCACTTATACCTCCAAAAAGGATATCGCCGGCGCCCTTTCTAGTTCGTTCGCTGCTAGTAGCCAAACGAATAGTTACGATAGAGCTTTCATACCTCTCAAGGAATCTGCTCAGCGGATAGTTCTTGATTTTCACAAAACTGTAGTGAACCGAACACGCCTTTTACCGTAGCGGAGCTGGCGCACTCTTTGTTTCTTGCTGAGGATTCCTCTCCTGGTCCAGATGACATCCATCGACAAATGCTGCTTCAGCTTCCACCTGCGGTTTTGTGCCTCCAGCTGAGCATTTATAACCGTATCTGACGTGAGGAGGTTTTTCGGTCTTCCTGGCGAGTGGGTATAGTCATGCCTATCCCTCAAGTAGAAAAAGACAGGACACTTCCCTCTAGCTTCCGCCCTATTTGCCTAAAGAGTGTCGCTTGTAAGACCTTAGAACGTATGACTAACACTCTCTTAGTGTGGTGTCTAGAGATGAATAACCTGCTGAGTAATGTTCAGTGAGGTTTTCGTCGCCATCACGCCAGTATTGACAATCTGACACGCATGGAGGCTTACATAGAAAACGGTTTTCTGCTGAAGCAGCATGTCGTGGGTGCCTTGTTCGACCTGGAGCAGGCCTAGGATACTGCCTGGCGCTATGGTACCCTCCGCACCCTTTAAGGTTACGGTATACGGGGTCACTTAGCCGCATTGACACTTTCGTGTCCGCACGCTCTCACAAGTGATGATCCAGGAGAGTGGTATGCCTCAGGGATCGATACCCAGTGTCACTCTTTTCGCCGTAGATATTAATGGCATCGCTGGTGTTGTTCGTAGCGGAATCCCGATGTCACTGAATGAATGAATAAAATGAATAAAATCTGAAAAACTACCATCCCGTTACCTTATTTCTAAAATCGGGGTGTGTTCCAAATCCTAAATTTATTTAAACTGACAATACTATTTTTACAGAGATGTTATATCACATAACAATATACAAGAAAAAAAAAGAATAGTAGAAAAAGTTTGTAGTGATTGATAAATCTTGATCCAGGACAACATTGTTGATAGGCAATTTCACAGATACTCTGGGTGGTTGGTCAGTTGAATCAATACTAGTTGGTGAAATATCATTTTCTATAGTTTCATTCCAAGCCAATCCACTGATTTTAGTTGTGAGTGAGCCTAGGTGTTTATACAGCTCTTGATTTCTTAGACTATCTGAAACTTGAAAACCTCTTAGATTATTTCTATCTTCCTCAGCTGGATTCCCATGTGTGTCGCATTCAGATAATGTGAGCTCTGGAGTACCTGGAACTTCGCAACAGCTACAATTATCTTCAGCTGGTTTATTTATTTTCATCCAGTATGTTCCATATGGGCAGTGCCCTGTTAGATAGTGCACAGTACTTTTTGTTGGCTTTAAATATTTTAAGTCTTTCACTTATGTTCGGGAATAAATTGCAGGTCCTTCTTCCTTCTTTGGCGTCATCCCATTCTTTTTGCCAGAGTAATTTTAGTCTTGCTTTGACGTCTGTTTCTTGTACCTTTTCGATTATGTTGTTGTTTTTAAGCCAAACATTTTCCCCTCGTAACTTGATTAACAAATCAATTGGCCAAATTAAAGTTGTTGCAAATACTGCCACTGTTGGTGTCGTGCAGACCGCTCCAGTATGATGTAATCAAATCTTTGATTATGTGCTCCTAATTTGTTAATCCGGGTGTCACTAAAATGAAATATAAAATACAAATCTGTGTAATAAGCCTGGCACAAAATTACTTAAACCAGGGTTAATATGCTAGACTTTTAACATTCATTTATTCTACGCATTCATACATAAACATACTTTACAGATCAAATTATAAAATGAGAATACAAATTAATAGAATATGTAACAAATTATAAAATGTAAGGGCAAAAATTTGCATTCTATATAACAAAGAGAGAGAGAGAGAGAGAGAGAGAGAGAGAGAGAAGAACAGAACAGAAAAAACAAGAACACAGATACTGAACATTTCGCACACAATCACTCTCAAAAGTACAAGTACTACCAAAGAACAACAATTTATGCCACACAACCATAACAATAAAGATTCTTAATAAATTAATCAAAAAACTAACTTTTAATACAAATTACTAACAATTTATAGGATAAAAAATAAAATCCATAAAACTAAAACAAATATACCTCCTCAATCCAACAAAATAAAACAAAATATAACATTTCATGCATACCAATATCGCTTACAAAGCTACACCTTAAACCCGACAATCACTCACTCACAAGAGTACAAATTATTACTAAACAGTAAAGAAGTATGTAAAATTAAATTATTAATTATAAATATTACATACAAATAATAATTATATAATTAAATACTAATTAATATAATTATTAGTTTACTATTATTCTTATTATTGTTATTGTTATTATTATTATTATTATTATTATTATTATTATTATTATTATTATTATTATTATTATTATTATTATTATTATTATTATTATTATTATTATTATTATTATTATTATTATTATTATTATTATTATTATTATTATTATTATTATTATTATTATTATTATTATTATTATTATTATTATTATTATTATTATTATTATTATTATTATTATTATTATTATTTTTTTTTTTTTTTTTTTTTTTTTTTTTTTTTTTTTGTTAGCTATAACAAGCATGCCCCATCGCAGTAAGCGATACTACATGCTATTACATTGATACCTGTTATAATTTGTTTTATTATTTAATCATATAGTTATTTGTTATTGTCCTTAGTACACTGACATGTTCATTGTTATTATTATTATTATTATTATTATTATTATTATTATTATTATTATTATTATTATTATTATTATTATTATTATTATTATTATTATTATTATTATTATTATTATTATTATTATTATTATTATTATTATTATTATTATTATTATTATTATTATTATTATTATTATTATTATTATTATTATTATTATTATTATTATTATTATTATTATTATTATTATTATTATTATTATTATTATTATTATTATTATTATTATTATTATTATTATTATTATTATTATTATTATTATTATTATTATTATTATTATTATTATTATTATTATTATTATTATTATTATTATTATTATTATTATTATTATTATTATTATTGTTTTTATTAATACTGTTATTATTACTGTTATTATTATTACTGTTATTATTATTACTGTTATTATTACTGTTATTATTACTTTTATTATTATTATGATTATTATTGTTATTGTTATTGTTATTATGATTTTGATAATGATTATGATTATTATTATTGTTGTTATTATTATCACTGTTCTTATTATTACTGTTCTTATTATTACTGTTATTATTACTGTTATTATTATTAGTGTTATTATTATTATTATTATTATTATTATTATTATTATTATTATTATTATTATTATTATTATTATTATTATTATTATTATTATTATTATTATTATTATTATTATTATTATTATTATTATTATTATTATTATTATTATTATTATTATTATTATTATTATTATTATTATTATTATTATTATTATTATTATTATTATTATTATTATTATTATTAGTGTTATTATTAGTGTTATTATTATTATTATTATTATTATTATTATTATTATTATTATTATTATTATTATTATTATTATTATTATTATTATTATTATTATTATTATTATTATTATTATTATTATTATTATTATTATTATTATTATTATTATTATTATTATTATTATTATTATTATTATTATTATTATTATTATTATTATTATTATTATTATTATTATTATTATTATTATTATTATTATTATTATTATTATTATTATTATAACTATGACTAAAATTTTTTATATATTTATGTATTTTTTTATTTAAATTTAGATATTAGTTACAAATTATTGATAAGCTAATGTTTACTGGTATCCTGTAAACTAGTAAACTATAACTTGTAACCAGTTATTAAAAACAGCTATAAACCAAGCACTCTAAACTGCTGCCGGCTACCGGCGTCATACTATATGTACTGGTTTCCAGCACGAAAACTACAAATAGTGTGTAATATAAAATTCAATATATAAAAATTTAAAAAAGAAAAAGAAAAAACATGCATAAAAATTGCACACAGTTGATTAATAAGTAAATTGGTAAAGCTTCATAAAATAATAATTTAAGCTAAAATCACTAATATTATTTATTTTAAAATAATTTTACAGTTACCTAACGCTATTGCTTCCTAAACGTCCAGAAATTTTTTAAAGTAAGTCACTTTTCACTCCACTAATTCAACTTTTACATCATTACATCACCCTTTAATTAGGTTCACTAAATAATCAAGGCCATATTTCTCTTAAAATCCGATCACTCACTTGATCATTAACACATTCGGTCACTCAATCCGTCGCCGATCTTCCTATCAATGCATGATGCAGCAATACCGGGAAACGTCTCGCACTATGGTGACAACTCGACTCGCCACTCTTTCCTGGTCATCATCTTCCTCCGAGTTGGTCGTGGGTTGAAGGTCTCGTCTCCTGTCTCACACCGATACTGGTTACTCTGGCATACTGCCTCCCCATCCTGACTATACCGTTGTGCTCGGTGCCGTTTCCTTGATTTCTTGATTGTTAAATTGCGTCCTGCTCCCTTTCATCGTATATATTTAAGTTTTCATGGTTTCTTGTGATGTTCCTGGTCTGAATTCTTTATGATCTTTCTGTTAAGCTTGTCGTTGTATTTTCTACTTGTCGAGATTGTTCTATAGTTATCTTTCTAGCGTGTAAACTGATCTTGTTTGCTAGAGCCGCTAAATTAAATTTCGAAACAGATCTTTGTTACGTATTATGTCAAAGAGCTGATACATCAGTGTTCAATTTTCCCACAGGGGGACCTACTACGGTAGGTCCGGGTTTGGCCCACCCGGGGCCCCGAGCCAACTGACTCCCTCGGCGTGGGCTCCTCTTCGTGGTGAGGGAGTCAGTCAAATCGCCCACCCACGTGTAGGCCGTGCGTGGAGACCCGTGTCGGTGGAAAGGATTATCCTGGTGGTTGAGGGGTGCGTATCTGATCTCGGGGCAGTTTCTTTTCTGAATCTGGGGAGGGTGCGCATTTCCGATACACTGCTTTGGTTTCTGCTTCACCTAAACGGGAGGCTAAGGACTAACCCACCCCTAGTTAATCGGCCAGGACTAGGACTGAACTCCAGGGTGAGTGGGACGGCGAGCCCGCTATATCCCCTGTGTAGCCCTGTCATCCCAGTGGGATGACCCCTTGTTGGGCTCCGTGGTGGGTGGGGAGCACTGGGGGATGAAATTTTATTTAGCTGTTTATGGCTACAACTACTCCTAAACGCCGCAAACAAGTTGAAGAAAAAGAGGTACACGTGTCGTCATCCGCTCGTTACCTTGTGATACATAGAATGGAAGAAGGTCAGACATTTTTAAAGGTGAACCCATTTATAATTCAATCCGGTCTTGACAAAATCGCCGGCCCAGTGAAGTCCTGTACTCGATTACGATCCGATTCCCTTTTGGTCGAGAGTTACACTGCCACACAGTTTGACAAGATATTGAAGGCCAAACTACTCCATGGATATCCTATCCGTGTTGAGAAACACCGAAGCCTTAACTCCTGCAAGGGCGTCATCACCACCTCCTTGTTAGACGATATGCCGGAGGAGGAGATCCAGGGTTACCTATCGGACCAAGGTGTCACGGACGTTTACCGTGTAAGAGTCAAGCGCGACAGCGTGCAGGTGGATACCCGCACGCTGTTCGTAACTTTTGATCGGCTCGACCTGCCGCAGAAGATCAAGGCAGGTTACGAGGTTATCCCGGTTCGACCATATATCCCGCGGCCTATGCGTTGTTTCCAATGCCAGCGCTATGGCCATACTAGGTTCTCGTGTAAGGCTTCGGTTGCGGTTTGTGCCAACCGTGGTAGTGATGCCTATGACGGAGCTGGTCCATCTGCTCCAAGCTGCGTAAATTGCCGAGGTACACACCCAGCCACTTCGAGCGCCTGTCCGCGTTACCAGGACGAGAAGGCCATTCAGGAGCTGCGGGTGAAAGAGCGTATCTCTTTCTCAGAAGCCCGCAAACGACATCTTGCTTGGCAGCCTTCTCTCCTGAAGTTTGGTACTTTCAGTTCCATTGTTTCCACACCAGTACCAAAGCGTGATATGGGTACTCAAACTTGCCCTGTAACCTCCATCGTGCTTACTCCTCGCGTCACTGTGTCAACTCCTGCCGGCTCCAAGACCATTTCTGTGAGTACCAAAACCAGGAAATTTAAAGTTACTCCGAAGCGCACAGACTTCCTCAAGGAACCTACATCTGCAAGTGGACAGGGTGCCTCAATGGCCAGTTCCCCGTCCCCTCCTCGCCGATCGTGCTCCCAAGATACCAGGGGACGCAGTCGCACGAAGCGGGACTCCCCTCCACCCATCAGACTTGGAAAACGGTTTGTTCCTCTTACTTCGGCACCCGGTGACCCTCTTCCATCTGAAGAACCCATGCAGGAGGAACCACCTGCTCCAAAAAGCCCAAGTCCTACAACAAATCAAAAGGGCAAGTTGAAGCGACAGCCACCGGTTAAGTGAAACTCGTGAACAGCTTTTCCCATTTGGTCGGGATGTCCATTCTACAATGGAATACACGTGGCGTACGCAGGCATAAAACCGAACTGCAACTGCTCGGTAATTTGCTGTCCCCCACTATTTTCTGCCTGCAGGAGGCCAAACTTCAACAACAGGATACTTTCACCTTTCCTGGTTTTACTCCGGTGCGATTCGATCTACCGCCGGAGCCTGGTACTCCTGCACATGGTGGCGCTATGATCCTGATCCGCGACGACGTTTATTACCAGCCTCTCATACTCACTACTACTTTGCAAGCTGTTGCCGTTTCTGTTCGTTTCCCTGGTTTTTATTTCACTTTATGTTCTGTTTACCTACCGCCATCTTCTCCCTTCGCAATTGCGGACCTATTAGACCTCGTGTCCCAGCTCCCAGCGCCCTACTTGTTGTTGGGAGACTTCAATGCCCACCACCCTCTTTGGGGATCACCTAGGGCTTTCGTAGGGGGAAGACATCTTGCAGAGTTCTTTCATCGGAATCATCTCTCTCTCCTTAATACTGGCGAACCTACTTTTATTTCTGATTCCACAGGCACCCTCTCACAATTAGACTTATCAGTTTGCTCGGCACAGCTTGCACATCGGTTTGAGTGGAACGTCGTCTCGGACACCTTCCCCTCCGAAGGAGTGTCGCCTTGTCGTGGCGGAGGGGCTCAGTACCCGAACCAGACGGCCTGCTATGTGTGTCGTTGTGACCACTGGTAGGCAAGAGGTGAGGGGAAGCTAAGAACATTCCAAAGGGTAGATGAGGCTCGTTAGTCTTGGTCGACGACTCATCTAGGAGAAGAGGACTCCGAAATCAAACTCCCCCAGGGGAACCTACCACGGTAGGTCCGGGTTTGGCGTACCCGGGGCCCCGAGCTACTCACCATCATTCCACCCCTTCATAGTCATTAACTGTGACACGTGCAGCTTTTATGTTGCCTTTTATATCACCCTCTTCCTCTTCTAGGCTTATTCTGTTTATTAGTTTGTAAGTTCCTAGATTTATAACTCCTGTCTCACCAGCAGGGATCTTTCCTATCTCCGTGGTCCTGTCCCACGGTTTTCTGCGCGGCCCCCGACTTGTGTGCTCTTCGGAGGTCTCAGGCGCGAAGGTTGTGCGGACCCTTCACACTGCCCCCATGTGTAGCCTTAGGTGCGGAGCCCGTCCACACGTCATGTACACCCACGTAGCTCCTTGAGGGCACGGCCGGTGTTAATCTCCCGACGGCCGCGTGCCGTCGGGTTAGTATCACCGGCCGGACGTGTTACCGCTGACGGAACCCCGGTGTAATCAACTCGAAGTCCCCTGAATCCACGCTGACTCTGTTGAGGCAGCGTGTGCTAAAGCGGGGAGCCACAGGCGGTTATTCCTGTGGTGGGGGCATAAAACCGGGGTGTCACGTGGTGAACGGTTTACCCATGCGGACAAGCAGTGGAGATCGGAGGGTAGCTCCTCTGAAGTACGCCTTGAGGTCAGTCATGGAGGGGTCTCCATGGCGGCACAGACCGAGGAGATTTTGGTGTCTTTTATCCCTTGACCCCCGGAAGGCAGGCTGACGCCGACGGTTCCGGAAGGGGGTCCAAATCAATCATGCATCCGCGCAAAACCCCCTTTACTGATGTTTTTCTGGTGATGACCTTGGCATGTGAAGGAAAAACGATGAAGAACCTAAGCCCGTTCTATATTAAGCGTGAAGTGGATAGGATCTGTGGCTCAGTAAAAAACGCAACGCGACTGAGAGACGGTACGCTTTTGCTTGAGACGTGCAATGCTGAACAGTCCCAAAAGTTGTTAAAAGCAAGTTTGTTGGGCTCCTACCCGGTCCGGGTAGCCCCACACAAATCATTGAACTCGTGTAGGGGAGTTGTCACCACCTCCAGCCTGGATGATCTGTCAACGGAGGACATTGTCACCTGCCTCTCAGACCAAAGGGTCATTCAAGCGTACCGCCTATCCCGAAAGCAGGATGGAAAAGAGATTCCCTTAAAAACGGTGTTCCTAACCTTCAAGGGAACTACTTTACCCGAATACATCTTCTGTGGGTATGAGCGCGCTGCAGTACGCCCGTATGTCCCGAATCCCATGCGCTGTTTTCAGTGCCAGAGGTTCGGGCATACTAGGGGCTCGTGCACGCATCCAGCGATATGTGAGCGTGGCGGTTTGGCAGCACATGAGGACACCGCCTGTACTCGGGACCCCTGCTGCGTGAACTGTGGAGGGAAACATCCATCAAGCTCTCGTCAGTGTCCGCAGTTTTGCGATGAAAAGAGCATACAGGAGCTACGCGTTAAGGAACGCCTAACTTTTCTAGAAGCGCGGCGGCGCTTTGAGCAGCTGAAGCCTGCTAACACCATAGGCTATGCAGCAGCTGCACGCCAGCCTCCTGTAGCCACTGTCGGTTTGCAACACGTACCCGCTTCGGATGCCTCCACGCAAACCGACTGGTCGACGAATCCCCCTGCGCAACGTCCTACTACACCTACAGTGACTTCAATCGCAGTGCAGACCACAGATCCCAAACCGTCCACGAGTGCCACAACTCCTGATGACCGCCCTCGTTCCAGGCATACTGTTCGAGCTAGTAGTCTCACCTCTTCAATGAAGTCCCGCTCTCGCTCCGTGAGCCAAAGGGGAACTTCAGACTCCCGCACATCAGGGGAGTCGCCTGAGAACGACGAACGTCGAGTATATGGTCCTAAGTGCGCCAGAGTAAAAATGAAGAAAAAGAAAAAGATAAAGACAGGCCACTAATCTCTTTTTAATATGGAAATAATCCAGTGGAATGTTAATGGGTTCCGTGCACGTACTCCGGACATACAGCATTTAGTTTTTCAACATTCTCCATCAATCGTCTGTCTACACGAAACCCATTTGAATCCTCATCACACGCTACACCTCCGTGGTTTTGCGGCATTTAGACATGACTCTTCAGCTAGCGGACGCGCAAGCGGTGGTGTTGCTACTCTGGTGACACACAACATCTCTGCCACTAGCATCCCGCTTAACACACCGTTGCAAGCTGTAGCGGTGCGTGTACAGCTCAGGGCCTGAGCCTGTCTATTTGCAATGTCTATCTGCCACCTGTCAGTGTCGTACAACAAACTGATCTTCGAGCTCTTTTGGCCCAGATACCGCCACCATTCCTCTTTCTAGGCGATCTTAATGCCAAGAATACCCTTTGGGGCTCCGACACTGACGATGCCCGCGGGTGCCTTGTAGCAGACGTTTGCGATACTTCCGGTTTACTTTTGTTAAATACTGGTGCCCCTACCTTTCTATCATCTGCCTATGGTACACACTCCGCACTAGACGTTTCTTTTTGTAGTCCTTCGTTGGTACCTTTACTTGATTGGTCGGTCCTTTCCGGCTTATTTGGCAGTGATCACTACCCAATTAACATTCACCTGTCGTGCCACCATCCTGCGGCAACGCGACATCCTCACTGGATTATTTCTAAGGCTGATTGGGGGAAATTTCGTTCCCTCATTCACCTTTATGACAATGGTTTTGACACCATCGATGAAATGGTGCAATATTTTACCTGCACTATCTTGCTTGCAGCGGATTCCAGCATTCCTCGAGGTTCATCCACCCCACGACACGTTCCTGTGCCCTGGTGGTCCGAGGAATGCCGTGTGGCTATTAAAGCTCGTAAACGTGCTCTGCGTGTGTTTACTGTACACCCAACAGAAGAACATTTTATCGCTTTTAAACGCTCACGCGCTAGAGCACGATATGTACTGCGCAGCGCAAAACGTCGATCTTGGGAAACCTACACCCCTTCCCTTTCCCGTCGTACTTCAGCTCAACAGGTTTGGGTTGCTGTTCGGCGTATGTACGGCAAGTGTCGCCGGACGGTCATCCCCGGTCTTGCCGTCAACGGCTCGCATTACACCAGCGAGAAGAGTATGGCTGATGCCCTTGCCGATTGTTTTGCTGCTACCAGCCAGACGATTAGCTACGATAGAGGATTTATACCCATCAAGGAATCTGCGGAGCGGATAGTCCTAGATTTTAACAGTGACAGCAGTGAAGCGTAATAACGTACCTTTTACCGTTGCAGAGCTGGAGCATTCTTTATCTCTCGCCCACGACTCTTCTCCTGGTCCTGATGATATCCACCGACAAGTGTTGCTTCATCTTCCATCTGCGGCTTTGTCCTTCCTTCTGAGCGTTTATAACCGCATCTGGAGTGAGCAGGTTTTCCCGTCTTCCTGGCGCGAGGGTGCTGTCATCCCCATCCCTCGGCCCGGAAAAGACCGGACACTTCCCTCTAGCTACCGCCCTATTTGCTTAACGAGTGTTGTCTGTAAGACCTTAGAACGTATGATTAACACTCGTTTAGTGTGGTGGCTAGAGAAGAATAACCTGCTGAACAATGCTCAGTGCGGCTTTCGCCGCAATCGCTCCAGTGTAGACAATCTAACACGCCTGGAAAGTTACATCCAAAATGCCTTTCTGATGAAGCAGCATGTCGTGGGTGTTTTCTTTGATCTGGAGAAGGCTTACGACACTACTTGGCGTTATGGCATCCTTCGTACTCTAGAAGGTTATGGTTTGCGCGGTCACTTAGCCGTTTTTCTTTTTAACTTTTTATTAATTCGCCGTTTTCGTGTCCGCATTGGCAACACGCTTTCCGAGGAGAAGATCCAGGAGAATGGTGTACCCCAGGGATCGATCCTGAGTGTCACGCTTTTCGCCGTTGCGATTAACAGCATCACTAGTGCTGTTCGTAGTGGAATCCCGATGTCCCTGTATGTTGACGATTTTGCTGTATATTATCGCTCGTATAATCTTGAGCATATTGAACGTCAACTGCAGCTGATCATAACATCCATTGCCGTGTGGGCGTTTCGTACGGGCTTCAAGTTTTCCGCTACCAAAACACAGTGTGTCCACTTCCATCGGCTTCGTGGCGTACACCCTCCGCCTGATCTTTATTTGCGTGGCACACGTCTACCGTTTGTTCCGCACCTGAAGTTCTTGGGCCTACACCTCGACAACAAACTTACATGGGAGCACCATATTCGACATCTTCGTGTTTCCTGCGATCGTTCGCTTCGGATACTCCGGGTTTTATCTGGGGCATCATGGGGCGGCGATCGCACGGTAATGTTGAGGTTGTACCGCTCATTGGTCCGGTCCAAACTAGACTACGGCTGTTTTATATATGGCGCGGCGTCCGCCTCTAAACTCCGCCTTTTAGACACTGTCCATCACACTGGTATCCGTCTGGCCACTGGGGCTTTCCGAACTAGTCGAATTGCGTGTCTGTATGCTGATTCTTGCGAACCTCCACTGTCTGTCCGACGCTCGTTTTTACTCAGTTCCTACGTGGCACGGTTGGCCGCTCACCCCGGTCATCCCTCGTTCCAATGCGTCTTACGTCCCGACCTCGCCCACCGTTATATACGTAATACCACTATCTCACGTCCAAGTGGAATACGATTCCGTGAACTGCTCACTGCACATGATCTTCGCATGCCCCATGTAGCGCGATCGTCTATAGGCCGCTACCCTCCTTGGCAACTCCAGCGCGCGCGGTTTGACCTGGAGCTTTCGGGCTATGCGAAGGTGGCTACCCCTAACTCGGTGTTTCGCCAACTATTCACCGAGCTCCTGGGACGTTACCGGACTTTCACCCCGGTTTTTACCGACGGGTCCCAGGTGGGGGGTGGTACAGGATGTAGTTTCATGTACAACGGTGAGGCTCATACGTACAGACTTCCAGACAGCACTTCCGTTTTTACTGCCGAGCTGTTTGCCATTTTTTATTTCTTACTCTTTGTTTCTAGTTCGGTTCCTGACAGCTTCATTATATGCTGCGACTCTATGAGCGCTGTTCAGGCGTTGCAACAGTTTCTCGGCACATCAGCATTGATAATTAAAATCCAGACACTCGTTTCACAGTTAGTCACTCGCGGATACAAGTTTATTTTTACATGGATCCCAGGCCATGTGGGTATTCCCGGCAACGAGGAGGCAGATGTGGCTGCTAAGGCTGCATGTCGTTTGCCGGTGTTTTCCACACATGCTCTTCCTTTTAGAGATGTGCAGCGATACTTCCGCTGCCATCTTTATTCCTATTGGCAGAAATCTTGGGAAGAGCTGACTGGCACCCAACTACGGACAATTAAGGACTCAGTAAAACCCTGGCGGACTTCTTGCAGGGATTCCCGTCGGGCAGAGGTCATTTTAACGCGGTTACGCATAGGTCACACACGCGCCACACATGGCCACAATCTGTGTGGTGACCCGGCCCCTGTCTGTCACACGTGCGACGTCCAACTCTCCGTGTCGCACGTTTTAATTGATTGTCCGAGATACGCCCCGGTGCGCCAGTCGCTTGGCCAGGGTTTTAGTCTGCGGTCCATCCTAGGCGACGACCCAGTATCCGTAGATACGGTGCTGCGGTTCGTTGCTGAAATTGGATTCGCCAAACAAGTATAACTTGTGCTTTTAGTATTAGACTTTTGAGTAAGATTTAAAAATCTGCAATTAGGTTTGTTTTGTTTTACTGTTTAGTATTTTAAACCTTTTAGCGTTTTAATCTTTTTTGGTGTTTTAACGGTTTTACCATTAACCTTTTTAGTATTTTAACCGTTTTAGCATTTTTTAGTTTTGTATTTTAGCTTAGTTCTTAACCAGAAGTTAGCGAGTGTTTTATCCTTTAAAATTGACTTGGGGCCCAAATGACCTAGCTGTCGACGGGCCCTTGAACACCACTCACTCACTCACTCACTCGGACACCTTTTCCAGCGATCATCTGCCCTGCGTGACTAGCCTGCTCTCCAACTATGTACCCTCGTCACGTGTACCCATCTGGCAGCTACACAAAGCGAACTGGCCCCTTTTCTGCAGCCTAGCTGTTTTCGACGACCATGTGTTGGGAAATGTTGACCAGATGGTGGATCACTTAACTTCCGTGATTCTGTCCGCGGCCGAGCTTGCCATACCTCGGTCGTCGGCCCGCCCTAGGCGTGTACCCGTTCCTTGGTGGACCGACGAATGCCGAGCGAGAATCTGGTCGCCTTTAAGCGCTTACGCGCCCAAGCTCGTCGCATCATACAGGCCAGCAAGAAGACATCCTGGCACCGCTTTGTGGAGTCCTTTAATCGCTTCACACCGTCATCTGTGGTTTGGGACAAGCTCCGTCGCGTGGCCGGCAAAGTTTCACGTGTCCCGGTGCCTGGCCTGCGGGTTAATAATGGCACCATAGTTTCCCCTAGAGCTGTGGCTGACACCTTGGGAGGCGCCTTTTCTAATGTCTCTAGCTCCTCCCATTACCACCCGGACTTCTTATCCATCAGGAATCGGACTGAGACGCATGAACTATCCTTTCACTCTTTGAACCGTGAGTGTTATAACGCTTTCTTCTCCATGCAGGAGTTGGAGTGGGCCCTGGCCTCATCGCGACCCTCAGCAACTGGGCCAGGTGATGTCCACGTTTTAATGTTGCAGCACCTATCTTTAGCTGGTAAACACTTTCTGTTGCAGGTGTATAATCGTATCTGGCGTACAGCAACCTTTCCATCCGCTTGGCGCGAGGCCACCATTGTCCCGATTCTAAAACCTGGGAAGGATCGCTATCTACCTTCTAGTTATCGCCCTATCTCCCTCACCAGTTGCCTCTGCAAGGTGATGGAGCGAATGATCAACGGGCGATTGACATGGTGGCTTGAATCGCAAAATCTGCTGTCTAACGCTCAGTGCGGCTTTCGTCGCTTCCGTTCCACGGTGGACCACCTAGTGTCGTTATCCACACACATCATGAACGGTTTCCTGCGTAAGAGTCAAACTGTAGCTGTGTTTTTTGACTTGGAGAAGGCGTATGATACTTGCTGGAGGTATGGAATCCTTCGTACGCTCCATAAATGGGGCTTTCGTGGTCGACTGCCCCTTTTTGTTCGGGAGTTAATGCGGGATAGGGTATTTCGTGTACGGGTGGGCTCGGTTTTGTCACGTGTTTTTAGCCAAGAGAACGGAGTACCGCAAGGCTCGGTACTCAGCGTCACACTATTTGCCATTGCAATCAACCCCATTGTGGAATGCGTCCCATCGGGTGTTTCATGTTCGCTATTCGTGGACGATTTCTCCATTTACTGTAGTTCTCGGCGGACCTCTCTGTTAGAACGTCGCCTCCAACTATGTCTTGACCGCCACTTCACTTGGAGTGCCGAAACCGGCTTTAAGTTCTCCGCCGAGAAGACCGTCTGCGTTAACTTCTGGCGCGGGAAGGAGTTTCTTGCTCCTTCTCTCCGTCTCGGCTCAGAAGCACTTCCTTTCGCAGACGAGACAAAATTTTTGGGGTTGATTTTTGACAGAAAACTTAGTTGGTCTCCACATATTTCGTACCTAAAGGCAAGGTGTGAACGTTCTCTCAGTGTTTTAGGTGTTTTAAGTTGCACATCTTGGGGAGCTGATAGGAGTACCCTTTTACACCTATACCGCGCACTTGTCCGATCGAAACTTGATTACGGTTGTGTCGTGTATTCCTCGGCTCGACCGTCTGTTTTAAATCGCCTAAATCCGACACACCACCGTGGCATCAGGTTGAGTATTGGCGCATTTCCCACGAGCCCTGTTATGAGCCTTTGTGCGGAAGCTGCTGAACCTCCGCTTAGTTATCGGCGCGATGTTCTTCTCTGCAGCTACGCTTGCAGACTTTCTGACCTGCCAGAACACCCATCTTTTAGTTTGTTTTTTAATGACACCTTGGATCGCCAATACTCATCGAGCTCCTTAACCCCGCTCCCTCCTGGCGTTCGATTTCGTACACTACTTCGGCATTTAAACGTCGATTTCTCGTCGACAGTTCCCAGGGGACAAACACGATTTCCCCCATGGCTACGATCCGAGATCCACGTTAATCTGGGTTTGCTGACCATGCCGAAGTCCTCGACGCCAGACTCAGTTCTTCGTTCGGCCTTTCTAGAAATTCAGGCTCAGTCCGGACCTTGCCATTTTATTTACACTGACGGCTCGAAGGACGATACGGGAGTAGGATGTGCTTTTATTCATGGTCGCCAGAGTTTTAGCTTTCGTCTTTTAGAGCAGTGCTCGATTTTTACAGCAGAGCTATTTGGTATATACCAGGTTCTTTTGTATGTTCGTCGGCAGCCCTTGGAGCGCTGTATAATATGTTCTGATTGTTTGAGTGCCCTTCAGAGCCTACGTACGCTGTACAATTACCACCCACTGGTGCAGCGTGCTCAGGACAGCATTCACTCACTCGCTGGTGCTGGCATCAGCGTGTGTTTCATGTGGGTACCTGGACATGTAGGCCTGCAAGGTAACGAGGCTGCCGATTCTGCTGCAAAGGCAGCACTTTTAGCCCCCAGGTTTTTTAGCGCTTGTGTTCCCTCTGATGATTTTAGCCAAGTTTCACGTCGTGCCCTCCTTTCACGGTGGAGTGCTTCATGGAGCGATCTTCAGGGGAACAAACTAAGGGAGGTGAAACCCCTCCCTGTGACCTGAAGGACTTCCGCGCGCGCTTCTCGCCGCGAGGAAGTCATTTTAGCGAGATTGCGTATCGGGCACTGCCGTTTTAGTCATAGTTATCTTTTATCGTCGGATGCTGCCCCGAACTGTGCTCATTGCAATGAGACCCTGACAGTGCGGCATGTTTTACTTGAGTGCCAGTTTTTAACCCAATTACGTGTATCCCTAGGTCTGCCAGCTTCCCTTGGTGAGGTGCTGGCGGACACGGTTACTGCAGTAGATCGTTTGCTCACTTTTATCCGAATCAGCGGCATAGGCGGCCATATTTGAACAGCTGATTTTATCCTTCATTTTTATTTACTCGTTTTTACAATTTCTCTTCCTCGTGAGCCATCGTTTAGCTTGACCCTTATATTTACTGGCACTCCTTTGGTTAGCTTTCCATCTATTGTTGATTTATTTTAAAGTTTTAGCACTCGAGTGTGGTTTTAGCTGTCTTGTCTTGTTTGGGCGCTAATAACCCTGGCAGTTGTGCGCCCTAAAACCCTAGTACTACTACTACTCTACTAATGTTCAATTTATTAATATTTTTCCAATAAGTGCCATAAGGTCCCTGACCAGATAAATAATGTTTAATTCCTTTCGTATTATTCAAATGTCTGAGTTTTAATCTTTCCGAGATAATCGTGAAGAAAGAAAAGGCTCGCCTTCCTTGATTTAGAATTTCTGGCGAGGCGTGACTTTCAAAGCGAGGGAAGCTCCAAGTAATAGTTTTCATTAAAACAAAAGAGAGTTTTTTAATTAACGCCCTCCAACGTGATGTCATATCGGACGATAAATGAATGAAATGGTTGCAATGATGCTCAAATGAGCCCGAGGTTAATGAAGCTTTCAGTTACTTCACATTCGTCTTTTCAGGATAAGGGAAAACCTCTGATAAAAAAACCTTACCCGGATAGCTTACTGTAAGCGAGATTCGAACTCGCGACCTCTTGAACGTGAGGCAGACACGCTTTCCCTCACACTAATAAGACGGGACACCAATTAAATTATTTTAAGACATGAAATACATGTTGTGCTAATGAACTTGCTGTTCTGTGGACACTGACATCTCTGAAACACAAAATTCTTTCTTCAATTCTTCCGGTTTTTGTCACATACCTAAATATAATAGCTAGTTGTGATTTCGTTGTAATATCTGATGCCTCAGCGACAGTAATTCCAACAAAAGCAGCCTGAGAAATTTCCTTCCTTATTTCGTTTGTCATCAGTTCCGAAACAGAATAAATAATATAATTTTATATATTACTGGACAGTCCTGAAAAAACCGTCGAATTTGCCAAGTGATGAGATAAGTCTATATCAGAATCTCCTAATTCCGTCAGCATTTCAATATAATTACCTCTATTCAAAGAGGTTTCGGACTCGTCATGTCCTCGAAATGCAAGTTCCTGCTTTCCCAAAAGGCACACCACCTTTATCATTTGCGAAAGAATTTTCCTGTTCCTTTTTACCTCTTCATTATGCTTCTGTATTGTGAGCCGGAATTGTTCTCTTAGACACGATTCAATCCGTGTATTTTCGAACTGTGTAAAGTGTTTGAGACAAATAATGTGATTTTGCGTTCTTTGATGCCTTTTCGGAGCTGTAAGTGAATTGTTCAGATCGTCAAAACCTGCATAACTCCATGCACTTTTTTCTTGCGAAAATAACAAGTACGACCAACAGAACCGTTTTCGCAATCTACGACACCCACAAAACCATGGAATAGTATCATACATATTTTCATTGAAGTGGCGCATAAATGTTTTAACGCCTTTGCTTTTCACGCCAATTTCAGCATTAAGAATTTTTTTTTCTTGTTACTTTTAATTATATTTAGTTTTGCCTCGTAGGTAACTGAAACTACTAAAACTCCTCTTAAATACTACACAGTCGCACGTAGGCCCTTCTTGCACTGCAAGGCTGCTCACACTTTCAGCAGACTTATTTCCCACTCAGACGCCCAATATTTCCTAGAGCTGGCCTAACGCCGCGTAAACTGTTATCCTGAAATGGAGAAAGCATGCTAATGACTAAAAATTCCACAAGAAATCCCTGTTTTTACTACTAAATACCAATCTACGCAAAATAGTTTTGCTAATGCTATTGAAATATACTTGCAGTTGCATTTATAAGAGCCACATAAAATAAAACAGTAAACTTTCCTTCGTACACTATAGAGATTTCACGTGGCGAAATCTTTCAGCGCTTACCAACCTCCGATGAGTCGCGATTGCTTCCGGAAACCTACGAAGTAATCAAGGTTACGAATACGAAAATATTCAGGTATTGAATGAGCTCCCGGCACTTGTCACTCAAGCTTGTACAACTGTCCAACTGTCTACAGCACGGAAAATGTTCGCGAATAAATTTGAAAATGCAGAACAAATAGAATATTTTCTCGCACGAATTTCGTTTCTTTTTCTTCTCCTTCTGAAATTCTTGGGGATGCGGCGCTTCCGTCGCTTCCTTGCACGCTTTGCCACTGATACTCTCCGATTCCTCTTGCCAAGCTTGCATTAGTCTAGTTTTACTTTCCCGCTTAGTAGTGCAATACTGCTCCATAATATCAGCAACTGGATTAAAGTTTAATTTTTTAAGCCAGAAATAAACTCCTTGAAGTCTTAGAGTTAAATCCACTGACCAAATTCCAGTTATTACGAAAAGTGCCAAAGTAGGGGCTGTTTTAGAAGCTCCCGTAAATCTCAATAAAACTTTCCTTTGTGTCCTTCTTTGGAAGTTTCTAATCATCACGTTTTTCATCCTAACAGCCCAAATTGTAGCACCGTGTGTTATTATTGAGCTGAATATGTTTGTATGATATATGCCAACAGTGTGGAACGGGATTTTATAATCAAATTGAATTATTCTAGAAAGTTTCATCATAGTTTTATTCAGCTTTGACCCTTACTTGTTCTGTATGATGATAAATATTTAACTTCTCATCTAAATATATTCCTAAATATTTCATATTCTTATTTCTTCTTATTTTTTCATGTTCAAATTTTAAACTTGGATCCATCTTAAAATTTCCCTTTAAGATCATGCATCCAGATTTTGCTGGGGATATCTTCATTTTGGAACTCTTGCACCAGGTTGAAAGTATATGCAACAAATTATTACCTTTTCCTTCTAGTTCTCGCCTTGAATTAGCATCTATTAAGAAAACTACGACCTCAGCGTAAGCTATTACTTTCAGACAGTTATTATCTCGCTGTACTTCATCTAGGAGCGTTTCTAAAACCGTGTCCCAAAATGTGGGCCCTAATATAGAACCCTGGGGGCATCCTTTAGTAATGGTCTTAGTTATTGTTAGAGTCCTATATAATGAAACTGGATAATTTAAGCTTCTTAATCTCTTAAAAAGAAAAGGCTACCAAAGGTTGTCCAAAGCGCCAGAAATATCAACAAAAATGGCGGCAACATATGAGCTTGGTGAATTTTTTGTGGCTTCAATTACTGCGTTAATGGCATCCTCGGTGGACCTTCCCTTCCGAAATCCGAATTGGTTGTCATTCATGCCAATTGTAGTTCTAAATTTAACTATTGATTTATTTAATAAAGATTGAAAAACTTTCCCTATAGTGCTCAATGAGCAGATTGGTCGATAGGACTTAGGATCAAGTGGATCCTTATCACTTCCTTTTTTGTGTATTGTCAACTTGGCAATTTTCCAAGCTCTTCGAAATTCTCCTTGCCATACACAGTCATTACAAATATTGTGCAAATATGGAGTTAAGCTATCCCTTATATTAATCAAAATCTCATTTTCAATTTCATCTATTCCAGTTGCCTTCTTTTTCTTAAGGTTTAAATTTGTATGATTGATTTCAGTTTCATGAAATGGGAAAATTACTGTATTGTTTTCATATGGTGTTTGTAGTTCGTTTTTTAATATCCTATTTTGCTCATTATCTGCATCATCATTATCATCCGGCAGTATTTTTTGTAGCAATTCGTTTATAGATTCCGACCAGTCCGAACTTCTTTTATCAAAGTATTTAACACTTCCGGTTTTTTAATTTTTTCCATAACTATTTTATATGGTACTCGCCAAATGTTTTGGTCTATGCTGTTTTAAGTATAATTTTGCCATGATTTTTTCCTAGTTTCTTGCTAGGTTGTCTTAAATTTAAGTTTAGTTTTTGTGTAAAGCAAAAGGTTTCTTTCTCTTTCTTCATGTATTATAGTTTTTTTATATATTCGTCTAGTTTTCCTTAATTTTCTTCGCAAGTTGTGAAGTTCTTCTGTCCATACGTTGTCCGTATATTTCTTAATTTTGCACTTCGGTATGGTATTTGCCATTATTTGTCTAATTGTTTTCTCCAATTCTTTGGCTTCAAAATGTAGATCACCTCCAGTGTGGTTTAGATTTACGTTTTCAAATTGCTGCCGAAATTTGTCCTAATTGGCTTGTTTGTAATTTAATCTAAATTCCTTTATAATATGTGCATTTCTTCTGGGTTCTAAAATGTAATTGAAATAACTTAATCTATGATCGCTTGTAGTGTAATCCAAACCTGCTTTCCAGTTTTCTATTTTGTTAACCATGTGAAAATTTGCTAGGGTCAGATCAATGTTCGATGTTGCACCTGCTCGATTGTCAAAGGTTGGTGCATTGTTAGGTAGATTAAGAACACTTAAGTTAAGTTCTGATATAATCTCTTCCAATTTTCCCCTCTTTCGTGTTTTGTACTGTTTTGCCACCGTTCAGATTTCGCATTTGCATCCATTGTATGTAATACTTCATAATTTGGATATAGTCTATTTATATTATGTATAAATTCCAGATATGGCTCAATTTCATGGCTGTACTGAAAGTAGTGGGTAGAAAGAATAAAAGTTCCTGTATCACAACTGATTTGTACGCAGCTGTGTGTATTATTTAGTTATGTTATTTTGGTTACCTGTAGTACATTGTTATTTATAATAATAGCTGCCATTGGATTCTCCCCAGTGTGAATTTCTCTCCCCATAAGAGGGGTATATGTTACTTTTTTGTTTATAATGTAAGGTTCGTGTATGCATAAAATGTCAATATTTAACTCATCTATGATTTTAATTTCTGACATAAGCGATCTGCTTCTCTGGGTGTTTATTTGTGCCAATCTAAGTAATCTAATGGGGTATTGGTATAAGTCTGCCATTAGTTCGTTTTAAAAGAACATTACCTCTGGTTGCCAAAAATGTTTGTTTAGTACCCAGTTTCCTGTTTTCTTCGGTGAGCTCTCTCGATAATTTATGTACATGAACCAATTGTACTCTTCTCATTTGGGGATTTTGGGTTTGATTTTATGTGGAGTATTAGAAGTTTTGGGTTTGCTATTAATAATTCTGTTACTTGGAGAAATGGATTACTATTGGTGGAATATCTATTGTTTTTTATCATTATTTTTCGGAATTTTGTGGGATTTATATTTAAAGATTCTTGTATTATTATGATTGGCAGTTTGAGGGAATATTGGGGTAGGTGTTGCTTTTGGGGAGATTATTTTGGGACAGTCGAGGTTATCGTGACTAATCACCGAGTAACAATGCGGCCATATTTGTGACCCATCAAAAGCAATTCTTCCATAGCATATAACAAAACGTTGTATAATTCATCCAGATCCAAGATTTTATTTCTTCTACTATAAACTTTTTTAACTAATTCTAGTAATTCGTTGGGGTTGGTTGGGAAATTTAGAACTTTTAGTTCCATTCTATCGATAGCGTCTGGGATTGTAAAACAATTTTATCGCCGTTTTGTGGAGGGTTCGTATAATTTGCCTTAAAGCTGCTGATAAGTTGTTTCTCTCCTCTAGACGGCTCAGCTGTAATGTTTCGCCAATTGCAGCGTAAACATGGCTGACCGCAGCATGTGGTGTCATTGAGCTCTCGCCTGTCGTGTGTCCGTGGTCCTCGCTGCCCTCATCACAAGTTAGCATCCTCTCTTCTTCCACAAGCACTTCCGGTATATTAACCTTCCCTTCCGTTTTAAAAACCCGATGCACTAGTTTTAAATTGCCTGATCTATATTTCCATAAGTCTTATAGGACATTTTTGTTATAAAAGTTCTGTAATGTGCTCGTCATTGGAATTGGTGTGTTACTGCTTGCTATTAAATATTTCTCTCTCTCTTTTTTTGTTGTTGTTGTTCTTGCTTTTCTACTCCTATTTTAGAAATAGCGTCGTAATCTACAGTTATCCTTTGTTTTTTATCTAAGTTGTTCTGCTGTAAATCGTCTTTAATTTTTGCATATGTTACTACAATCTGATTTTATTAAATTATGTTCATGTTCGTCAATTGTGCCATTGGCATGTACATTTATTACTTTAGGTTCAAGATATATCGAATCGGTTTGTGTTTGAGAATTAATTTTATTGTGATTTAATTTAAGTTTGTGTCTAATTACTCTTAGTAAATTTCTGCGTATTCTACTTGGTGTATTCCGCCGGGGTTTCCCACGTGATTGCTGCACTAATTTAGTTTGTGCCTCACACATAGTTTATCCTAGAAACAGTTCGTTCCCAGTGCATTCTATAAGTGGGACAGTTATCTTTCCCCCCGCATTTCTTCTTCCTCTTTTCGCATGATATACAGACGACAGGATATGAACACAACCTTTCTTTGCATGTGTATTCTCCCCACAATGCCCACAAACTGTACTTTGAGCTCTGCAGTTTTTGGCAATATGTCCATAATCGTAACACTTTAGGCATCTTGGAACAGAGATATAATCCTTTACTGAACATGCTTGGAAACCTAAAAATATCCTACCTGTGTTATTTAAAATGTTTCTAATTTTGGCTGATACTTCAGCAATGTAATGCACTGTGACTTTTCTCTGCGGCCCGCTCTAAATTTTAAAAGGAAATCTTTATCAAATTCTTCATTTGAGAGAAATCTTACGAAATTTTGTAAATAAATATTTTCTTTTAATTCTCCTTTTTTAGTGCCCAATAAAACGTCGTATATGATCATAATGGGAGGTTCAATAGTTAAATCCTTCCCTTCTATTTTTTTATTATTACTTTATTCATATCCTCTTCAGTTTCCACATTCAGAACCAAATTTTTCCTGCAGTCCTCAACCGTCTTATTTTGATTTTCTCCTGTGTAGGTTTTAGGCTTTGTGTCACAATCTTTTGCAATTCCCTAGAATCCTGATTATTCTTTGATGAAATAAAACGCGTATGTTTCTTTACATTTACCACCATTTGATAAGTTTCTGATTTGGAGAATGTTTTTTTCAAAGCAGGAATAGATGGAGTTGCTACTGTCTGCGCATAACTCATTGCTGGTTCATTAACCTTACTAATACATATATCCTTAGCCAATCTGGCTTCTACTAATGCAATTTCTAGCTTTGTTGTCTTGGCTGTGTATAATTTATTGAGTTTTCCGAACATGGTATGAAATTCCTTTTTTTTTTTTTTTTTTTTTCCTCAACTATCATTCTTTCTTTACTAATTATATTATTTAATTCAACAATAAAGAGATCAAATTCATCCATTGTTGCCATTTCACTTACGGTTTTTGCTTTTTCGGTATTGTTGGTGTTATTTATACCTTCTACCATTTCATCCATATTTTTAGTCAAATTTACTGCATGGCTTTTTCTCTCAGGGGATCTTCTAAGAGATCTCTTAAGCGTAAAGCCTTCCTGAAGCTCATTTTGATTACTTGCCATATTACGAGGGGGAAAGCCCCCGATGTATTAAAATTAAGCCAATAGAATTATCTTTTCCACCTATTTTACATAAACACTATTAAAATAGACTACAAAGGTCTTGCGCTTCGCACTGCGTGCAAGGAGCGGAAAAAACATTGCTGACTTTGGCAGTTATAATCAATTTGCCGCTCTGTGATTTTGTACGCCGAGTTTATTTCTATTTTAAAACTATAGTATCTACCACACTACTGCTCCTACTTACTTGTCCTTAACACCACACACTTATAAAACACTACACTCACTAATTACACTACTTTCACTATAAGAAGAAACAAAAGTAAACCACTACAACGCGTTTTCACCAGTGATGCAAAAACAGGTCCGCTCCGCCCGGTAACCTGAGCGGAAGTCCCGATGCACTGTATGTTGACGACTTTGCAATCTACTATCGCTCTTATAGCCTTGAACACAGCAAGCGTCAACTGCAGCTGACGATAACATCTGTCGCCGAGTGGGCACTTCGTAACGGCTTTCACTTTTCCCCTACGAAAATACAGCGTATCCACCCAATTTCATCAACTTCGCGGTGCACACCCTCCTCCTGATCTCCATTTGCGTGGCACACTTCCTCCGTTTGTTCGGCACCTCAAGTTCTTGGGCTTCACCTCGACAATAAATTCACATGGGAACGCCATATTAGCCAACTTCGTGCTTCCTGCGATCGCTCGCTTCGAGTGCCCGAAGTTTTGTCTGGAGGATCCTGGAACGGCGATGGGACCGTCATGTTGAGGTTGTATCGCTCCCTGGTGCGGGTGGCTGCGCCGTAGCCGAGTAGTTAGACCATTCGCTTCTCACCAAAGCGGCCCGGGTTCGATCCCAGGCAATAGCATATGGGATTCATGGTGGACGAAGAGGTGCTGGGGCGGGTTTCCTCCGGGTTTTCCGGTTTCCCCCGCCATCTCATTCCACCGGTGTTCCATCTACATTCCATGTGTCCTCAGTGTCACCGTCTGCGGTGCTGTATGTAGTAAAAGCAGGTGTTAAACACTACGAAAGAAGATCACTGGTGCGGCCCAAACTAGACTATGGCAGTTTTATCTACGGCGCAGAGTCCGCCATTAAACTTCGCCTTTTAGTCACTGTCCACCACACTGGTATCCGTCTTCCTACTTGGGCGTTCTGCACCAGCAAAGTCGATTGTTTGTAAGCCGCGTCTCGTGAGCCTCCGCTGTCTGTCCGATGCTCGTACTTGCTTTGCTCTTACGTGGCACGTTTCGCCGCTTATTCAGGCCATGCTTTTCCGTTTGCTTTGCGGGCAGACCTCGCCCACCGTTATTTGTGGAACTCAACTATATCCCGTCCGAATATTATCCGATTTTACGAACTACTCACCGCACATGCGTTCAGCCTGCCTGCAGTAGAGTGATACTCTTTTGGCCACTGTTCTTCCTGCGCTCACGCCTTGACCTGGAGCTCTCGGGCTGTGCGAAGGTGGCTACCCCTCCCTTGGTGTTGTGCCAACTCTTCACCGTACTTATGAATCGTTACCAGAATTTCACTCCGGTATTTACCGACGGATCCCAGGTGGGAGATATTACAAACTGTAGTTTCATATACAACGGTGAGGCTCAAAAGCACCGCCTTCCGGACGAAAGTTCAGCTTTTACCGCCGGTTGCTTTGCTATCTTTTATTTTTTACTTTTTATCTCCAGTTCAGCTCCTGTGCGTTTTGTTATCTGTTTCGACTCGCTGAGCGCTATTCAGGCGCTGCAACAGTTTTTTGACAACTAGGTATTAATTCTTAAAATATATCCCAATTGTTATCACGTGGATACTAGTTCGTTTCTGCCTGGACCCCAAGTCATGTAAGTATTCCCGGGAACGCGAAGGAGGATACAGCTGCTATGTCCGCCTGTCGTCTCCCTGAGTTTTCCACCCGCACGTTGCCGCATTTAGATGTGCAGCAGTACTCAGGCGCAGTCTATTTACTGTATGACATCTGTCCTGGGAAGCGTTAAGTGGCACTCAGTTGCGGACATTCAGACACCGTTCAACCATGGCAGAGCTCTTGCAAGGATTCCAAGTGGGAAGAGGTGATCCTAACCCGCTTGAGGGTAGGCCACACAAGAACAACCCATGGCCACCTTCCACGTGGTGACCCGGCGCCTATCTGTTGTGCTCTGTTCAACTCTGTAGCACATGTCCTCCTGGACTGTCCGCAATACACCCGTGAGCGCCAGTCCCACGCCCAGGGTTTTACTCTGCCGTCAATCTTGGGAAACGACTCATATCTGTCAGTACAGTGCTGCGGTTTGTTTACTAAATTGACGTTGACAGGAAAATTTATCTTGTATTTCATTGCGTAGCCTGTTTGGACTTTGAGGGTATTTTATCTCTTCAATTTTTAACGTTTGAACGGCTAATCTTTATGATTGGTTTGAAGTTTTATCTGTTTTACCTTTTATCTGTTTAACTGTTTTACCATTTATCTCCTTTTAACAGCTGTTTTACCTATTATCTGTTTTAACTTACTTTTTTAGAAACTGTTAACAGAGGACTTTAAGGCGTGGTGAGTTTCCTAGCTTTTATCTTTCGACTTGGGGCCCAAATGACCTAGTTGTCGACGGGCTCTTATACACCACTCACTCACTCGACCTAGAGAAGGCATATGACACTGTACGATATTCTTCATACCCTCCATAAATGTGGCATACGTGGTGGTCTGTCCCTTTTTATTCGTGAACTTGTGAGGGATAGTCCTTCGAGTGCGTACTGGTTCCGTTTTTTCTAGTGTTTTTACTCAAGAGAACGGGGTACCGCAGGGTTCGGTACTCAGCGTCACCCTATTTGCTGTAGCCATCAATCCCATTAAGGAATTCGTTCTTGCTGGTGTGTCATCATCCTTGTTTGTAGATAACCTCGCCATTTAGTGTAGTTCAAAGCGGAATCATCTCTTAGAACGGCGTCTGCATGTCTGTCTCGATCGCCTCTTCATTTGGAGTTTGGACAACGACTTTCAGTTCTCCGCCGAGAAAACCGTCTGTGTTAACTTCCGGCGAAGGACTGCGTTTCTTCCGCCTTCTCTGCAGCTGGGTCCGAATGTTCTCCCTTTCACAGACGAGGTGAAATTTTTGGGATTGGTCTTTGACAGGAAGCTTGGCTGGACTTCTCATATCTCTTATCTGAAGGTCAGGTGTGACCGTTCTCTTAGTTTTTACGTGTTTTAAATGACAAATCTTAGGTAGTTGATCGGACAGCTATTTTAAGGTTATATCGTTCTTTGGTCCGAACTAAACTTGACTACGGTTGTATTGTGTATTTGTCGACTTGGCCATCGAGTTTTAAAACACCTCGATCCTATACATCACTATGGAATCCGGTTGAGTATTGGCGTCTTTCCTACGAGCCCGGTTGTCATCTTATATGCGGAAGCTGTTGAACCTCCGCTTTCTTATCGGTGCGATGATCTTCTTTTCAGCTACGTTCGTAGCCTTTTTAGTCTGCCAGAACAACCCGTCTTATCCTTTGTTCTTTAATAATACCTTGGACCGCCAACACTCAACGAGCTCCCTGGCCCTAATTCCTCCTGACGTTCGGTTTCATTCACTGCTTTGGCTGTTGGCCTCGATTTACCAATTTTACTTGTTCTGTCCTGCTCGCAGCGAATTCCAGCATTCCTCGTGGTTCTACTACACCTCGTCACGTTCCTGTGCCTTGGTGGTCCGAGGAATGCAGTTTGGCTATTAAAGCAAGGAAGCGTGCTCTGCGTGTCTTCAGTTCACATCCTACGGAGGAGAACTTGATAGCTTTTAAGCGTTCTCGTGCCAGGGCTCGACTTGTTCTCCGCTGTGCAAAACGCACATCGTGGGAAACTTTTGTCTCTTCTCTGTCCCGTCGCACTCCGGCACAGAGGGTGTGGACTGCTGTTCGCCGCATGTATGGCAAGTATCGCCGGACTATCATTCCCGGCCTTGCCATAAGCGGATCGCATTACACCAGCGAACAGGATATCGCCGACGCCCTTGCTACTTCGTTTGCTGCTACTAGCCAAACGAATAGTTACGACAGAGCTTTTATACCTCTCAAGGAATCTGCCGAGCGGATAGTCCTTCCTTTTAATAGTGACTGTACTGAACCGTACAACGCACCCTTTACCGTAGCGGAGTTAGAGCACTCTTTGTCACTTGCTAAAGATTCCTCTCCTGGTCCAGATGACATCCATCGACAAATGCTGCTTCACCTTCCACCTTCGGCTTCGTCTTTCCTGCTTGGTATTTATAATCCTATCTGGCACGAGCAGGTCTTTCCGTCCTCCTGGCGAGTGGGTATTGTCATCCCTATCCCTCGACCTGGAAAAGACAGGACACTTCCCTCTAGTTACCGCCCTATTTGCCTAACGAGTGTTGTTTGTAAGACCTTCGAACGGATGATTAACACTCGTTTAGTGTGGTGGCTAGAAACGCATAACCTGCTCATCAACATTCAGTGCGGTTTTCGTCGCCATCGCTCTAGCGTCGACCATCTGACACGCTTAAAGGCTTACATCCAGAATGCCTTTCTGCTGAAGCAGCATGTCGTGGGTGTCTTCTTTGATTTAGAGAAGGCCTACGACACCACCTGGCGCTATGGAATCCTTCGTGCTCTGCATGGTTACGGTTTACGCGGTCACTTAGCGCTGTTCATTTTAAACTTTTTACGACTTCGAAAATTTCGTGTCCGCATTGGTAATACACTGTCACAGGAAAAGATTCAGGAGAATGGTGTGCCTCAGGGGTCCATCCTGAGTGTCACGCTCTTCGCCGCAGCAATCAACGGAATCGCTGATGTTGTTCGTAGCGGAATCCCGATGTCACTGTATGTTGACGACTTTGCAATTTACTATCGCTCTTATAATCTCGAGCACATTGAGCGTCAACTGCAGCTGACCATAACATCAATCGCAGACTGGGCCCTTCGCTCCGGCTTTCAGTTCTCACCTACGAAAACTCAGTGTATCCACTTCCATCGAGTTCGCGGCGTACACCCTCCTCCTGATTTTTATTTGCGTGGCACACGTCTACCGTTTGTCCCGCACCTCAAGTTCCTTGGCCTGCACTTCGACAGTAAGCTGACGTGGGAGTACCATATTCGCCAACTACGTGCTTCCTGCGATCGCTCACTTCGAGTACTCCGCCTTTTATCCGGAGTTTCTTGGGGCGGTGATCGTACAGTTATGTTACGATTGTATCGATCACTGCTGCGGTCAAAAATAGACTACGGTAGTTTTATCTATGGCGCGGCGTCCGCCTCTAAGCTCCGTCTTTTAGATACTGTACACCATGCTGGTATCCGTCTTGCTACTGGGGCGTTTCGCACCAGTAGAGTTGAGTGTCTGTATGCCGAGTCTGGAGAACCACCACTGTTGGTCCGTCGTTCGATTTTATTGTGTTCGTATGTCGCAAGGTTGGCAGCCCATCCGGGTCATCCTTCTTTTAAATGTGTCCTGCGTCCCGACCTTGCTCACCGTTATCTGCGCAACATAACTATATCGCGCCCAAGCGGTATTCGGTTCCACGAACTACTTGACAAACACGATCTCCGCATGCCTGCTGTAGAGCGATTCTCGCTAGGACGCTCTGCTCCTTGGCAACTCCGGCGCGCGCAATTCGACCTGGAGCTCTCAGGCTATGCTAAGCTTTCCACCCCGCAATCGGTGTATCGACAACTGTTCACCGAACTTTTGGGCCGCCACCGGACTTTCACCCCGGTTTTTACCGATGGGTCCCAGGTGGGTGGAGCTACGGGATGTAGTTTCGTGTGTAACGACGAGGCGCACCAGTACCGACTTCCGGACCATAGTTCGGTTTTTACTGCCGAGCTGTTTGCTATATTTTATTGTTTACTTTTTATTTCTAACTCAGCTCCCGGCAATTTTATCATTTGTTCAGACTCTCTGAGTGCCATTCAGTCCTTGGACCAGTTTATCGGCACCTCAGCATTCGTTTTAAAAATATAGGCTCTCATTTCGCAAATGCTCTCGCGCGGATACCAGTTGCTTTTTACCTGGACCCCAGGCCATGTGGGTATACCTGGCAATGAGAAAGCGGATGCGGCTGCTAAAGCTGCTTGCCGTTTGCCGGATGTTGCCACACACAGTGTGCCATATGTCGATGTGCAGCGCCATTTCCGTCGACATCTTTTATCGATCTGGCAGCAGTCATGGAGGGAGTTCTCTGGCTCTCAATTGCGGACCATTAAAGACAGCGTAGATCCCTGGATGACATCCTGCAGGGACTCCAGGCGGGCTGAAGTTATCCTCACCCGCCTGAGGATAGGTCACACACGGGCGACACATGGGTTCCATTTGCGTGGCGAGCCTGCGCCTGTCTGCCCTACGTGCAACATCCAACTTTCTGTGGCCCATATCCTTATAGACTGTCCGCAATACGCTCGTGAGCGCCAGTCGGTTGGCTGGGGTGTACGCTTGCCTCAATTTTGGGTGACGACCCTGTGTCTGCCTGTAAGGCGCTGCGGTTCGTTGCACAAATTGGGTTCGCAAAGCAAGTATAACGAGTTTTTAGTGTGTGAATTTTTTTTAGCCTTTTAACATAGGTTTTTGTGTTTTACGTTTTAGTGTTTTAAGTGCTTAGTTTTAATGTGTTTTAGCTTTGATCTTTTCCACATTTTAATGAATGGTTTTACCAAGTTTTAACTTAGCGCACTCATGTGCCGTTTGGTGTTTTTATCTGTCTGCGTTTTTAGTTGCCATTTTAAACTTCAGTTTTTAGGCGAGTTTTAGATTTTTTATTTTCTGACCTAGGGCCCAAATGACCTAGTTGTCGACGGGCCCCTAAACTCCATTCATCCATCCATCCATCCATCGATTTACCAGCAACCTTTCCGAAGGGAGAAACACGCTTTCCCCCATGACTTCTTTCCGAGACCCACGTCAATCTGGGTTTTCGTCGCTGCTGAAGTCGTCGACACCAGATTCAGTTCTTCGTTCGGCCTTTTTATAAATTCAGGTGCAGTCCGGATCCTGTAATTTTATTTACACTGACGGCTCGAAGGACAAGCGGGCAGTAGGCAGTGCTTTTATTCATGGTCGCCAGAAGTTTAGATTTCGTTTGTTATCGCAGTGCTCTACTTTTACAGGAAAGCTTTATGGTATATACCAGACTCTTTTATATCTTCGTGGGCAGTTCTTTCCGAGTTGTGTTATTTGTTTCGATCCTTTGAGTGCCCTTCAGAACCTACGGACGCTGTACAATTAGCATCCACTGGTACAGCGTGTTCAGGACTGCCTTCATTCTCTCACCAGTGCTGGCACTCGGTATCTCCTTTTTGTGGGTGCCTGAACTTATAGGCTGCAAGGAAATGAGGCTGCCGATACTGCTGGAAAAGCAACAGTTTTAGTTTCCAGATGCTTTAGCTTTCCTCGCACACCTTTCGCTGCGAGGAGGTGATTTTAGTGAGAATGCCTATCGGGCATTGCCGTTTGAGTCATAGTCACCTTTTATCTTATGACGCTGCGCTGCTCTGTGCTCATTGTAATGAGCCTTTGACGTTGTGGGATGTTTTACTTGAGTGCCAATCTTTAGCTCAGTTTCGTGTGTCTGTGAGTCTGCCAGCTACACTTGCTGAAGTACTGGCAGACACTTTAAGTGGTGTGAAGCACTTACTGCATTTTATGCACCTGAGCGGTATGGGCGATCGTGTTTGACTTGCTGTTTTATCTTGTTATTTTAGTCGGTGTGGTGGTTCCCTTGTCAGTACCTCATCGTGCGTGCTTGTGTTTTGGTGATATGTTAATGTTTTAACGTTTTAGAGCTACGGGTGTAGTCCCTGCGTTTTTTAGCCATCTTGTTCTGTTTGAGCGCTAATAACCCTGGCAGTTGTGCGTACAAAAGCACCACCCTCCACTCCACTCCTCACTCATTCATTCATTCACTCACTCACTCACTCACTCACTCACTCACTCACTCACTCACTCACTCACTCACTCACTCAAGCCAGCCATAGTACTTATAATAAATTCCGCAAAATCTGGCAGATTTAAAAGAATCGACGTTTAGTTGCCTTGATTTAGATACTTCAATACGTATGCAATATTGCTTTATGGACGAGCAAACCCAGTTGATATGCCGGTTGCCCAATAGCTAGAGACAAATATGCCTGAGCTAGAATATGTTCGCTCTAACTACAATATACCTTAAAGCCTACTATAATACACTATAGGTTAACCCTGTTTTTCTTTGTGAGTTTTGTAATTTTTAATGCTGTGAATAATATTGCATACCTGCAGCTTACCACACCCAGGTACGTATTTTTGTTTCACTTCCTACACACCTACTTGTGCTTCCTGTATCTGGCAATTGTTGTTAAATGTGACAAAAATATTCACATATTAGCGCTAGAATTTGCGATATACACCTCCTGCACTGTGAACAAAGGAATAGCTACCTCGTTGAAGCAAATAAATAAGTTAGACATTGCTAAAGATATCCTTACACTAAATTTAACCATTCGGATGAGAATCTGGATTAAAGCAGTACACAAAGAAGTACTTATTCTTTAGAAAACACATCTTTTAGTTATTTCAGGTATTATGCATGTACTTCCGGAGACATGGTCTGTCAATGAACACCTTCAGTGATTTAATTTTAAAAATGCGGAAAATTAGAATAAGCACATTTTCAGCATTTTATCAGGTACTTATGAACCCAAAGCGTCGTGTTATATCGTATAAAGCTTGGGTCAGTAGCCAATCAAGGAGTAAGAAAGCTTTGGACCATAGGAGAACTAGGATGGCTGATTAGCCCAATGCCAGTTATAGCGGTAAAGAAGAAGGAAATAAAATGTGTTGATAAAAGGGATGACAGGAAAATTCGTGGATGAACTTATCCTACCCAGAATTCGCCTAGCGATTGAGGAAAACAGCGAAAAATCCTTCGGTCAAGTTGGCCATCCCGGGGGACTTGACTTCCTGACCTCCCAGTCACTTGCGCTACCGTGGAGCCACCTCTCTTGGAGTGCGCAACTAAAGGGAAAGAAACGAAGGTCATACGTAGAACTGAGTTATTGCTTGTTTTGATCCTTTCAAAAGTTTAGGATCGTTTCAATTCCACTTACGTGTACTAATACTCGCTTTCCAAGTTTAGGTGTGCTACCCCTGAAGAGTGCCCTGTCACTTTCCTGTCTCAAGTTACTGCAATTATTGATGGTGTACATTCTCACCTTCAACAAGTTATTTTTAGTCAACAATTAAAGAATGTATTCTGCAACAAGTACTACAGAAACTGCTGTTTTCTTTTGTTGAATCTCCTTAGAAAGAAATTAGCTTCGTTTCGATTACCTTCATCTGCTTCCCATATTAAGGGTCCTTAGATGTGGGTATGTAGTTGAAGGTTTACGAGCAAATACATTTAATGTGTAAGCGTTAATTGAAAAAGAATTAGTCAATCGTTTGTAACAATGAAGTTCATTTGATCTGTCTTATGTGCACGACCGCAACCCAGTCCGAGTCCATCAAGACGAATATAATCATTGAGGTGGTAATTATTATTTATTGATGCCAACAAACTTACTGCTGGTGTTTTAAACACCCAAGCCATGTGTGGAAAATGTTTAAGAGGTGGAATCAGGACTGAAAAATACAATGTCATAGCCGGGATTCGAACCACGGATCTTCCGCTCATAGAGCGACTGCTCTAGCCACTAAGCTACCATGGTCAACTTGCCAATATGAATCGATTGGGGAATTTAATGTCATACTGGCAAGTTGGCCATGGTGGCTTAGTGGTTAGAGCAGCCGCTCGATAAGCGGAAGATCCGTGGTTCAAATCCCGGCTATGGCGTTGAATTTTTCAGTCCTGATTCCACCTCGTAATCATTGAAGATTTGAAACACTTTGAAAACACAAAACCATTTATAATCTACCCACACGAATGTGGCAACATACGGTTATATATAGTGGTGACCTTCTAGAAAAGAAAAACTTTAGAAAAAAGTAAAGGAAGGGAAAGAGAAAACAACTAGAGAGCTATTGGAGGATAGTAAGGCGCTTGGTAAAGCGAATCGAGGCGCCTGTCGTCTGGTGTGGCAGGAGGGGAAGCAGCGGACAATCAAACCAACAGATAGTATGCGCACCTGCCCAATGGCTACTGCACATGCGCAACAGAACCAGTCTTGGGTCAATAATGGCAGGAAAGCATGCTATTGATCAGCTTGCAGAATACAAGGGTGAGATAGACCTGGGGTTGGTTGCAGCTCCCAATACACAATTCTCCGTCCCTTTTTCCTTCGGCACACTGGCCCCAATATTTTTAAGTCGCAGGATCAAAGATAGTTTTGTAATACCTACATCGCTGGTATTGGTGGAACCATGGTTAGGAAGAGTAATCCTATTGTAGCTCTTGTATATGTATGTTCGCTATATTTACTCACAGTACGTTCTTTGCGGATATCCATATATGAAGAAAAAGTCGAATTTGCACCATTTTGTAAATATGCATTTTAATTTTATCTAACCGTAGTTTAGTTGTCTACTTTAGTTACGTCATTTTTATAGTTGCACGAACTTTTAAAGCATACCATACAGCTATTTAAAGGTCTTCCTGTATGCGTTGATTCCTATATAATTGTATTAAATTGATACGTTTTTAGTGTATAAAAGTGAGCAAACCATCCAAGAAAAGCTTCAGGAATATTTTAAATACATAGGCGGTTGCTGAGGAGCACAAAACTCATGTGCGCTGTCATATGACTTACTCTTCAATGCTTTCACAAATTATTCTTAAAATTGCTTGTTCTTCTATCCACTTCATGTTTATTGAGATACACTTTTGTAGAAATGAAAATTCAAACCAATAGCAAGAAAAGTCTCGAAAATGGTTATCTCCAGGAAAAAAAATGTATGTTACATAAATGGTGTGCTTAAAATCAGTTCTGTATTTTTGTGTGACAGGATTTTGTCTACATTTACAGTTTACCAGTTATTAAAAAAGTCATTCAGAAAGAGGAAAACTTTAGAGACTATTGACAGAAAAGTCAAGATATACATTTCATTTGTTATGAAAATGTCTTAAGCATGTGTATTTTAACCAAAGTAGCAAGCGCTATTTTTGGGAAAAACAAAATGTTCGAAGATATTTGTGATGGGAGGACTTTCTGGAAAATCTGAGTGTTAGGTACATCCCTGGAAGACGCCGAGCTTACATAATCAACTTTGGTTCCTAACCGACTTTTGAATTCTAAGTTATGTTGTTCACTGACAGGCAGACAGACACACAGACACGTAAACACACAGATACGCGTACACACTTTTCTAAAAATATTTTGTTTTGCATTTATGAGGCCTCATAACATTTTTTGGTGAAATTTCAACATCCAATTGTTGGGTGGAATACAATACTTACCCTACTTACTATACATAGTGAAGAAGGTAATAATGAAGGGAAGTTCTTTATATTACACACTAAATGGTTTTTAAAGCAGCATAAAAGCAAAAAGGCTATATTTTAGCCTTGTGGCTTTTACGTTATGATTTCTCGTGAGGTTTTCATTCGCCGTAGATTCTCATATTCGAATTTTGCTACAAAGCAAATGATGTATACCTCCTTGTTACTAACAGGGTGACAAAATGGTGAGGTCAGTGTTCGTCAATACGATTAGTTGTGTCGTTACTAAACAATAACATCCATATGGTATAATTCTAAGCAAGAAGGTGAACTTCCATGCTTAACCTATGTTTTTGTTTAACTAGCAGAACAATTAAGAATTCACATCTAGGGCTTATTTGTATTCTATTGAACATTGAATCATTAAATATTAATTTATAATTGCATCGTGTATTACGTTTCAAAAGAGTAAAGCACAAGGCATTGAAGTTAATGTGTCTGGAACTAATTTAAAAGTACGCATGAAATTAGCTGTAAGCATCTGTTATGTATTACACCCTGATAGCATACTAAGTTTCAAATGAATGGGCCTGAAATTGTGGATTTTTGGAATTTCGCAGACGGGTATCCTTAAGGAACAGGTGTTCTGAACGGAACTCGGAGCCTTAATGCTTCTTACTCAATTTCAGTGCAACAAACTTCATTGCAGTTGATAATTAATGATATCGCATCCAGTACTGACCGATACACAGAATTAATGGAGCGTGTTTGTTTCGTGAACGAAATAGAATTATGTTTCCCTGATCCCTTTCTTCCTACTCTAAACCGGGTGTATCTTTCCTGCTGCAACTCTCACATTTTCGTATTTTTTCCATTTGTGTTAACATACAGATAACATTGGAGAATTTCATGCACATCATCTGAGTGCATTTTAAAGTATCCCAAAATAATGAGGACAATCAGCGCTTCTCAATCCAGCAGTTCCACAAGAATCGCTGCAATGCCCTTCGTATACTTTATTGCCTATCAGCTCTACACATTATTTACAAGGTTTACTTTATTGGTTTATTCAACTATTCAACTATTGGTACCTTATCGATTACCCAATAGCCACTTTTCTCAATTATGAATTTTATTTTGGTTTTGGGATCAGATTAAATACAGTGATGACTATATTTATCAGGCTTTAAAGCTTTCATATCTCTATATGAAATGTAACAGAAAACATCCACGTGAGGTAGGATCCTGCAAATATGAAGCAATCTGTAGAGTGAGCAAAGAAGATAAGGAAATAGCCAGTATAATAGGTTTGATTTTCCATTTCTGGCAAGAAATAAAGGTATTTATCGTTTCCTTAACCACGGAAGACTTAGGGGAAGATTGGATATTGGAACCAGAATATTGAAACTCGTCCAGGGAACAGATTTTGGGAAGCAAAGGAAGGATCGAATGGGATCACAGTAACGTTTTAGGCTAACGTGCGGAAGCTTGATAAAACAAACGAAAACTCCCATTGTGTAATGTAATCTAATCCAACAAACAGCCGGTTTTTTCATGCTACATTAATTGCAAGATATCAATCATGATTACTAGGGTAAAAGTGGGCCTCATTCATTGGTCAATAACGTCTACTCTGTAGCATACGTTTTTCGTGATAACTGGCTAAATTGTAGCCAGGAGCAAAGTGCAGTATTCTTGACATTACAAGATGACAAACTTGCAAATCTACCTTAGGCAGTTGTTCAGTTAATACGTGTGCTAGAGATTTGCCGTCATGTCAAACAGATGCTTATTCGGAACCAACAATAGGACTAGGATATTAACTATCTCGTACATTTTAGTTAACTGAAGTAGTATATTTCGCATTTACTATAAAAATGCCTATCGGAATATGTAATCTAGCTTCTGGTAGACCCCTGCGGACCAAACAGACAATGCTGTGTACAGAAACGCTGTTGCAAAAGACATAAAATATTGGTTGCAGAGGCATATTAAAAGATATTGGCTTTAACTTTGATATAAAGCTTTAGTTTACCTGCCTAATTAAAGAAACCGTAATTCTAACAAAGGAGGTCCTTCAGTGCTATTCGTTTGTTTCGAGACGGTTTGCTTAAAACTGTGACCGACAACAGCAGCAGATAGCTTGATCAATACCTCAGTCTATCAATAAGACATCTGCGAATTATTTTCTGTTTATACGGGTAAGTATGAGAGGCTCGCCCCGCGGCGCTATGGCTTCTGATTAGTTCGTGTGAAGATACAGGCCCTCGTAGGAGAGAACTACAGCAATGCAATAGGTTTCATGTACAGTCTGCTCCTGGACACGCAGAGTATAAGTTTAGAAATAGTGTTGTGTAGAACGCGAAATCAATTTTTGTCCAGGTTTATATTTTTCTGACCACTGAAATTTTGTGTATGTATGATCTTACCATAAGGAAAAGTCCCTGAGTATGGAAGTAAGCAAGGAATCCTCTCTATAGCTTGGCAATAACAGCGGCTCTGCTCCACAATGGGACAAGACTCACCTATCCGAGTCACCATTCAGGTCTAGGGAGAGCTAAAACATAATAGAAGAAAGCATTTTAGTTCATCATAAACGGAATACCAGACCACCTTCCTGTCACTCTTATAACTGCTTGGAACACAGCCACTGACAGTACCTTTCCACCTTGGGCTCACTTATAGCCTACACTCAGATCACAGACTTCCATTTGTTGCCTTCAGTGGTCGGAAAAACCATTAAGGCAGAGGGGCAGCTGGTGCTCACTGAGCGGAACTTGCTAGAGGCCTTGCACTGATAATTGTAAGTTTAAGGGGTTAAAAAATGAAGGTCGCTCGAGGTATCCCGCGAGTCGTCCAGGCCTGCATTAAGGGATCCAGACATCCTACTCAGATAATGAATACGCTATCTGGAGCACTGGGTAAACATTCACCACCGCAACAGCTCACCTTCAGCCATAGTAACAATTTGAATACGTCTAGACGTAGGATAAGTTGGATTACCCCACGTCGAGTTCCCTGATGGCGCGATAACGCCGATAGAACAGACTATCTCTACTATAAATAGGTATACTACCTTAGGGCTATAACGAAACTTGAAGATCATCTCAGAAACATCAAGACAATCTGACTTATTCTCACCAAGAAGCAGCTAATATAGGCGAAGCTAATGGAATCACCGATTTCTAGTACTCAGCTAGTAAACCATGTTTTGCTTTCAGTGTGCTTTATATGTGCTACATATATGTGACATAAATACTTACGGTAACAGCTGGCAAAGTATCTGGAGCCTCGTTTAATTGTAATTTGCGCGGACTCCTGAACAGAAGCAGTTGTGATTGGGAATTCTAATCGAGGTTTCTGTGTTTACTTAAGTAATTCCGCTTAAGTACAAGCTATTTTATGTGACCAAATGTAGCAGAACACAACAATAAAATAAATACGATGGGACGTATGAAATTCAATATTCTGTAAGATACGTTTTAACACAGCAGCTTCAAAACACACGTACAGCTTGTTATAGTGAATGAATGGTGTAGACATTCTTAAACCAACTAGATCGTTCACGACCCTATGTTGGAAGGTCAAGTGCTATTTTACTGCTTCCTTGTTTCTTAAACGTTAAATATTGTTTGTGGCTATGCTTGAAGGTCAAAATTTTGATAGTGTAGTCATACAAGTGGCGTTTCCTTGCATAGAATAGTAGTATGTGTAGGTCGTGTGTGTGCAATATGTGGCGTTGTGATGCCTATTTGATATGGATATTTTAGATTTATGAGTATTAGTGGGTGATAATAAATTAGCAAATATTACCCCAAAATTACTGAGTAACGTGCTGGACCAAACTGATTTCATTTTATTTGTCATGTAACTAGGTAATGACGTTCTAATTATAGTAAGATCGTATTGTGGTTGTTTGATGGCTCCTCGCTACTTCTTTCATTCGTGTAACATTATTTTCGCAGGTATTGTTATTATATTTTGTATCCATAACATGATATCGTGACTATTTTATTTCTCGGACTATGTTATTATAATGATATCCATCTCCTAAGGCATTCGCTATAATCATATAATCTTTGAAAACTAAAAAGGAACAGTATCCAAATTCGTATTGAATCTCTGTTGGTGTTAGCTTTACGACAAACAATTTACATGCCAATATCCCTCAGAAATAAACTAAATAATTTCATTATGAAGTTGGTTGTATTACCGCAGTTTCTACACTCAGTAATTGCATGAGAACTTATGCAAATCTCCACCATTTTATATAGCTTCCTTCAATCCTTGGAATAAAAATGACGAAATTTGGTATGAATTGCGGTTTCGTACAGTCTGTTTATTTGTATGCTGAAGTCCTATAGTTTTGTTTGAAAAAGTGCAACGGCTATGCTTCAATTTTGAGGTGCTAATGTTCAAAATTGTGTAAAACACCAGTTTCCCAGGTCTGGATACCTCACCTTAACACAAATTGCTAAACTCGTGTAGGGGAGTTGTCACCACCTCTAGGCTGCACGGTCTGTCAAACGAGGAGATTGTAACCTGTCTTTGCAACCAACGGGTGAGTCAAGCCTATCGTTTCACTCAGAAGCAGCATGGCAAAGAGTATTCCTTACGCGCGGTGTTCTTCACCTTTAAGGGTACTCAGTTGCTAGAATACATATCCTGTGGCTACGAGCGTGCTGCGGTACGTCAGGATGTTCCGAACCCTATGCGCTGTTTGCGGTGCCAGAAGTACGGACATACTAAGACGTCATGTAATAACCCTGCTATTTTTGAGCGTTGTGGTTCACTAACCTATGAGGACCCTCATGTAACCAGCACCCTTGCTGTGTGAACTGTGAAGGGAGTCGCTTATTCAGCTCACGTCTGTGTTCAAGTTTCTGGACGAGAAGTCAATACAGGAGTTGGGCGTCAAAAAAACCCTACTTCTCCGGAAGCGCGTCGCCACTTCGAGCAACTAAAATCTGCCACCACCAGAGATTACACGTCCGTAGCTTGCCGCACTCCTGTCAACACTGTTCCTGTCCAACACGTTCCCGTCTCCGATGCTTCAACACAGAGAGACCTACCAGCGAGTGCCCCTCCACTGCCTCGTGCCACACCTGCACTGGCAAATACATCTGCCGCCATGCAGACTCTAGCTCACAAGACAGCTAGCCGTATCCTATCTGTCCACAGCCATTGTTCTAGGACAACTGTTCGCGCCAGCAGCCACACATCCCAGTCCCGTTCCGCGAGCCGCAGGGGATCTTTAGACGCCCGAATATCTGAGTCACCAGAGGGTGGCGAATCTCATATCCCACGTCAGAAGTCGGTTGAGGTAAAGATGAGAATGGAAAGGATGAAGACAATGCAATAATCTCTGTTTACTATGGAAATAATCCAGCGAAATGTTAAAGGATTCCGGGCACATGTTCCGTCCATACAGCATCTAGTTTCTCAACGCACAACATCCATCGTCTGTCTAAAGGAAACCCATTTGTATCCTAATCACGCACTCCATCTTCGTGGTTTTTCGGCATATAGACGTGACTCTGCAGCTAATAGACCAGCAAGTGGCGGTGTTGCTATTCTGATGGCGCATAACATCTCTGCCACCAACGTACCACTTAACACGCAGCTGCAAGCTGTAGCGGTACGTGTACAGCTTCAGAGCCTCTGTTTCTCTGTTAGCAATGTGTATCTGCCACTCTTCAGTGTCGTACACGAAATCTTCGAGAATGTTTGGCACAGGTTCCGCCACCGCTACTCTTTTTAGGTGATCTGAATTCCAAACATACTGCCTGGGGTCTGACACTGACGATGCTCGCGGGTGCCTTGTAACTGACGTTTGTGATGTGTCCGACTTACTTTTATTAACCACTGGCGTCCCTACCCTTTTTTTTCATCTCCCTACGGTACTCACTCCGCCCTAAACGTTAGCCTCTGATACCACTCGTTGATTGGTCGGTGCTTTCCGAACTATTCCGCAGTGATTTATATCGGGTTAACATTCACCTATCTGGTCACCATCCTGTGGCAACACGACAACCTTACTGGATTATCTCCAAGGTTGACTGAAGGAAATTTCGTTCCCCGTTCATTTATCACAATGTTTTCACCACCATCGATGATATGCTGGAGTATTTTACTTTTTCTGACCTGCTCGCAGCGGATTCGAGCATTCCTTGCAGTTCCAGTACACCTCGTTACGTTCCTGTGCCTTGTTTAACCGAGGAATGCCATTTTTCTATTAAACCATGCAAGCGAACTCTGCGTGTTTTCAGTTCACATTCTACGGGGGAGAACCTTATACCCTTCAAACGTGCTCCTGCTATGTCACGTTTTGTACTACGCAGTGCAAAACACATATACTGGGAAACATACGCCTCCTCCCTTTCCCGTAACACTTCGGCACAGAGACTGTGAACTGCTATTCAGCGTATCTACAGCAAGTATTGCCGGACGATATTTGCCGGACTTGCCGTAAAGAGCACCACTTATACCTTGGAACAGGATATCGCCGACGCCCTTGCTACTTCCTTCGGTGCTACTAGCCAAACGGATAGTTACGATAGATCTTGATTTTACCAATGACTATAGTAAACCATGCAATGCATCTCTTACTGAAGTGGACCTGGCGCATTCCTTATCTCTGGGAAAGGACTCTTCTCCATGTCCCGATGACATCCACAGAGAAATACTGCTTCATCTTCCATCTACGGCTCTCTCCTTCCTGCTGGGCATTTACAACCGTATCTGGCATGAGCAGGTTTCTCCGTCTTCATGGCGAGAGGGTATAATCATCCGTATCGCTCGACCCGGAAAAGATCGAACACTTTCCTCTAATTACCGCTCTCTTTTCTTAACGAGCGGCGTTTGCAAGACATTTGAACGTATGATAACACTCACTTAGTGTGGTGGCTAGAGACGAATAACCTGCTGAGCAATGTTCAGTGCTGTTTTCGTCACCATCGCTCCAGTGTCGACCATCTGACACGCTTGGAAGCTTACGTCCAAAATGCCTTTCTGCTGAAACAGTATATCGTGGGTGTCTTCTTTGATTTCGACAAGGCCTACGACACCAACTAGCGCTATGGAATCCTCCACACTCTGCACAGCTACGGTTTGCGCAGTCACTTAGCGGTGGTCACTTTAAACTTCTTACAACTTCGCCGCTCTCTTGTCCGCAAAGGTAGCAGGCTATCACAAGAGAAGATCCAGGAGAATTGTATGCCTCAAGGGCCGATCCTGAGTGTTACGCGTTTCACAGTAGCTAATAACGACCTCACTAATGTTGGTCGTAGCGGAATCCCGATGTCACTGTATGTTGACAAAATTGCAATTTAGTACCGCTCTTATAATCTTGAGCACATTGAGCGTCAACTGCAGGTGACCGTAATATACATCGCCGAGTAGGCGCTTCGCACCAGCTCTCAGTTCTCCCCTGTGAAAATACACTGCCTCCACTTTCATCGACTTCCTGGTGTACATCCCCCTCCACATCTTAAATCTTCTACCAGTATATCGCTTAACACGTCACTGCAGCCTGTGGCGGCGCGTGTACAGCTACAGTGCTGTGTTTATCTATTTGTGATGCCTATTTGCCACCACTCAGTATCGTATACCGGAACGATCTTCGGGCTCTTTTGGTACAGATTCCGACACCGCACCTATTTCTCGGCAAATTACTTCATGCGTTTCCGACACTGGTGATGCTCTTGGGTGCCTCGTAGCAGATGTTTGCAATATGTCCAGCTAATAGCTATGGTACACATTCAGCTCTGGACATTTCCTGCTGTAGCCCGTCACCAAACCTTATCTAAACAAAATTAGGAACACATACAAAACCATTTTCGGCATCAAAAAATTGTTCACAACTATGGATGCAAATGCCAGTCTACTTGCTGGTTCAACAATTTTAGGGACGACAGGGGAGAAAACATGGAAGAATAATTTCGGAAGTAAATTTATATATAATAAATCAACCATTAAATCCGCCTACTTTTGAAAACAGCTGTGGAGCAGCGTCTAATATAGATTTAACTTTAGGAAATTATAAACTAATTAATAAGATCTATAGATGGAAAGTTGGGCCGGATTTCACTTTTAGCGAACACAGACTTACTTATTACAATTACGCAATGGGTGAAGCGCTACCAGATACTAACAATAAAATGGAGTAGAGCAAACGTTTTTCACAAGCAAACTGGATTCGGATGAAGGAAATTTTTAAACTCGGTGTCACATCTTGGCTCCTCCGTGGAAACAGACGCAGAAAATTAAACTAAAGCTATAACATATTCTGTTACTAAATCTGTACCAAATTCTACAAATAAAAGTTTAGGGACGATATTTCGAACGATGCTGTAGAAACTACGAGAAGGAAAACGAGGAAATTGCGAAAAATATATAAAAAAATCTATTGTTGAAACCGAGAAACAAAATAATTTTAATGGATACAGGCAGGCCAAAGACAAGTTTAAGAAATAGTTACACAAAACTAGAAGTGAGTCCTCGAAAAAGTTCGTGGAAAGCTATCTCGAGAATAACACCTGGGGTATACCACATAAAATCACAATGGACAAAATCAAAAGACCTGAAATTTTAAACACCTTGGAGTAAGAAAACAGCAGCATGCCGGCAAACTGGTAGGATGAGTCCAAACTTTTATTGAAAACATTAGTACAGTATGACAACACATATTCGGATATTACGGAAAATACAGTTAAAAGAATAGAAATGAATACGATTTACAACAACAACAACAACAATAATAATATAATAATAATAATAATAATAATAATAATAATAATAATAATAATAATAATAATAATAATAATAATAATAATAATAATAATAATAATAATAATAATAATAATAATAATAATAATAATAATAATAATAATAATAATAATAATAATAATAATAATAATAATAATAATAATAATAATAATAATAATAATAATAATAATAATAATAATAATAATAATAATAATAATGATAATGATAATGATAATAATGATAATAATAATGATAATACTAATGATAATGATAATGATAGTGATAGTGATAGTGATAGTGATAGTGATAGTGATAATGATAATGATAATGATAATAATAACAACAACAATAATAACAATAATAATAACAATAATAATAACAACAACAATAACAATAACAATAATAATAATAATAATAATAATAATAATAATAATAATAATAATAATAATAATAATAATAATAATAATAATAATAATAATAATAATAATAATAATAATAATAATAATAATGGTGATGGTGATGGTGATGGTGACGGTGACGGTGACGATGACGATGACGATAATAATAATGATGATGATGATGATGATGATGATGGTGATGATGATGCTGATGAAGATGATGATGATAGTAATAGTAATAGTAGTAATAGTAATTCTAATAGTAGTAGTAGTAGTAGTAGTTGTAGTAGTAGTAGCAGTAGCAGTAGCGGTAGCGGCAGCGGCAGCGGCGGCGGCGGCGGCGGCGGCAGCGGCAGCAGCAGCAGCAGCAGCGGCAGCAGCAGCAGCAGCGGCAGCGGCAGCAGCAGCAGCAGCGGCAGCGGCAGCAGCAGCAGCGGCAGCGGCAGCAGCAGCAGCGGCAGCAGCAGCAGCGGCAGCGGCAGCAGCAGCAGCAGCAGCGGCAGCGGCAGCAGCAGCAGCAGCAGCAGCAGGAGCAGGAGCAGGAGCAGGAGCAGGAGCAGGAGCAGGAGCAGGAGCAGGAGCAGGAGCAGGAGCAGGAGCAGGAGCAGGAGCAGGAGCAGGAGCAGGAGCAGGAGCAGGAGGAGTAGGAGGAGTAGGAGTAGTAGGAGTAGTAGGAGTAGGAGTAGTGGTAACCGTAACAGTAAGATCAACACCACCACCAACAACAACAACAATAATAATGATAGTGATAATGATGACGATAAAGATAACGATAATCATAATCATAATGATGATAATTAGGGCTCGGAAGTTCATGCCCTAAAAACACTGAAATATGCATGCAAATATGCTCTTAGAACCTGCAAATATGCCAAGAAATATGCACTATTTAATTAAAATGATTGATGTCCCTTTGCAGTAGACAAGAGGAGTTAGTATAAATAATAAATAGTGAGTGAGTGAGTGAGTGAGTGAGTGAGTGAGTGAGTGAGTGAGTGAGTGAGTGAGTTGGGTTTAACAACTAGGTCATTAGGGTCCAAATAATAAAGTTACCCTATTCCTTAGTGGTGAAGCAGAAGTTGTCCCGCTGCTAGTATTAACTGCTTAAGCGCAGTTCACAACACACACTTTGCACAAGTTTTCAACTGCAAAACATTGTCTGTTGTCTCGCAAAACATTTTTGTAACGTGAAAAACTTCTCCGCATAACAAGATGTTATCGGGGCATATTTAAATTATGTTAACTGCTTCACAGACAGAGTCAAGTCTCTTGATGTGACAGATGGTTTTATTTCGAGGATGTCTGGAATATCACATACCTGTTTATAAGCAGAATTTTTTGATATTACATAATTCACTTTCTCTTTCACTTTTTGTCCTCTGCTACCAGCAACCGAACATAGATCTCTCTCTCTCTCTCTCTTTTTTTTTTTTTTTTTTTTTTTTTTTTTTTTTTTTTTTTTGAACGACAGTAAGTGATTCATGCAAAGGAGACCCTACATCTTCCAATGCCGTTATGGTTGTTTTTTAAGAAAGAGAAATGGGCAGATATGAAACTAAGATCCTCTTTTAGCCCAGTGCCTGATAGAATATTTTGCAGAGTTTCTATTGATGAAGCATCTTTCGAGTCCAATGAATTAACAACCTCTTCGAATATTTCTATGTGCTCAGTATAATGTAAAACTGCATAGACCCATGTTCCCCACGGATTTAACAACGGTGCAGGAGGAAGTCGGATATTAGGTGCTGTTGATCTAAACAACGTATCTGTTTTAGGAGATTTAACAAAAATTCTCTTTGTACTGGACACAAATCTGTCTACCAACGGGAAAGAATCACGTATTGTCTCAGAAATGCGATGAAGAGCGTGTGCCAAACAAGTTATGTGAATTAAGTTAGCAAAAATACCTTTCAGAGTTTGTTCTGGATTTACCATATAAGGACCTACATCAGTAGCAAATAAAAGTAACCGGTCGTATTTGATTCCACATGGCCATAGTAATTTCAAAGTGTCCATCACAAACTGGGTCACAGTTACATTGTTAGTGGCCGACAATTCGCACACATTAACAAGATAAGGTGTAGTCTTTTGTTCATTATTTAAACCACCCAAGATTATACTAACAATAGAACGGCGCTCAGAATCGGGTTTCATCAACAGGACAACCACACAAACTGATCCGCTAATTCATTTTGTATATTTGACAACACGTTATTGTAACAATGTCCTACATAAGTTTTACGCAGTGTACTTTCTTCAGGCACATGTTGTCGAGTGTACTTGGCAAGACATTTTTAAATGTCGGATTATTCATTTTGAACAAGGGAATATCAGCAGTTAAAAATGCTTGACACAAGTCATAGGAAAATTCAGTAACCCTACTTCCTAAACACTCTACTAGCTGTTTTTGAGCAATTTCTTTGTTTGCGAGTTTTCTGATTAAATTCTCCTTATGTTTGCTGTGTTTATGTGCTGAACTATTTGAAATCTTTTCTCACTCCCTACATTTTTTTCACACGCTCCACAAAACAGTTCCCTTTTATCTGTAGGTATTAAATCACCCGAAAACTCCTGTAAATTAATTAATCTAGCACTCGAATTTGGTTTTATTTTGACATTTGAAGAGCTTTTTAACATTTTATACGCCTAATTTGATTTGGTGGGAACCAGTTCACAACACTGTTACGTTTGAAGACCACTACTGGTGGGTAGGCAAGCGTTGCTATAATCGTGCTGCTCAAAACGTTGACCTGCACTTTAACTTTGCTACTATACGCCTCTCAGATAACGCACTGATTATTTTCTACGAACGTACATATTATGAAAGGATGGAAACAGGGGATTCACTGCATGACAACATGACTCAGCATTAGTTCTCGCCACCTCGCGAGTTGCATCATCATGTGCAATTCTACCAATGTGAAAAATATTATACAGATGGAAAAAAATATTTAAAAACCATAAAATAATTAACATATGCAGTATAGGGGCTATAATATTGAAATCTTCGTGAGTTGTATCATCATGTGCAGTATTGCTAATATGAAGAATATCCAGATGGACAACAATAAAAAACCATAAAATCATTAAAATATGCAATATAGGGACTATAATATTGAAATAATATGTGTTTATCAAAAATCAAGAAAATGTGCAGTTATATGCACCATAAAATCATTTCTAAATAAGTGAAAATTCCATTATTCGTGCACATAATGTAAAAACATTTTTAGCCCCTATGGAAAAACATGCAGATGCATGAACTTCCTAGCCCTAATAATAATGATGATAATGACGATAATAATAATAATTATGATGATGATGATGATAATCCTAATCGTAATAGAAATAGTAATAGTACTAGTAATAATAATAATAATAATAATAATAATTATAATAATAATAATAATAATAATAATAATAATAATAATAATAATAATAATAATAATAATAATAATAATAATAATAATAATAATAATAATAATAATAATAATAATAATAATAATAATAATAATAATAATAATAATAATAATAATAATAATAATAATAATAATAATAATAATAATAATAATAATAATAACAATAACAATAACAATAACAATAACAATAACAATAACAATAACAATAACAATAACAATAACAATAACAATAAGAATAAGAATAAGAATAATAATAATAATAATAATAATAATAATAATAATAATAATAATAATAATAATAATAATAGTAATAACAACAACAATAACAATAATAATCATCATCATCATAATCATAATAATCATTATCACCACCATCATCATAATGATGATGATCATCGTAATAATAGTTAGATTGCCCTTTGATATTTTTGGAATTTAACAGCTATTTAGAAAATTGAAGAAAAAGAAATCCTGTGGACAAGATAATATTCCGAATGAAGTTTTGATGGGCCTCCAAGATGACTTAATTCCTTATTTGTGTTTAGTTTTCAACGATTGTCTGTGCAAGGGCTGTTTTCCAGCATGCTGCAAAGTAGAACGAGTTGTTATTCTGAAAAAATCTGATATGTTGCACTCACATAACTTTGTCCGAAACTCACACATATAACAAGGAATATCTCCGAAATGGTTCACCCTCCAAGAAAATTTATTTGCACATAAATGGTGTATTTTAGTGAGATCTACATTTGTTGTATACTAAGAATTTGTCTATTTCTAACGGTTTACCAGTTATGCAAAAGTCGTCCAGAGTAAATACGACTACCGGGGCTATAGCCAGAAAATTCAAGATGTATATTTCATTTGTCATAAACATATCTCAAACATATGACATTTAAATCAAATTCGTTAGAACCATTTTCAAGGAAATCAAAATTTTCGAAAAATGTTCCATTTAAAGGGTAGTTTAGCGTTGGCCTATTTTCTTCAACATTTTCGTGTCTCATCCTTCAAAGACACTAAACTTAAATACCAACTTTGTTTTTTAACCGACTTTTCGTTTTTGAGTTATGCTGTCCACAGGCACACAGTCTGGCAAACACACACACGGACCTTTTTCTAAAAATGCTTTTTTTTTTTGGATTCAGGGGGTCTCAAAACATATAATTCCGGTGAAATCTCGACATCGAATTTTTGGGTGGAATACAATACTTCCCCTACTTACCAGTAGAGAAAGTAAGAAGTAGTAGCTAAGGACCCAATAAACTCTAAGTCCTATCGACCTGTCTTCTTAATTCAATTAGAACAATTTTTGAACATTTAATTAATAAAAGAATAAATGAATATACACTTATGCTAGGCACAAATGACAGATAATATGGGTTCAGGAAAGGACGTCTACCGAACAGGCAATATATAGCTTCATGGAAAATATTAATCAAACTGATAAACAGTATACAATTGGTATGTTTATTGACATTGCTGGAGCATTCGATAATCTATGGTGGTCCTTTTTCTTCGAAAGATTAAGAAAACAAAATTATCCGAAAACCTAATACCACATTTTGAAGAGCTACTGTAACAACAGGAGAATATTCATTCAAGGTACAGGACAGAAAATATGGAAAGGAGTTACCAAAGGATGCCCACAAGTTTCGGTACTCAGGCCGACGGGACATAGTAATGAAATCTTTGTTAGCAGAGTTTGATAAAGAGCCAGAAATTAATAACATCACAGCATATGCTGATGACGTAATCTTTCTAATAGGCGGAGATTCGAGAGTTCAATTGGAAAGTAAAGCAAGATATCTTACTGATAAATTGGCAGTTTGGTGCAAAAATTCCAAACTCGAAATAGCTCCACACAAATCGAACTTTGTGTTACTGAAAGGAAAATTTAAAAGGAATCCAACCATAAAACATAACAATCAAACCATTAAACGGTGTAATGCAACAATATATATTGATTTATGCTAGATGAAAAACTAAATTATATTAAACACAGAATATGGGAGAAATAAGGCCGAAGTAATTATGCAGAAGTTGTCAAGAATAGGGAATATGAAATTTAAAATATCCCTAAATAATATTACTACGTACCACTATTGCATTTTTGGATCGATAATCACTTATACTGCAGGGGTGTGGGCAGACAGATGACAGGAATTACACTAAAAAGAAAACTTAAAAGTTCTCAAAGAAAAATCCTATTAAGAATCACAGGGGCGGTCTGCACCACCCCAACAATGGCTTTATTGATCATTACGGGCATATGGCCAATTGATCTTTAACTCAGAGTAAGAGTTGCTACGTTTTGAACGAAGAAGCAAAATTGGAACAAAGTACATGAAATAGTTGGTAGAAGATGTGTGAATAAACAGAAAATCAAAAGATCTCTACTTACGGAACGGCAAGAGGAGTGGGACTTTAATAACGAAGGAAGAAGAACTTATGAATGTTTTCCATATGTTCACGAAAGATTAAAGCTCAAACACGCCAAATAAATGGAAGGTATGGTACAGTTTTTATCCGGACATGGACTATATGGAACTTATTGACAGAAAATAAAACTAATAACTCTAATTGTAGTGTATGTAAACTAGTTGATAATCCAGAACATGTGCTTTTTGATGTACTAAATACGACAGAGAAATTATTGAAGGAAGAAATCCACTAAGGGGATATAGTTGAATGGAAATTTTAAGGGAAAGAGAGCTATATAATATGCTAGTCAAGTTAGTAAATGAGATCAGTGACATAGCCTGGGAAGTCAATATAAGTAAGGATATTACAAAACCAGATACAGCACATACTCTCGCAGTAGAAGATCGGAAAGAATAAGCAATATTATTAACAATGAAGAATTAAATACTGCCAGATAGAACCAAAATAATAGTAATAATAATGATAATGAATAATAATAATAATAATAATAATAATAATAATAATAATAATAATAATAATAATAATAATAATAATAATAATAATAATAATAATAATAATAATAATAATAATAATAATAATAATAATAATAATAATAATAATAATAATAATAATAATAATAATAATAATAATAATAATAATAATAATAATAATAATAATAATAAGAAGAAGAAGAAGAAGAAGAAGCATAAGAATAATAATAATAATAATAATAATAATAATAATAATAATAATAATAATAATAATAATAATAATAATAATAATAATAATAATAATAATAATAATAATAATAATAATAATAATAATAATAATAATAATAATAATAATAATAATAATAATAATAATAATAATAATAATAATAATAATAATAATAATAATAATAATAATAATAATCATCATCATCATCATCATCATCATAATCAGAGTCATAATAATAACACAATACGAATAATAATAATAGAATTCTGCTGAGCATTAAATGTATATTGAGGAGTAAAGTATGAGCAGCATCAATGGTGAACGTAGGTATATTATATTGTAAGTGACTGTCCGAGAAAGGGCTTTACCCTCACCTCTCCTTGGCTAGCGAGACAGACAGAGCGGACTGGACGATGCGGGTGAAAGAGGAAAAATCAAACACGAAATAAATGTAAAATACAAATAAAAGAGTAAACCAGAACACACGAGTTATGCGGAGCTGTTTGAGAACCTTGAGTTTATACTTGCTGAATGGCCTTGGTTCTAGAAGATACAAGAGAGGGCGAAGAGAGGTTACATTGCTGGGAAATAGGAATTCCTGTTCTAGTACGACAGTTGCTTTCTTTCAACCTGTTTTCTATGTGTTTCATCATCTTGTGTTCCCTTATACTCTCTGTTTCCTTTATACGTTAGCTAAAATAGTTTGTATTGGCTGCATATTGGACTTTTGTTGGTGGTCACTTTTCGTTCCCCGCTCCTTCTTTAGGCAAGAATGGACCAACTCTTGTGGCAATACCTAACCTGAGTATTAGTAAATGCATCACAACTATCGGCGTATCCGAGATCCTACAATAAAACGAATACCATGGGTAATTGCATCGTTCTTCCTATTTTAGCTTGTAACTTGCTGCGGAAATGAATAAAATCTTGTGGTAATACCCAAACTGAGCATAAGGCCAAGCATCTCAACTATTATATCAGTAAAAATGTAAAGTGCCGAGTTGTGATTCTTCTACCTTGTAACGGGGTGTCATTTTACTCTCTGCTTTCACATTCTGAAATCCTGCCATCTTAACTAAATAGGACCCCTCCATCCTACCTAAATCTTCTCACTTTGCCCTATGGTCGGTAACATAATAATTTGATTTACATTAAAGCTATTCCACTGTTGTCGTTATGCCCCATTTCTAATTTTGTAAAATATTCTGCTTTCTTTAACAATGTCAACTCTATTCACTTGTGTTGCTCTATTTATCAAAAGTCCAAGTTTGGATTCCATAAATCGGCAAAGGAACTATCAAAATGTCATAAAAGTTTAAATACTCGTATATCTCCATCTAACGGCCGTATTTATTTTTTGCCATAGAAATTGAAGTATTGTTTCCGGTTTCATACCATAGCAGCAGCAGTATATGTCTCTCATGCCTCAACCTAAATCGCCATTGTGCTACCCCTATCTCCTACTAGGAGACCAGTGAATTGAACATCTTTTTGTTAAATTTTCAATTTGTTATTAAATAAAGGCAATAACTACATGTAAATTACAATAGGGTGTAATAATAAAGCATAGCTGCATTTTTGTAACTGTCTCTCACATGATAAAGCACACTACGATTCATTGAATCCTGTTAGTCGCATTTGCTCGTCCTCCATCCAGCTGGCACAATCCTTTACAGAGAAAGGACATCTACGTTATGGTGTAGCAGCAAGAGAAAGTCACGTCTTTTTCCGTTTGAGGAGCGTCCGATATTCCGTTAAAAATCTCTGAAAGCCACGGACACTGGGAGATGGATTCTGCAACATAGAGTGGAGATAGCCCATAATACGCCATATTTGGATAAATGCATGTCGTTTAACCTGGATATCGAGATGGAGGATAGCCGTGCGCATGGTATTGGGTTTATCCGCCCTAGTAATGCAGCGGATTTTATGTTGAATCCAGTGCCAAGTTTCGGGAATGCAGGTTTTAAGACGGTGATGAAGGGTATCAAGGTTGTAGCATCGGAAACAATAAGGTGAATTGCACATGCTGTGGCAATATTGTTTTTATGCTGTGAGTAATATGGCATTGAGCATCTTGTGGGCAGAGGCCTTCCAGTCCGTCAGGATATCGGCGTAGCGAAAAACTCTCCAGATATTTTTCTAAGGAAGGTTGGGATATTTTTCTTCTATTGTGGGAGTAGAAGGAAACCGGAACAGAAGATGGTAATAGAGGATCTTTGTAGTAGGGATTGGATCCCCAGAGACGAAACTCGCAGGTAAAGTGGCAATACATTTCACCATCCGGTGATAAATGACATGGTCCATTAATGTTCCTGTGCTGGACTGAAGTTGTCTGTTGTCCTTGAGATGTCCCAGATGTAATGAAGTTCTAATGAACAGTGCTGAACATTTTTCGGAAACCTTTATTAGTCCGAGGCCTCCACTCATGATGGGACGCCAGAGCTGAGATTTTGCCACTTTATACACATGGTCATTCCACAGATAGCATGACACTGCTAACTTGATGCACTAGGATATCTCTAACGCAAGGGGCAGAATTTGGGCCAAATACCATAGCTTTGATAAACCCAAACCAAACTCTCTGGAAAATGTTGAGGTTTCTACTCAAGTGGCACTGTAGGGTGTAGCGGATGCGATTGAGTAAGGATATCCAATTTAAGTTGACCATTGCTGTGATGTTCGTTGTGATTTGGGGGCCTAGAATAGTGACGTGGTCTTTAATGGGAACATCAACCACAGTAAACGCCCGAGGCCAGGTTCTAAAAGGGATCAAGGAGGATTTTTGATAGTTAATGTTCGCACAAGATGCCTGCTCATGAAACTTTAATATGTGAGGAAGTAAGAAAACTTGATGATGGCATCGGAGTAGCAGGGTCATATCATCGGCATTAAGTCTTTATGGTGAGCAGTCTTGTCGGCACTGCAGCTGAAAATAAGTGTTTCTTCATCAATCGCACCAGAGGTTCGGTGCAAACGCTAAATAATAACATGAATAAGGGGCAACCTTGGCGTATACCACTCAAAATGGGAATTGGTCTAGTAAAATATCCATTCATATGGATTGTGGTGTATGCAGACATGTACGTTGATTTAATGGTTTGCAGGATACGATCAGCAATATCCATGTGCTGCAATACCCCAAGTAGGTAATTGTGGTCAATATTATCAAACGCTTTCTCGAGGTCCAATGACAACAAGGCAGCCTCTTCCTTGGGATGTCTTTCGAGATATACCGCAGCATTCCGTAACTGCACCAAATTGTGAGAGATTTTCCTGCCTGGAAATCCACAAGTTTGTTCCGGACAATCAAAGCTAGCAGTACACAACGCATGCTGTTGGCAGAAATGTTTGTAAAAATCTTAAAATCGGTATTCAGCAGTGTTATCTGCCTAAATCTGTCATTTAGGAATTAGAATTATGTACAATTCCTTCATTAAAACCCGACAAGTGGTCGCTCATTTAAAAAATGGCATTCATCAGCTGCAGCAGACGTTCTTTAATAATCCACCAAAATGCTTTGTAAAAGGTATAGCTAATACCATCTGGACCTGGTAAAGAATTGTTGCTGGCTTTAAAAAGCACGTCCCGAAATTCATCTATGGTGATAGGTGCGTCCAATTCATCCTTAACACTAGGATCCACAGTTTTATTGAAATCACGAAACTGTTGTTGTACGTCCTCATAATATAATAGAGCATTATTTAATTTCCAGGAGCTTCTACCAAGGATTGGCAAACGGGTGGATGCTGTCATCTTCACAATTAAGGCATGACGGCCTCTGATTGCGGCAGGTACAACAAAGGCATTCCGGATGTTGGTTCGATGAAGGCCATTAACATACACTCTATGAATTCGTGAAGCGGAGGTAGTACGATAGTAAGTGTAGCGAACTTCATTTCTATGTAGAAATACCCATGTATCAGTCAACTGCAATTCAGAAGAAAGTCGCTGTAGCGCGGGCGATGGATTATATGTCCCTCGATGGTCCTTGGCATGTAACACGCAGTTAAAGTCACCACCCAGCAACAAGTAATTATATCTGTGATGGAAAAAATATGGCAGATCATCTGCAATTAGAGATTCACGACCTCATCGTTTATTGGAGCCGGATGGCAAATACACATTAACCACCAAAGTGTCATTGTCTATAACCATAGCTAAAAGGCGTCCATTAGGTATCTTCTTCCTTCCCTGATTGCCCTTCCCTTATGTAGGACTTACTAGGGTCAAACGCCTTTCGGGGAGCAGAAGGACCTCATGATGGGTAATATTCAAGGCCATTCTGTATATTATTGCTGTGCCCCTATTGTCAATGCCTACGTTACAAAAGTAATTATATTGAGCAGCAAGGAAAATGAAATTATCAGTGTTCACCGCTTGCAGAAGTAGGAGATTAATATCATAACTGGAAATGGAATTATTTAGAAGTTGTTGTTTAGCAGTACTGCGTATACCATTAACATTTAAGGTGGCATAGATATGGGTATCTTCTTTCTTCTTTGATTACCCTCCCCTTATGTAGGACTTACACCCCCTAGGACTTACTAGGATCAGACGCCTGTCGGGGAGCAGAGGGACCTCTGGACCAGACAGAGTGAAGACCCGGAAGCAGGTGGTCAGCCAAGCACCAGGTATGATAGTGAGGAAGAGAATGATATGAAATGCAGACGAAATGGATGATTGAAAGGGTAATGATGGAGCAATTTGTGTAATGAACGGCGGGGGAAACCGGATAACCCGGAGAAAACCCGCCCAGACACCACTTCGTCCAACACGAATACCACATGGGGGTTCCGCCTAGGTGGTAGGCGAGCGGTCTAACCACTCAGCCACAGCGCCGCCATTATACTTCAAGACTCAGGGAAGGATGAGGAATAATCCTGGCTGGAGAAAAATTCCCACCCATTACACACCACACATGTAATGGGTTATCCTTCATAGCTTATAAAGCTTTTATAGCCAGCAATGTCCATATAGGACGGAATATGCTTTATCAAATCTATCTTGGCAGTGCGTACTCCTTTACTAATTTTATATTGAAGTGTGGGGCCCAAATATCCATGGTTAGTGATAATACTATGCTGTAATTTCCTAGATTTTCTCTTACAATGCCCTTATTTAAATCGTTCGCTAAATGATATAGTTTTACAATACGAAAACCCAGACCTGTTGTTGTTATTGTAACCTTACTCCTTTGTTCATTATTATAAGTGAAAGTTGACTCACCGTTAGTATCCGTGATGGTCCTTATGACTGTGATCTCTTCCTTACATTATATGTAGACTTGCCGAGTGTAGTTATTTAGTTGAATCATTTCCAACTCATCTTCTTCAAAGCGAAAAACATCGTCAATCCATTCATGTAACTCGTATGGAACATCACGATCCACAAAAGTGAGTGCCAAGGTGTTCTTGCGTCCTATATACACCATTCACTGACTAGAAGATCGCACTTACAAACAATTATACCAACAAAGGTGAAAGTAACACCAGCGAAATACAGCTGATGCAAAGCCACGCAAAGTGAAGGTGAACAGAAGCGAACAACGCTCTTGAAAAACACGAGCTCTCTCTGCACACGCTGATGCGTGACTGTATTCTGCTTTCTTTAACAATCGTTAGGAATCTTAACTCTATTCACTTTTGTTGCTCTGTTTATCGAAATGCCCAAGTTTGGATTCCATATATCGGTAAAGGAACTGTGAAAGTGTCATAAAAGTTTAAATTGTCGTGTATCTCCATCTAAAGTCCGTGTTTATTGTTTGCCAAAGAAATTAAAGTACTTTTTCCGTTTTCATATCATAGCAGCAGCAGTGTTACCACTGACGGAACCCAGGTGTAATCAACCACAAGTCCCCTGAACCCACGTTGACTCCGTTGAGGCAGCGTGGGCTAAAGTGGAGAGCCACAGGCGGTTTTTCCAGTGGTGAGGGCATAAAGCCGGGGTCTGCGAGGTGAAAGGTTTCCCCATGTGGACAAGCAGTAGAGATTGGACGGTAGTCCCTCTGACGTACGCTTGAAGGTCGGTCATGGAGTAGTCCCATTGCAAAAGAGACCGAGGAGATTTTGGTGTCTTTTCTTCTTTGAACCCCGGATGGCAGGCTGACGCCGACGGTTGCGGATGGGGGTCCAATTCAAAATGCGTGGTAACTTCTACAGAACCGGCACAGAAACTCGATTAAAAGCGCACCATGTTGAACTCTAGTTGCATTTTTAACAAGGCCACTTAATCCTGTCGATTTCCCATTTGATGTAAAACAGTTCAACATGGTGCGCTTTTAATCGAGGTAGCTTCTACAGAACAGGCACAGAAACTTCTGAAAGCCATTTTGTTGGGATCTTACCCAATCCGCGTAGCCCCACACAAGTTGCCCAATACATGTAGAGGGGTTGTCACCACCGCTAGCTTGGACAACCTAGCCAATGAGGAGACAGTTACCTCTCCGACCAGCGTGTGTGCAAAGCCTACCGTCGGACACGAAAGCCGGATAGTAAAGAGTGCGCCTTAGGTACTTTGTTCCTCACCTCTCAGGGCACTCATTTGCCAGAGCACATCTGCTGCTACGAGCGTGCCACCGTATGTCAATATGTCCCGAACCCTATGTGCTAGTTTTAGTATCAGAAGTTCGGACATACTAAGGCCTCGTGCAACTATCCTGCCGTGTGTGAGCGTTGTGGTCTATCACCCCATGAGGGCACGGCCTGTTTTAGCTGTGGAGGGAATCATCCATCCAGCTCACGTCAGTGCTAGAAGTGTCTTGAGGAAAAGAACATTCAGGAGCTGCATGTTAAGGAACGCCTTACCTTTTCTGAAACACGTCGGCGAATTGAACAGCACAAACTACCTAACATCACCGGTTATTCGTTAGCACTTAGCCGTGCTCCTGTCACCACCGTTGGCATACAGCACGTTCCTGTTGCCGATGATTCGGCACAGACTGACTTCTCCACGAGTACCCCTCCACTGTGCAGAGACACCCCTCCACTGGCTACAACATATTCAGCCGTGCAGATCTCAGCTGACAGAACAACTAGCCGCAGCCAACCGGTCCACAGCCATTGTTCTAGGCCTACTGTTCGCGCCAGTAGCCACGCAACCTCAAAGCAGTGGCGGTTATTCAGGTGAAGCAGGTGAAGAGGTTTTCACCTGAAAATAGCAGTATTCTATTTTTGTTAATGTTGGCATTATTACTGTCATTCTAACAGTTTACTCACAAATTTCAGCTGCTAGGAGTCGTAGCAGGGTCAGTGACCAACCCTTCTTTTGTTTGGAACTTACAGCCAGGCAGTCGGCAGGGAAAATTGGTGGGAGGGCATCCTCAGATCGGTTCCAAGGACAAGTGCAGATGTCAGGATTAGGGAAGAAACTGCTGCACTAAACAGCTTGGTTGCCATGGCAACATGACGTCAAGAAACAACGTACCGCGGGGAAATAACACGGGCATGCACATGTTTGAGGCAAACAAGAAATATTTTCACTTGGGTAGAGGCACAGAACACGGTAGAGGGGATGGTTTCTGTTTTCGCGCGCTTAGAAGATAGTATTCGTTTACCTCGAGGAAGAGGTGGTGGTAAACTTAAAATGTGGTGTTTTGGACAACTGTGAACGGTAGGTATAATTTAGGAGTTTGCTAGACTCCAGTGCTTTTAATATTTAAATTACGGAATGTAACTGTTTTGTTATGAATCCAGTGAACGATATGGTTTGCAATTTGCTAGAAACCCCATTTTCCAGGTGGAAAGATGAAGACAAGAAGGATGTTTTAAACTTTGGGCGGCCCACTGATATCATTGATGTAGCCCTTAAAAGAGAGGATAAGAAAATAAGGAAGACTTATAACATTAAATTCGAAAGCTCTTGGCTCGATAACTATTTTTGGTTATGCAGTACCCGTAGCTTGCAAGCGCTATTCTGTTGGCCTTGTTTACTTTTTACCAACAAAAGTAACGTGTGGGACAAAGAGAGATTCACAGATTTCATTAATATAACCCGTTCCCTTCACAAGCACAATGATTCGGCGGGACATTTAAAAAAAATAGAAACACAATGGCTGACGCTCTTCAGGAAAACAGCAGACTTTTTCATGTGCGTTTCAATGGAAATGTGACATGAAATAGGCTTTTCCTGTAGTTGATCATGAAACCAACATTGTATTTAGGTAAACAAGAGCTTGCATTCTGAGGTCATGATGAGAGTGCGCTTTCGCTAAGTTGGGGAAATTTCAAGGAGCTTGTGTACTGAAACTCCATTAGAAATCCAAAACCACTATAATAAAATTAAAAGTATATTCAGCGGTGATTCTAAATCTATACAAAATGAGGTGATTGGATGTATTTTGGAATACTTAAAAACCTGAAATTAATGTCTCAGATTATTTTTTCTGTTGAAGTTGACGACACTACAGATATTTGTCAACAGTCTCAGTGCTCTATCATTGTAAGGTACGTGAATACAGAGAGCACATTGGTTGAACGATTTTTCGGATTTCATGATGTGAGTGTTGACAGGTCCGCGGAAACATTGTTCCTTTTGCTGCATGGTGTTCTTAAAGAATTTAATTATGAACGTAAATTAGTTGCACAATGTTACGATGGAGCGAGTGTTATGTCAGGACATTTGAATGGACTTCAAAAAAGAATCAAGAACAATGCTCCTCAGGTAGTTTTTGTACATTGTTTGGGTCACCGTTTAAATTTGATTTTAAAACAAAACTATATATTTGCATCCGCCATGTTTATTTCTCTCACTTACTACGCGAACTGTCATATGTATTGGACGAAAATTAATCATAGTGTGACAGTTTCTTTTGTGTATAGCTCCATTGGATACAAAACGTTTGGTAAAAAATGTTGGACCGTGGTACACCGACTTTGCATTGTATTTTCAGCATGCTTAAGTGAACTTCTTCACCTATTTTGTAAGGCACGAGCCGCCACTGCCTCAAAGCAGTCCCGCTCCCGTTCCGTTAGGCGCGAGGGATCTTCAGACTCCCAAACATCGCAGGAGTTACCTGAGGATGGCGAATTTCAAACTCCAGGTCCAAAGTCGGTTAAAGTAAAGATGAAGAAGAAAGAAATGAAGACAAACCACTTCTTTACCATGGAAGTAATCCAGTGGAATGTTACTAGATTCCAGGCACGTGTTCAGGACATACAAAATTTAGTTTCTCAACGTTCTCCAACAATCGTCTGTCTACAAGAAACCTACCTGCAACCTAATCACGCTCTCCAGCTTCGTGTTTTTTGGCATTTAGATATGACTCTGCAGGTGATCGGTGGGTAAGCGGTGGTGTTGCTACTCTGGTGGCACACACTATGTCTGCCACCAGTATACCACTTAACACGCCGCTGCAGGCTGTAGTGGTACGTGTACAGCTGCAGGGCCTGTGTTTGTGTATTTGTAATGTCTATTTGCTGCTGCTCGTGTCGTACACTAAAACGATCTTCTGGTTCTTTTGGCACAGATTCCAACACCGCACCCATTTCTCGGCGTTCTGAAATCCAAAACCACTTCACGGAGCTCCGACACTGACGAGGCTCGTGGGTGCCTTGTAGCAGCCGTTTGCATAGCACTACAAGGTCCGCCTTAGTTCTGTTGAACACTGGTGTCCCCACGTTCATATCATCTGCCTATGGTACACACTACGCTCTAGACACTTCCTTTTGTAGCTCGTCATTGGTAGCACTTCTTGATTGGTCCTTACTTTCGGACTTATTTGGCAGTGATCATTATTCCATTAATATTCACTTATCCGGTCACCATTCTGTGCCAACACGACGTGCTCACTGGATTATTTCCAAGGCTGACTGTGGGAAATTTCGTTCCCTCATTCACCTGACCGGCGATGTCTTTGCCACCATAGATGAAATGATGGAGTATTTTACGTGCACCATCATCCTGGTAGCAGATTCCAGCATTCTTCGTGGTTCATCTACGCCACGACACGCTCCTGTTCCCTGGTGGTCCGAGGAATGCCGCTTGGCTGTAAAGGCACGCAATTGTGCTCTACGTGTACTTACTTTAATCCTACGGGGGCGAACTTCGTAGCTTTTAAACGTGCCCGTGCTAGGGCACGCTTCGTACTTTATGGTGCAAAAGGCAAGTCCTGGGAAAACTATATCTCTCCCCTTTCGCGTGGAAGTTCAATGCAAAAGGTGTGGACTGCTGTTCGGCGCATGTACGGTAAGTGTCCCCTGGCGATTATTTCCGGTCTTGCCGTACTGGGCTGTTGTTACACTAGCGAGCAGGATCTCGCGTGACATCCTTGCCGATCCTTTCACTGTCACTAGCGAAACCCAAAGATACGATAGTGTTTTAGCTAACAAGGGATCTGCGGAGCGAATAGTTCTTAATTTTCAAAGTGACTGTACAACGTACAACGCACCTTTCACCGAAGCTGAGCTGACGCATTCTTTGTCTCTCGCTCACAATTCTTCCCCCAGTATTGATGACATCCATCTAAAAATGCTGCTTCATCTCTCACCTCAGGCTCTTTCCTTCCTCCTGAGCATTTATAGCCGTATATGGCTTCCGATTTTCCCGTTTTCCTGGCGCGAGGGTATTGACATCCCCATCCCTCGGCCCGGAAAATACCAGGCACTTCCCTCTAACAACCACCCTATTTGGCCAAAGAAAGTCTTTTGTAAGACCTTCGAACGAATGATCAACATGCGTTTAGTGTGGTGGCCAGAGACGAATAATCTGCTGAGTAATGTTCAGTGCGGTTTCCGTCGCCATTGCTCCAATGTCGGCAACTAACAAGCATGGAGGGCTATATACAGAATGCCTGTCTGCCGAAGCAGCATATCGTGGATGTCGTCTTTGATCTGGAGAAGGCCTACGGCACTACATGGCGCTATGGCATCTTCCATACTCTGCACGGTTATGGTTTGCGCGGTCACCTTGCTGCTTTTCTTTTTAACTGTTTACTCATTTGCCGTTTTCGTGTCCGCATAGGCAAGACGCACTCCCAAGAGAAGATCCAAGAGAGCGGTGTACCCCAGGGGTCGATTCTTAATGTTACGCTTTCGGCCGTTGCCATTAATGGCATCACTAGTGTTCTTCGTAGCGGTATGTCGATGTTAGTAAAAAAACAAAAATAAACAAAAAAATAAAAAATAAAAGAATAATAAACTCTACTTTCATGATCAGACTCCTAAGTTTATTTCTGATCCTAGTTAAAATGTACAATCAGTTTACAAATCAAATAATCATTTTAAACGCAATTTGTGCAGAAATTCCTAACCTAAATACTTACAATATAGTACTCTAACCTATGTTTAACCTAGCTAGTTGCACCTATATTGTGCAACTTTACAATTACAGCTTTTGTAAGCTTTTCTATCTAACCTATCTCCATCTGCATGTCTTTCCTTTTCTTGTCGCTTCTTGTCTTCTATTTCACGACAGTGAAAATCCATCTACTTGCTTCTTCTACCAGTAAATTTAGATCCTCAGTCACGTCTTTAGAATTTAAGCGCCAAATAATCCTCTGCTTGTCCTCCTAAATCCTCTTCTAATGCTCCCTCCAAAGTCTTCAGCGGTAGGTCTACCTTTCTTGATTGTAATCTTCTACAAGTAAAATATCCCTCCTGATATTTTCTCCTAAGTCTTTAGCGATAAGTCTACCTTTTCTTGATTCTAATCTTCTGCAAGTAAAATATCTCTTCTAATATTCCTCCTAAGTCTTCAGTGATAAGTCTACCTTTTCTTAATTGTAATCTTCTACGAGTAAGATATATCATAATGCTCCTCTTGGCCATACACAACATTCAAATCCTATTCGTATCCTCATAAATCCTCTTCTAATCTTTCCTCCTAAGTCTACAACAAAAGGTCTACCTTTTCTGAATTGTAATCTTCTACGAGTATATATCAGAATGCTCCTCTTGGCCACACACCATCTAAATACCCTTCCTATCTTCTTATACATCCCCTTCTACCCAATTCCTTCTAGCTTTTATAACATAGACTGCCGTCCTGACTCTTTTTTCCTAATTACCTCCTGTTTCATCCACTTCCTATCTTCCTCTCTCTTCTTCTACCTATTGATGGCTCATGCGCCCACCATTCTGTATACTTCCTATCTATTCCTGAATATTCCTTACTAACTTATTATGTTCTTGTAAATCTTCTATAGCTGGATTATATTCCCTTTCTTGGCGTAAGCTCGGTCTCATTAAGCTTCCTCTATTTATATCCCTTGGTATAACTTGGATTTCTTGATGCATTTCTATCCTTGTCTGTTCATTTGGGTGTCTTCTTTGCCTATTGCCTTTATACTCCTTCCACGCATTCCTAGATATTGTTTCGGCTAAGTCTTCCAACATTGTACAATCCTCTTTGTCTCTTATTACATCCCATATACGTTTCCCTTGTAACCTCTCTCTTATGTCTGTCAACTCCGGATGTCTACTGCACTCAAATAATTGATGTTCTGGGGTATCCCTGACCTGGCGTACCTCACACTTATAATGATTGCGCCTTTCTATTCTCTTATAATATGTGCCATAAGGATCATGTCCTGTAATAAATTGTATTATGCCTCAGATGGTTTTAGATGGCGTATTCTCATTCGCTCTTGAATGTCGTGGAGTAGTTCAACACCCCTTCTCCCTGTTTCTATACTATTCCATTCTAGCTGCCTTTCATTGATTAATCTCCTCTTATTTTGATATTTTGTCTCACATTCAAATCCTACTGTCTATGACTTTATCTTGTAAATTCTTATTCCTCCAGTAATTAGAGGCCACCCCCATAGTCTGATTGCTAAGTCTATTGGCCAGACTCCCAACAATACTAATAACTCCATCGTAGCCGTAGTTTTAACTACTCCTACATATCTCAATAATCTCTGTCGTTGACTACTCACTTTAGTTATATTCCTCTTAATTTACAACCTATGATCCCATATGCTTGCACCATACCCCATGATCCTTAAGCAATATTAGTGTGATACACTTTTATAGCATCTTGTGAGAGCCTGAAATTCCGCTGTACTATAGTTGTTAATTTCATCATCGCTGCCGACGTTGTCTGCCTTATTTTTTGAATATGCATATTGAATAGCTGATTTTCGTCCAAATTAATTCCGAAATATTTGAAAGTGTTCACTCGTGCTATAGGAGGATTATTTATTCCAATTATCGGGTTTCGCCTCGTCTTGCCCTTCATTAACATTTACATGCATTTCTTTGGAGCTAACTTCATCTTCGTTTCATTACACCAATCTTCTATAACTGATGTTACATCCTTCGCTTTATTTTCAATCTCATTTCTTGTATCTCCATCTGTTGCTACCATCAAATCATCAGCATAGGCCATAACGTCTGTGACTGCTGTTGTCATTTTTAGTTTGTCGACTGAAGGTTCCTGCCGATATATCCCAGAAAAGTGGGCTTAAAATCGATCCATGCAGACATCCCTTAGTTACCTCTTTTACGATTTTAATTTTTTCCCCAATTATAGTTACAATCCCGTGTTTACAATAATATTTCAATAACTTATAAATGGGAGCTGGATAGTCACATTTCCTCAAAATCCTGAACAGCTCAGACCACCAGAGGTTGTCGAATGCTCCCGATATATCCACAAAGGTATTTATTACCTATTTGCTCTGACTTGATTGTATCACTCTTTGGACCCTATTTATCGTATCCTCCGTTGATCTTGCTTTCCTAAATCTATATTGGCTTTCTGTCATGCCAATCATACATCTATATTCATAGATTCTTTTGTGGATTAGGCTTTCTTGAATTTTCCCCAAGACATTTAACAAACAAATCGGACAATATGACTTAACTTCCTCTGGAGTCGTATCTATAGATTTTTTTAAGATTGCCACGTTTGCTACCTTCCAACATTTTGGTATTCGACCCTTTAATATACATTCATTCATTAGTGCATGAAGTATTGATACCAAAGGTTTTTCGAGCACTTTGATGATTGCTGCACAAATTCCGTCCGGACCAGGTGACTTTCCATTTTCATTTCTCGGATGGAAAGGACCAAAATTCTTCTTCTTTTTTTTTTTTTTTTTTTTTTTTTTTTTTTTTGTATATTTACTTCATTCTTCTCTTCTATTATGCCTGGTGGAAGTAATTTATCCATTAAGAAGCTTTTAGATTCTACCCATGTTTTAGTAAATACCACATCTTCCTTTTTAAACATCTATATTACCTCCGGTGACCTAATCATTTCAGCAACAATTTTATACGGTCCCTCCCCCATATACTTTTCTTTAAACTATTCTTCACAAATTGCTCCCACGACGTTCTGCGCACCTGTTCTAATTTCTTTTCATACTTATCTTTTATTTCCATATATACCTAAATTTCGTTCTCTTTCTGTACTTATTGTTGAATGTTGATTATCTTCCTCGCCTTTCTTTGTTTTCTCCTTAACTTGTCTAATTTCTCATTCCATACATTGTATCTACTATCCCTGTCTCTCATCTTAATCAGCTTCCTTTCCCTAACCTGATGTATACTTTTTGTTAACATTTCCGCTTTTCTATCTATATATTCATCAAATAACACTGGTGGAATACATTCATTTCAGTTTGCACTGTCCATGATATACCTAATCCTACATTTCCAGACATCCTGTTGTTTCCCGTAAGAAAAATACAATGAAAAACAATAAGATTGTGATCACTAGGGCCAGGAAGTTCATGGATTTGCATGTTTTTTCATAGTGGTTAAAATGTATGCTTTTATATTATGAGCACGAATTATGGATTTTTCAGTTATTTAGACATGATTTTATGGTGTATATAACTGCATATTTTCTTGATTTTCATAAATGCGTAATATTTCAATATTATAGCTCCTATATTGCATATTTTAATTATTTCTATGGTTTTTTATTATTCTTTTTCCATCTAGATAATATTTTTCATATTGGCAGTATTACACGTGATGATGTAGCTCACGAAGATTTCAATATTATAGCCACTATATTGCATATTTTAATGATTTTTATGGTTTTTTATTATTTTTTCCACCTCTATAATACTTTTCATATTGGTAGTATTACACATGATCATACAACTCGCGAGGTGAGTCATGTTGTCATGCAGTGAATCCCCTGTCTCCATCCTTTCATTATATTAATGTGCATAGAGAATAATCAGTGCGTTATCTGAGTAGTTTGTAGTAGCAAAGATAAAGTGCAGGTCAACGTTTTGAGCAGCACGATTACAGCAATGCTTGCCTGCCCACCAGCAGTTGTGCCCTGGTCTTCAAACGCAAGTGTAGTGAACTAGTTCCCAACGAATTAAATTAGGCGTATAAAATGTCAAAGAGCTCTTCAAATGCCGAAAATAAAACCAGCCTCGAGTACTAGATTAATTAATTTTCAGAAAGAGTTTTTTGGTGATTCAATATCTACAGATAATGGGGTACTGTTTTGTAGAGCGTGTGAGAAAAATGTAGGAGTGAGAAAACATTTCAAACAGTTCAGCTCATAAACGCAGCAAAACATAAGGAGAATTTAATCAGAAAACTCGCAAACAAAGAACCTGTTCAAAAACAGTTAGTAGAGTGTTAAGGAAGTAGGGTTACTGAATTTTCCTGTGACTTGTGCCAACATTTTTAACTGCTGATATTCCCTTGTTAAAAATTAATAATCTGACATTTAAAAATTTTCTTGTCAAGTACACTCGACAACATGTGCCTGAAGAAAATACACTGCGCAAGACTGATGTGGGACATTGTTACAATAACGTGTTGTCAAATATACAAAAAAATTAGCGGATCAGTTTGTGTGGTTGTCTGTTGATGAAACCCCCGATTCTGAGCGCCGTTCTATTACTAATATAACCGTGGGTGCTTTAAATAATGAACAAAAGAGTACACCTTATCTTCTTAACGTGTGCGAATTGTCGGCCACTAACAATGTAACTGTGACCCAGTCTGTGATGGACTCTTTGAAATTACTATGGCCATGTGGAATCAAATACGACCGGTTACGTTTATTTGTTACTGATGTAAGTCCTTATATGGTAAAATCAGGACAAACTCTGAAAGGTATTTTTCCTAGCTTAATTCGTATAACTTGTTTGACACACGCTCTTCATCACATTTCTGAGACAATACGCGATTCTTTCCCATTGGTAGATAGATTTGTATCCAGTACAAAGGGAATTTTTGTTAAATCTTCTAAAAGAGTTAAGTTCTTTAGGTTAACATTGCCTAATATCCGATTTCCTCCTGCACCAGTGTTAACTCGATGGGGAACATGGGTCGATCCAGTTTTGTATTATGCTGAGCACATAGAAATATTCGAAGAGGTTGTTAATTTATTGGACTCGAAAGATGCTTCATCAATAAAAACTGTGCCAAATATTCTGTCAGGCACTGGGTTAAAAGAGGATCTTAGTTTTATATCTGCCCATTTTTCTTTCTTACCAACAGCCATGACGGCATTGCAAGATGTAGGATCTCCTTTGCATGAATCACTTACTGTCTTTGAAAAAACAAATGTGATCTAAGTTCGGTTCCTGGTAGCATAGGACAAAAAGTGAAAGAGAAAGTGAAGTATGTAATTTCAAAAAAAAATCTGGTTATAAACAGACGTGCGATATTCGACACATCCTCGAAAGAAAACCATCTGTCACATCAAGAGACTTGACTCTCTCTGTGAAGCAGTTAACATCATTTAAATATGCTCGATAAGATCTTCGGACGTGGGGAGAGGTTTTCACGTAACAAAAGTGTTTTGCGAGACAATAGACGATGTTTAACAGTTGAACATTTGTGCAAAGTGTTGGTTGTGAACTGCAATTTAGCAATTAATACTAGCAGCGAGACCACTTCTGCTTCCACCTCTAAGGAATAAGGTAACTTTATTTATTATTTACACTAACTCGTCTTGTCTACTGCACAGGGACATTAATTGTTTTAATTAAATAGTGCGTACTTCTTGGCATAGTTTTGAAGAGCATATTTGCACACATATTTCAGTGTTTTTTAGGGCATGAACTTCCGAGCCCTATGATGTCGAAGCACCCCCCAATTTTGAATTCTGTAGAGCACGTACCCCCTAGCTAACGCCAAGTCTATATTTTCTGCAATGTCTGTCCTCTCTTCATAGGTATATGGATTTCCTAATTTACTGAGTACCTGCATTTTATATTCGTTGATTACTTCTAACAGTCTGTCCCCTCTTTCATCTGGATTCTTGCTTCCTCATACAACTGACTTTGCATTAGCATCCATAGTTGTCAGAATTGGTTCTTTTGGTAATCTTCTAATATCAAACTCAACTTGTCCAAATGAATTACAATTTCTTCATTAAATTGATAATATTGATTCACTAGAATGACCGATTTACCCTTAAACATTAATTATGTATATAATTTGTATGTTCCTCATTATGTTGAGAGATCTTAAGTACTTGAAGCTTGTTATTCAGTACCTCTATAGCCGCCTGCGGATTATTACCTGTCGTTATTGACCTTGCGCCAACTGGCATGTTTACTATTTTACCCATGAATGAATACGGTTCTTGATACAAATTACATTTAATTTCTGTTCCCATGTTACTTTCCTTATTTTCGTCATAACTGGTCTGCTTCTAATAGCATTTATTTGTGTAAATCTATCATCGCGATCATCACTGTCCGTAATTAGTCTCTGAAATTGTCCTTTCCCTAAGCATGTTGTACGTTGAACATAGGATACCTAGCTTTTTATTTTCCGTATAAACCTTTTTTCTTGTTTGACAGTTTATCTGACAGTTCTTTTACGACTATACCGGTCACTGGTTCGATCGAAACCTGGTTTGTTTGTTTTGTATATTCTTCGGCTAGACCGTCGGTTTTCAATAGCCTCAATCCTACACGTCATCCTGGCATCCGTTTGAGTTCTGGCGTCTTTCCAAAGAGCCCAGATATCAGACTGTGTGCCGCAGCTGCTGAACCTCCACGTAGTTGGCACCACGATGTTCTTCTTTGCAACTACGCTTGTAGACTTTCTAGTCTGCCAGAACACCCGTCTTTTACTTCGTTTTTAATGATTCGTTGGACCGTCAGTAGTCAACGAGCTCCCTGGCCCTACTCCCTCCTGGCGCTGATTTTCGCTCACTGCTCCGGCTTCTGGACGTCGATTTACTAGTGACCTTTACGAAAGGAGAACCATGATTTCCACCGCGGCTCCGTTCCAAGAACCACGTCAATCTGGGTTTGCTGTCCATGCCGAAGTCGCCGACGCCAGACTGAGTTCTTCGTTCAGCGTTGTTATATATCCAGGCGCAGTGCGGACCCAGCAATTTTACATACACTGACGGCTCAAAGCACGACCGGGCAGCAGGATGTGTCTTTATTCAGTGTCGCCGGGTATTCAACCTTCGACTTTTACCGCAGGGCTCGATTCTTATTGCAGAGCTTTTTGGTACCTTCCAAGCTCTTTTATATATTCGTCGGCAAGCCTTACAGAGCTGGGGTATCTGCTCAGATTCATTGTCTGTCCTCCAGAGCCTACGGACGCTTTACAATTTCCATCCAGAAGTACAGGGTGTCCAGGAGCGCCTTCACACACTCGGCAGAGCAGACACTTGCGTCTCCTTTGTGTGGGTGCCTTGACACCTAGGTCTGCCAGGAAATGAGACTGCCGATACTGCTGCAAAGGCAGCAGCTTTAGCTTCGAGATATTTTAACACTTGTCTTCCTTCTGATCATCTTAACCTGTTTTACGTCGTTCCCTCCTTTCCCGGTGGAGTGTTCCATAGAGTAATGTTCAGGGGAACAAACTTAGGTATATAAAGACATTTCCGGTCACCTGGAGGACTTCCTCGTGCATCTCTGGTCGTGAGGAAGGCATTTCAGCCAAATTTCCTATGGGTTCCTGCCATTTAAGTTATAGTTGCATTCTAGCTTTAGATGCTGCGTTGTTCGGTGTTGATTGCCACGAGCCTTTGACTTTTCGGCCTGTTTAATTCACTGTCAGTACTTAAGTTAGTTGCGTTTTTCCCTGGGTCTGTCAGCTGCACTTGCTGAGGCCCTGGCAGACACTCTCAGCGTAATAGACCGCTTACTGTCTTTTATTTGTCTTAGTGATATGCGGGCCGTATTTGAATCGTTGATTTAGTCGTTTGTCTTTATTAGGCCACTTGGCCGTAGCTGGGTTTCGGTTTTATGTACCTCTTCGTGAATCTTTGTGTCTTAACTCTTCTTTTAGAGTTGCTCGTACTATTTTGATGACTTTTTAACTGTCGAAACAATATAGAATGTAGGGGTTGTGTCTGAAATTTCCCTTTTTCATGCCTCGTTTGGGCGTTAATAACCCTAGAAGTTGTGCGCCCTGAAACAGCACTATCACCACCACCACTGCTGCTGCTGCTACTCCTGCTACTGCTGCTGGTACTACAGCTACTACTGCTACTCCTGCTACTGCTACTACTGCTACTCCTGCTGCTGCTGCTACTGCTACTGCTGCACCTGCTACTGCTGCTACTACTGCTACTACAACTACTACTACCACTACTGCTGCTACTACTACCACTACTGCTGCTACTACTACTACTGCTGCTGCTGCTGCCGCCGCCGCTGCCACTACTACTACATGAAGTTTAGTGTTTAACGGTGAGGCTCACCAGTTTCGTCTTCTGTAGTGTAGTTCCGTGTTCACTCCCGAGCAGTTTGCCATCTTTTATTTTTTACTTTTCAGTTCCAATTCAGTACTTGGACAGTTTATTTCCTGTTGGAAATGTCGGAGCGCCATTCAGGTGCTGCAACAGTTTTTTGCAATTATCTCCACTCGGATACCAGTTCGTTTTTACCTGGACACCAGGCCATTCGCGTTATCCCGGCAACGAGGAAGCGGATACGAATGCGGCTATTACGTCTGCATCTCGCCTGCCGGGGTATCAACATTCACACTATCTTAATAAAATGTGCCGCATTACTGCCGTCGTCAGCTATTAGCTGTAACCCTAGGGGCCTACGGCGGTAGGTACGGGGTTGGCGCACCCGGTGTCCTGAAGCGCTCACCATCACTTCACCCCCTTCATATCTATCCACTGTACCACCTGTAACTGCTTTTGTTGCTACTATACATCAATCTCTCCCTCTTCTAGGATTATTATGATTATTAGTTGCTAAGGTGTTAGTTTTATACCTCCTGTCTCGCCACCAGTAATAATTTCTATCCCCGTGGCCTTGTCCTACGGTTTCATCGCGGACCCCGACATGTGTGCTCTTCGGATACCTCAGGCGTGAAGGATTGGCGGAATTTCCTACAACCCCCATGTGTAATCTAAGGTGCAGAGCCCGTCCACACCACCGTGTACACCCCCGTAGCTCTCTGAGGGCCTGGCTTTTGCTAATTTCACGGCTGTTACCGCTGATGGAGCCCCGGTGTAATCAATCACAAGCCCCTGACTACGTTGACTCCGTTGAGGCGGTGTGACCTAAAGTGGTGAGTCACAGGCGGTTATTACTGTGGTAGGGGCATAAAGCCGTGGTGTGCGTAGTGAACGGTTCACCCATGTGGACAGGCAGTGGAGCTCATAGGATAGTCCCTCTGAAATACGCTTTGAGGTTGGCAAGGGTTTCCATGACGGTAGAGATCGTGGAGATTTGGTATATTTTTCTTCTTTGACTCCCAGGTGGCAGGCTGATGCCCACAGCTCCGGCTGGGGGTCAAATGAATCATGTAACCACGCAAAACCACCTTTGACTCTCTTCTTGTTGTGCCATCGGCCTGTAAAGGGAAGAGGATTAAGGTTACCCGCCCATTTTATATAAAACGCGTAGTAGGTGGGATATGTGGCTCGGTGAAGAATGCTAGGAGGCGACGAGACGGTAAGCTGGTAATTGAGAGCAACACGGCAGACCAGTTGCAGAAAATTTTGAAAGCAAGTTTGTTGGGATCCTACCCAATTCGGGTAGTGCCACACAAATCGCTCAACTCATGTAGGGGAGTTATAAGTACCTCCAATGTGGACAGTCAGTCGGAAGAGGACACTGTCACCTCTCTCTTCGACCAGCGTGTATGTCAAGCCTACCGTCCTAGTCGAAAGCCGGATGGCAAGGAGTTAGCATTGCATAAGGTGTTTTTGACGTTAAAAGGTACTAAATTGGGTGAGTATCTTTTGTGGCTACGAACGTGCCGCCGTATGTCAGTGCGCCGAATTCCATGCGCTGTTTTCAGGTGCCAGCGGTTCAGTCATACCAAAACGTCATGTAATAGTACTGATATTTCTGAGCGTTGTGGTTTCCCAGCCCATTAGGACACGGCATATACACGGAATCGTCAACGTGTGAAGCGTGGAGAATGCCTTCCATCAAGCTCGCGTCTGTGTAACAAGTTTCATACAGGAGTTGCACGTGAAAGAAAGGCTCACTTTTTTGAAAGCGGGTCGCCGCTTTTGGCAGCTGAAACTTGCGAGCATCATAGCTTTGCGGCAGTAGTCCGCCGCAAACTTGTCCGCACTGTTGCTGTTCTTCATGTTCCAGTCTCTGGTGCTTCAGCGCAGACGGCGGGAAAGCTATACCCCCTGTATAGATCCGTTATTCCAGTGAGTTATCCGCTTATTGGGCTCCGTGGTGGGCGCGCAACGCTGGGGGTGAAATTAATTCAATCTCTTTATGGTAACCAACACTTCAAAAAGAAGAAAACCAGTACAGATTGAAAAGGAGCCTACATGCGTCATCGGCACGTTACCCAGTGATTCACCGAGTGGAAGAGAGGCATGCGTTTTTAAAGGTTAACTCATTTATTATACAGCCGAACTGTAAAATCCCGTATCCGATCATGTTCTCCACCAGTTAAGAGCTACACTGTCCAAGAGTTTGACAAGATATTGAAGGCCATACTCCTCCACGGATATTCTATCCGTGTTGAGAAGCGCCGAGGCCTCAACTCCTCTAAGGGTGGTATTACCACCCACCTTCAGGATGATACGCCGAAGGAGGAGATCCAGAGATCCAGAGCTATGTCGGGCCAGGAAGTAACTGAAGTCTCCCGTGTAAGAGCTAAGCGTGATGGCGCTCAGGTATCTACTGACACACTGTTTCTCATTTCTGATCGGCTCGACTTGCCTCAGCACATTAAAGCTGGTTGCGAGGTTAACCCGTTCTGGCCTTACATTCCGCAGACAATGTGTTGTTTCTAGTGCCAACGCTACGGCCATACTAACACCTCATGTAGGGCTTCGGTTGCGGTTTGTGCCAACTGTGGTAAGGATGCTCATGATAGAGCTTGTCCATCTGCTACTGGCTGTGTAAACTGCCGAGGAACCCATCCAGCGACTTCCCGCGGCTGCCCGCGATACCAGGATGAGAAGGCTACACAGGAGCAGCCCCTGTGAAGTGTGAAAGAGCGTCTATCTTTCTCTGAGGCCCGCAAACGCCACCCAGTTTACCAGCTTTCTCTCCTGAAAGTTTGTACTTTTAGTTCAGTTGTTTCGACACCAGTGGCAAAGCGGGATATGAACACTCAAACTTTCCTTATAGTCTCCTCAACCGTCGTTGCTCGCATTGTAGTAGTAGCTTCCACTTCCACCAGCTCCACGATCCTTCCCATAAGCAGCGAAGCTCGGAAATTTAAAGCCACTCCGAAACGTTCAGAATTTCTCAAAGACCCTCTGCCAGTGGAATGTGTGCCTATACGGCCACTTCTTCACTTCTTCGGTGATCTCGCTCCCAGGAGGCTAGGGGGCGCAGCCGCCTGAAATGGAATTCTCCACCACCCGTAACTATTGGCAACCATATTATACCTCTATCTCTAGTATGTGGTGGCATTGGCCCTCTTCATTCGAGGAGTCTATTGCGCATGAACCTTCTCCTCCAAAAGGCTCGAGTCCCACGCGGAATAAAAAGGGCAAATTGAAGCGACAGCTGCCGGCAATCTGAAGCGACCAGCTTGTCCATTTGCATCAGGATATCGATCATTGCGCAGGCATAAATCTTAACTGCAACTGTTGGCTAATTCGCTGTCACCCAGTCGTTTCTGCCTACAGGAAATCAAACTGATCCAGCAGGATGCTCTCGCCTTTCTTGGTTTTACTCCGGTGCGATGATTTACCACCGAAGCCTGTTACATGGGGGTGCCACGCTTCTGATCCGCGATGTCTTTTACGAACCTCTTATGCTCAGTACTACGTTGTCTCCCTCGGGGAATGTCGCATTGTCGTGGCGGGGGGGGGGGGGGCCTCAGTACCCATTGAGTCAGACGGGTAGTTATTGGAGCATCAGCTACTAACTATCAAGAGACGAGGGGAAAACAAGAACATTCCGCAACACCAACCCAAGCAATGGATAAAACGAATTTTGGAATTATTGTCCCAGGTGGTACTTCAGGTAAACTGGACAATCCATCCTCTTCGGAGGCAGACTCCATGGATTCTGGGGGGAGTCATCAACTGCTTGAGAGAGATGTGTATAGAAAGAGTGCATTGACCCAACGATCACCTACAGTAAAACGAGTAATACACTTACATACAGGAGAAGAGGAACTAAAGAGGATACTGAATGAGATCCAGCGTCAACATGAAGAACTAAAAAACGAAATAAAAGCTCTTAGACTCGAAAGTCAAGAACTTAGAAAAAATATGGATAGAGAGAAGCAGAATTCTTTGGATGTGAATATGGATCCTATAAGAGTAGAGCAAACGAGAGTGAAAACAACCAGTGAGAAAGAATTTATAGAAAAAGCAGGTCCTAGCGATATGATTACTATACAGATGAGGAAGATTTGGTCAGAGAAACAGATTGGATATTACAGAGGAAAAATAAAAAACGAAAAGCTGAAACATCTCCAGTAATAGAAACGGGAAAACCCGAAAAAATCATAGAAATAAAAAGTCAGAAGCCATAAGCATTATAAGCAAAACAAATAACATGAAGTAGGGAAAAAAAGTTCCCTATAAGGAACACCGGCCTCCTCCTGTTAACATATATGATATAGCGGACTATTTAAAACTTCAGGCATTATTAAAACCTGTGTTAGGAAAAGAATATAAAGTTACATAATTAAATAGTAATGTATGGAAGGTCAATACAAAGAATTCTGATAGCTATAGGGCTTTGGTCAAGAAATTAAACACAGGAAAAGTCAATTGGCAAACTTATGAAAACAAAAATGATAGACCAATTAGAGTTATGGCAAGAGGATTGAATGCTTCATGCCCAAAAGAAGATATAATAGAAGAGCTAAAGGAAAGAGGCTTTAAAATTAAAGATGCTGTAAATATTCTTAAGAAAGAATGGTGAGCAGGAAGTAGTTAGACAAGGATTGCCACTATTTATGCTTACCTTTGATAATAAGGAGAATATTACAGAGATATATAATATTAAGACAATTTTGAATATGGTTGTCAAAATTGAACCCTTGAGAAAGAATACTAATCTGATACCACAATGTAAGAAATGCCAAGGCTTTAACCACACCCAGGCCTATTGCCAAAGAGAACCACGTTGTGTGAAATGTGCAGGAAAGCACCACACTAGAGATTGTAAAATAGGCAAAAACGCACCACCAAGATGCGTTAATTGTGGAGGACAACATCCAGCAAACTATCGTGGTTGTGAAGTAGCTAAGGAGCTGCAAAAGAGGAGGAATGAAGTCATGAAAAATCAAATACAGATTCATATTACTCGAGGGAATTGTAACTTAGGTATGGTTCTAGAAGAAAATGAAGTAGTAGTGGATGAACCTAACAGAGAACAGAACAACTACGCAGCAGTAGCACGTAATGGGTGAGTGAGTGAGTGTGTTGGGTTTAAGGGCCCGTCGACAACTTGGTCATTAGGGCCCCGAGTCCAGAAGTAAAATTACATACCGTCAAGTGTTAAAACATCACCCATTAAAAACTAAAAATCTGCGGTTAAAATAGATAAAAAACCTCTAAACAACTATTAAAACGTTTCATTTAAAATGCTAAAAAAGGAACTTAAAATTGCTACAAAGTAAAAAACAATAAAACGTTAAAAAACCCAAAAATACGGCCATCTAAAAGGCTAAAATCTCTGAAATAAAATATCCTTACACTTGCTTCATAAAATCAATTCTGGAACAGAACCGCAGCACTGTATTTACAGATACTGGGTCGTTGCCTAAAACTGACGACAGTGTAAGGCCCAGGCCAACGGACTGGCGCTCACGAGCGTATCGCGGACAATCAAGAAGGACGTGTGCGAACGAGATTGGAATGTTACACGTCGTACAGACAGGCTCCGGATCACCACGCAAAAGGTGTCCATGCGTGGCTCGGGTATGGCCTATCCTCAGGCGGGTTAAAACCACTTCTTCCCGCCTGGAATTCCTGCAGCTGGTATGCCAGGGTTGTACCGTGTCCTTGATTGTCCGTAATTGAGTGCCAGATAACGCTTCCCAAGATTCCTGCCAGAGAGCAAATAGATGGCGACGGAAATATTTCTGCACATCTATATAGGGGAGCGTACGGGTGGAATACTCCGGAAGGCGACATGCAGACTTTGCAGCCGCATCCGCCGCCTCAGCACGTAATGGTAAAGTTGAAATTCCAACAGTTGATAAAGCAATAATACGCATCCTAGAAGTACTGGACGAGCAGAAATATACCAACAAACTGATCTATGATAGATTAAGGAAGCTTGAAACTAGTCTTAACAAAAGTAAATAAAATGGCGCACACATACAGAATATTATCATGAAATGCAAACGGATTGCAACAGCGTATTCAGCAGTTGGAACTGTTCCTGAAAAGCTAGAAAATTGATATATGTTTAATATCCGAAAGGCATTTGGCTAAACTATCATACGTTAGAATAAGGGGGTATGATATCTACCGCTCAGACCATCCATCTGATAAAGCAAGAGGAGGCTCCGCACTAATAATTAAAAACTGCATTAAACACTACGAAGAAAGTAAAATAGAAATCGATAAAATGCAAGTGATAACTGTCACTATCCAAGTTAAAACCAAGTCTTTTAATGTCTCTGCAATATACTGTCCCCCCAAGGTATAACCTAAAAGAAAATGATTATATTAATCTCTTTAAGACTCTAGGTAATAACTTTATTATCGGAGGGGATTACAACGCCAAACATTCTCATTGGGGATCAAGAATAGGGAGCTATTTAGGGCAGCGATTAAAACAAAGTGCCAATTCCATTCAACTGGAAAGCCTACATATTGGCCGACAGATACAAATAAAGCACCAGATTTAATTGATTTTTTCATAACGAAGGGTATATCTAACAATTATGTGCACTTAAACGAGGATTATGATATCTTTTCGGATCATTCCCCTATTATATTAATAGTAAGTGATAATATAATAACAAAGGATAACCCCCCCCCCCCCCAAGACTAACTAATAAAAAAAATGGGAAGGGTTCAAAAAAGAATTACAGAGCACTATTGAACTTAATGTTCCTTTAAAAACACAGCAACAGCTGGAAGCAGAGATAGATCTCTTTGTTACTAATACTCAACAAGCAGCATGGAACCATACTCCAGAAAAAGTAGCAATAATGTAAATGATGTCTCCTATCCAATGGAAGTGAGGTAGTTAATTAGTGAAAAACGAAAACTGCGTAAAAAGTGGCAGAGGTCGCGGGCACCAGAAGATAAAAAGCGATTAAATCAAATCTGTAATAAGTTAAAGAATGTGATCAGTAGTATCAAAAACAAATCATTTACTATCTATATGAAAGGACTAACAGCAGACATAGATACTGATTACTCTTTATGGAAGGCAACAAGGAGTATCAAAAGACCTATAAATCAAATTCCACCAATAAAAATAAGGAGATGGAGCATGGGCAAGGAGCGATAAGGATAAAGCAACCCTATTTGCCAACAATCTAGAAGAGATTTTTGAACCTTTATCTAGAAAAAAATCTGAAGAGGACATTAAACATGGCAAGAAAAGGGAAGGCAAAGAACTTAGGCGTGTAAAGCTCAAAGAATTAAAACGTGAAATCCACCAGAATATAAATGCAAAGGAAAAAAAACGCCAGGATATGATTTAATTACCGGATACATTCTTAAAGAATTGCCACAAAGAGCTCTTATCAAGCTATTACATATGATAAATGCTGCATTAAGACTTAAACATATCCCAAGTCAATGGAAGGTTGCAGAAGTACTGATGATCCTTAAATCTGGAAAAAAATCATAATGAAAAGGAATCATACAGACCGATTTCACTCCTATCCCAATCAGCTAAACTATTTGAAAGGTTATTGTTAAAGCAATTAAAACCTATAACAGAGGAAAGTAAATTGATACCAGAACATCAGTTTGGATTTAGAAATAAACGTTCAACAATTGATCAAGATGTCATAGATGTCATAGAAAGAACGTTACAGGAAAAGAAAATACGTTCTGGAGTATTCCTAGACGTGGCCAAAGCTTTTGATAATTTTTATGCTCCAGCGAGATCTACCTGACCACTTTTATCAAATATTGTTATCGTATATTGAAGGGAGATATTCCCGAGTTAAATATGGAAATGAATACTCGGGATTAAAGAATATAGCTGCTGGAGTACCCCAAGGAAGCGTCTTAGGGCCAGTATTATACCTTATATTTACGAGGGATATTCCATACCAAGATAATACAACTATGGCCACCTTCTCTGACGATACAGGAATTATGGCAGTTGGGCATACATACAGTAGAGGAATCTACACAGAAATTACAGAAAGCTGTCAAGTGGCGTATAAAATTAAATGAATCTAAATCCGTACATATCAACTTTACAAATAAGAAAACTCAGATACTACCAATAAAAATAAATAATCAAACTATTCCCCAAGCACAAACTGTGAAGTATCTAGGAATGACACTAGACTCAAAATTAAATTGGAGAAAGCATATAGAAACTAAAAGAAAAGAGTTAAATATCAAATATAACAAACTTTATTGGCTCATTGGGAGAAATTCCGAACTTGACATATACAATAAGTTATTAATATACAAGCAGGTGTTAAAGTCAGTATGGACCTATGGGATACAGCTTTGGGGCTGCGCTAAGTCGACCAACATAAAACACATACCGACTTTTCAAAATAAAGTTTTAAGAACAATAGTTAATGCACCATGGTATGTGCGCAATGATGACATACATAGAGATCTCAAGATCGACACTATTATAGAAGAAATAAAAAAGACTGCAACGAAACATCATTTAAAAGTGCAGCACCATGAAAACAAAGAGATGTTGAAAGTTCTTAGTAACTGTGAAGTTCGAAGACTGAAAAGAATAAAGCCAGACGACTTAATGTGAGACCGCAAGAACTATGTGTAAACTATGGAAGACTCGCCTGTACATGTGAACCTACTTAAGAAGAAAATATTACCAGATAAGCTTTTGCTTAGTTGTAATTTGATTAAAAAAACTACGTTGTAAGCTGTAGCTGTTACTCTTAGTTGACTTTTGTTTCACACCATGCTCCGTCTACATCCCGCCTTCTTCTCCCTTTGCCATTGCGCACCTTTCTAATCTAGTGTGCCAGTTCCCAGTGCCCTACGTGTTGTTGGGAGACTTCAATGCCCATCACCCTTTTTGAGGATCTGATAGGGATTGGGTAACGGGGAAGCACTTACAGAGTTTTTCCATTATAATCAGCTCTGTCTTCTTAAAATTGACGAACCTACTTTTATTTCTGATTCCACAGGCCCTCTTTCTCACCCGGGCTTTTCTGTTTGCTAGGCACAGCTTGCACATCGTTTTCAGTGGAACGTTGTCTCGGACACCTTCTCCAGCCCTCACTTCCCCTGCCTGATCATCGTGCTGTACAATTACGTACCCTCGCCACGAGTACCCACCTGGCAGCTACACAGAGTTAACTGGCCTTTTCTTTACCACTTAGCTGTTTTCGACGACCGTGTGTTCGGAGATGTTCACCAGATGGTGGATCACCTTACTACTGTGATCATACCGCTGCCCAACGTGTTATCCCTCCATCGCCGACCCAACCGAGGCGTTTAGCCGTACCTTGTTGGACCGGCTAATGCCAGGATGCGGTTCGTACACAGCGGGTTGCACTACGGGTATTTCAGCGCCATCCTACCCTCGATGATCTGGTCATGTACAAGCGATTACGCACCCATGCCCCTCGCATCATACAGGACAGTAAGAGGATATCCTGGCACCGTTTTGTGGAATCCTTTAATGGCTTCACACCATCATCTGTGGTTTGGGGCAAGCTCATTCGCGTGGCCAGCAAAGTCTCGCGAGTTACGGTGCCTCCTCTTAGGATTAATAATGGCACCGTAGTTTGCCCTAGAGCTGTCGCTGACGCCCTCGATATCACTTTTACTGATGTATCTCATCAAATTGCCACCCGGCCACTTTACCAACCAAGTAACGAGCTGAAACGCATGACTTTTCTTTTCACTCAGCCAACCGCGAGTGTTATAACACCTTCTTCACCATGTCGGAGCTGGAGCGAGCCCTGGCCTATTCCACCTGGATCGGATGGTGTTCACATATCGATGCTGCAGCATCTGTCTTTACCCGGCAAAAGGCTGTTTCTCTTAATAGTATTTCAGCGTATCTGACGCTCGCCTATTTTCCCATTTGCTTGTCGAGAAGCCACCATCGTCCCGATACTAAAACCTGGAAAGAACTGCCATCAACCATCCTGCATCCTGCATTTTGGTTGAGATACATGGGGCGCTAGATAGGATTCAGAAAGTTGAATATGTACCACTCCTAAGGACTTATTTACTCCAGGACGGGGTTCTCATATATTATTGTGAGGATCAAAAGACCTATGCCTGTCTGTGGACATCACTAGATGGACTGAGACTCAAGGAGGAGGTGGTCCTTAAGGTGATTCAGACAAAGAATTTGCCAAAAGTAGTAAACGTATCCTTCAGAACTAGGGATATTAGGACCAAGGACCCTAAGGTACTTTTACGAAGATTGCAGATACTGAACCCAGGACTGAAGGTCTGAATATTGAATACTGGAAGTTATTGGACAGAGATGCAGATGACATGCCACAACGACTTATTCCGCTGATTGACCAGGAATCTGCCGAAGTCATTAAGAAGGCGAATTATGCCGCCTTCACCAAACTGGACAGGCGATTATTTAAGATCCTGGCTGATCCAAGCAAGACTTCAAAGAAAGTCGAGGGTGTAAAGGAGACGAAGATGGACACTACAACCCAAGCAGAGAGAGAGAGAGAGAGAGACGCTGAGGAGAACCACTTCCCCGAGGGAGCCGTGAGCACTGGGGTGGTTCCAGAAGTCATGGAAACCCGGAGAACTGAGGATGTTCGCACAATAGAGGAACCAGTGGAGACCGTTGGCAGCCTGCAGTGTCAGTACTATGGACAAGTTCTGAGAAAGTAATTGTGAAGGAACTTTCTATATTACAGATTAATTTACAACACGTAAGGCTACTACGGTGGTCTTATGCAGGAAAACAGCAACACATAATGCTGACATAGCTATTATTCAAGAACCCTAATTACACAGAGGCAAAATAAGAGGACCTGAAAACACAGGGGGTACTCTCATATACCCCTTCAATGCGAAAAATCCCAGAGGCATAACAACAGTCGAAATAGTTATAAGGGAAGAGGGGTACGAGAGGATAGTCTTACTGACCTCAGCGGACTTTCCCTATGATGAAGGGGGCTCACCCCTATTATCGTTAGGGACCTGATCGAGTATGGGCAAAAGTCGACACGGGAGCTGATCCTTGGAAGTGATGCCAATGCACACCACATTATATGGGGGACCACGTATATCAACAGAAGAGGATAGCAGCTGTCGGACTACTTGGTAAGTTCAAACTTGCATGTATTAAATAGAGCAAATGAACCAACCTTCATTAATCCTAGAAGGGAGGAGGTTTTATATATAAAACCTATATATAGTTTGTAAATGAATAACACTGCACGAATTTTACTGGTAATAGACGATTCATGGTATAGGATTACAAATTATAGAGCTAAGCCTTAAAATTGTTTGAGCGTATGCACGCCACTGATCATGTCCACTGCAGTTGTAACGCGTGATAAGGGAGCAAGCGGGTGAACTCCGCAGCTCACCTGTTCAGCGTAGTGGATATGTGTGCCATGATGCGAAGGCCTATTAAAGGTGTAGGTTCAAATACCAATCAGCACATATTTTTATCCTCTTTCTCTCTTTCTGTCCTTCTTTCTCTTTCTCTCTTATTCTTTCTCTCTTTCTTTCCTTCCTTCTTTCCTTCCTTCTCTTTTTCTCTCTTTCGCTCTCTCTCTCTTTTCTTACTCTTTCTATCTTCTCTCTTACTCTCTCTTTATCCCTCGTTTTCTCTTTCTCTCTCTTTATCTCTTTCCTTCTCTCTTTCTTTCCTTTCTTCATTCCCTCCCCCCTTACCTCCCTGTTTCCCTCCCTCCTTCCCTCCCTCTCTTCCACCCTTCCTTCCTTCTTTCCTCTTTTCTGCCTTCCTTCCTCCCTCCTTTCTTTCTTCATAAGCGCATGCTTAATTTAATTTGTGTCGCCTAGTAATTTTTCGTTTAACCAGTGTTTAAACTTTTTGTCTCAAGTGTGTTTAACTATTATTTATACTTGCATAACCTACAAGAGTAGGTACACGCTGACAACTTCGTTTTCACTTAAATGAGATGATTTAAGCCTAACTAGCAGCTTACAAACAAGTAGATAATGAATAAGCTCTTGAAACAGCTACACGCGATTGAATTATTATAAACATAAGCTGAATTGATATTAACATTCTAATACAACAGGTAGATACAAACAGAATAAAGGTAAGGAAATAAATAATGAATAAGTGCATGTTTCATATTTTAGTACCTTAATTAAATCTGATGATTTGAGCGATACAATAAGAGAAAGAATACAGGTAGGGAATGAGATTATTATGCAAATAAAAAGATTTTCTCTAATGGAATGATAACCAGAAATATTAAACTCAACGTTTATAAACCATTAATAAGTCAGTAGTAACCTATGGATCTGAGGTTTGGTGTGCCACAATGGACGATGAAAAGGCTTTGCGATCTTTCGAGAGAAGAATACTCAGAAAAATGTTAGGGCCTGTAAATTGTGGTGCACACAATTGGAGAGTAAGAAATAATCAAGGAAACAAATTATTTAATAGGTCAAGATACTGTTATGTTAAATCTCAGAGACTTAGATGGTGAGACACCTGGAAAGAATGGAGGATGAGCGGAATCCAAAGAAAAAGTAAAACAGGAAAGTATTTTCACGTAGAAGGAAAAGGTGGGTGGGTTGTGTGTAGGAAGATCTTGCTGCAATGACAGTCAGAGGCTGGAAAAGGAAGGCGTATGATAGACGAGAATGGAAGAAAATAGTAGGGAAAGTCAAGGCCCAATCGAGCTGTAGAGCCATAAAAGAAGAAGGCACAGATTTCAAAGGAACTGCTCAAAATGGTGACCTTCAACATCATTTCATAGGTGACAACGACGCAGAAATGATTCGCGAACCCTGTTGAGCATTCCTGGTGTGTTGCTAATCTAATCACCGGCTGCAATAATGCGGGCAACCAGGTCTCTTCAGAATCAATTAATGATGAATATACCATGGTTTGAAAATGACCCCAGAAAAAGAAATTCATGGGATTGAGATCCGGTGAATGAGGTGGCCAAGGCACGGTAGGACTGCCTCTTCCGATCCAAGGATTGGGGAAGACTATTTCGATGCTCCCGTACGGTTATACCATAATGCGCAGGAGCTCCGTCTTGTTGATAATGCAGTCGAGCGCGAACATCAAGCGGCAGTTCTTCCAAAAGGTCTGGTAGTACCTCCTTCAGAAAAATTTTATAAGTGTTGCCACGCAATCGAGGAGGAAGAAGGTACGGCCCAATGACGGGATCAGAAATAATGCCAGCCCATATGTTCACCATAAGCTGCTGTTGTTGGTTCTTCTGAACAGTGGCATGGGGGTTTTCGTGTGCCCATATGTGGCTATTCTTGCAGTTCAGAGTCGGTCCATCCCTGGTAAACGTGGTTTCATCGGTGAACAACACCACTGAAAGCAGTTCCGGTGGCTGCCTTAAGGCCCATGCGCAAAACTGCAAGCGTAACTCACAATCTTCCGCAGTTAAGGCTTCCACCTTTTGCAGGTGGAAGGGGTAGAGCTGCTCCTCATGCAAGACTTGCCATACACTTAGCTTGTGTGGTTGACGCCCATTGTATGTGCAATAGCACGGGTGCTGGTTGACAGTTCCTGTTCCAGTAAACGCAGTACGTCTTCTTCAAACTCTGGAGTACGATGGGTACGTCTTGCGCCGCAATCTGCTTTATTTGGCACCACAGAACCACGTTCTCGCAAACGCCGATCTACAGATTCGAAAGTAGTCCGATGGAGCTGCCGTCTATTGGGATACCTTTCGCTGTAAATCCGTGCAGCTATTACAGAACAACCTCCTGCTTCGCCATACACTAGGCCCATGTCAGCAAATTCGGCAAAAGTGTAATTTTGCTCCAATATCCCATAGTAGCTATTTCACTGTTTCAACGCAATGTTATTGTGTGCTGAAGCAAATAGGAACAGCAGACCAACCATTAGATTGAAAATTGCTCTTATTGACATGGCCAGCTATAGCCAACAGACAGCTTCAGACCAATGGCAATACATAACCCTCCAGCCTAAGTCATCAGATGTGAGGAGAAACAAAAGTAAACAGTAGTCTGTACATTGCATATGATGGTCGTATTTTGCCATTTTAAAGCAAGCGCACAACGTTGTTCTCAAAATGGAAAAGAAAGGGGAAAGAAAAAGAAGGGAACAAAGTTTATCCCCTGTGCGGGTTTGAACTCGGTTTCTCGGGCTTATTAGCTTCACAGCCAGTTGCCATAGCCTCGCGACCAAAGCACACGTTTGACAGCTGCACTTTAATTCAGTAGCCACATGCCACAGCCTGTTCCCCATTACAGTGGCGTGCAGTCACATGTTAAGACTCCAATTTAAGCGCTTTTTGGTAACGCTACGATTTAGAAATGCTTCTTCCGAGAGACACCAGACAGGCTTTCCTGAGTTTCTAATAAGCACTTATGCGATTCCAATGGATACTATTGACATATTTCTTTCTGGTTATGGTTTATTGGACACAATTTCTAATTACTTTGAATACGTATAACTTATTACCTTGACCTGGTAGACCATTGGTTTCCCATCTCAAATTGATTTTCTATGAACCGTCTATTACCAGTAAAATTCGTGCGGTGTTACTCATTTACAGCTTGTATATATCACTCTGGGCACCTCATACATAGCTGACCTGGTAAGGGGTTGGTATATATCAAGTGAAGCAACACCGCAGATATATATGTTTCACACTTAAGCCACAGGACTTTGAGTCTGTTATCTACATAAATCCTAAGAATACTAACTGGGAGTCAAACAGAAAAGACCTGTCGGGTATGTTCTGGGGATTTCAAAGAACATTAGTTCCGTGGTGGATTTGGAGTTGGCCATGAACCAGATGCAACAGTCCATTCTCCAATCCTACCACGGTAATTGTAGGCCTCAGGTTGCTAGTTCACCAAGGAGGGTTCCTTGTTGGTCTAAAGAACTAAGCGAACTTAGGCATAAAACATGATGGTTATATAATAAAGCAGAATGCACAGGTAGTTGGACGCTATATCAAATGACACACACGCTACAGCGCCACAGAGAGGAAGGCGAAAGGAGATTCATGGAGGGAGCACTGTCGGAATGTATAGGGCATATCCGAAGGGGGCACACTCATTAGTTAGCCAAAGAGGGCAAGCATAATCTGGGTACGATAAAGTGCACCAATGGAGGCTACACCATGACGGAAAGGGAAACATTAAAAGAGTTGCTTAACGTTCACTTTCCGGGTTCAATGGAGACTGAAAAACAAGAAAATGGACAGGGACAGTCGAACTTGCAGTCGAAGTTCGAGACAAACAGGAGAGACAGGCAACTGGTTAGAATTGTCAACCAACCCGGAGTAAAATGGGCCATCAACACTTTTGAACCATTAAATCTGCAGGGCCGGATCAATTCATACCGGTGTTATTACACCAAAGGATTGATTTTATAGTACCCCTTGTGAGTTATATATTTAGTGCTGGTTTAGCGTTTGGATATGTACTCTCCTCTTGGAGGCAGGTCAGGGTGGTTTTCTATACCTAAACCGGGACATTCTAGCTATAGTGATGCCAAGGCTTATCGTCCGGTTACTCTTTCATCATTTCTGTTGAAAACATTAGAGAGGCTAATAGATACGCACATAATGAACTATGCATTGGAAGCGAGTCCGTTACATATGCACCAGTGTGCACATCAATCAGGGAAATCTACAGAGACATCATTGCATTATGTTGCAACAAGCATAGACAAAGCACCGAAACAAAGAGCAACTGCATTAGGAGCTTTTCTGGACATTGGGGGAGCCTTTGATAGAACGTCAAACAGAGCTACCATGATTAATGTAAGAGAAAGTGGAACACCGAAAACAATATGTTGCTGGATAAACTCCATGTTACAAACTAGAGATATAGGCTCAACTCTGTGTTCAGAGACTGTTCATGTGTCAGCAACAAGGGGCTATCCGCAGCAGGGGAATGCTATCACCACTGCTATGAAACCTTGTTGTAGATGACCTAATAAAGGATCTGAACAATAGGGGCTATTTCACCGTGGGGTTTGCAGACGATTAAGCCGTACTCATTAGAAGGAAATTTCCAAGAACAATTTCAGAGGTGCTGCAAGATGCTCTAAGAAAAGTACACAGCTGGGGCAAGAGATGTGACATTGCTATTCGGGATCCCCATACTCTGAACGAGCCTAGTGTTCGAGGTACAATAGTACAGTTCGCCGATGAGATTAAATATCTAGGACTAATTTTGCCCAAACGTTTAACCTGGAGGCGGCAGGGTGATAAACGCATAAATAAATTCTATAGGGCCTTATGGACGTGTAAAAGGATGTATGGCAAAACGTATGGACATCAACTCCAGGTCATTTATTGGATCTACAAAACCACTGTTAGACCCATTACTTCCTATGCTGCATGTATATGGTGGCAAGAGTGAAACTATAGGCCAGCAGGACCCAACTTTCTAAACTACACAGAATGGCCTGCATATAGGCATTACAGGGGCCTTTAGGACTGCTTCTACAGCCACTATGGAAGTTCCGTTAGATTCCCTTCCTCTGCATCTGTGGAGCGAGGCAGAAGCTAGGATGGGATACTAAAGACTGAAATCTAATGGCAGGGAGAACTTAGACTCCACAGGCATTGGACATCTAAACTTTCCTAAAGACAGACATCTGGATCAAGTTTTGGCTATGATTCCGGATCGGATGGCGACAAGAAAAGGAACTAACATTTACTGTAGTCTACCCGAACGCAAGTGAATGGAAGAAAGGGGAATAAATGAGACCACGTGGACGGGTATGATTCACAGATGGATCCAAAGTGGACAAAGGAACAGGGGCTGGCATTTATGGCTCTGGCAAGCAGTTATTCTGGAGCCTTGAATAATATGCCATGGTCTTTCAAGCAGAAGTACTTGTAATTATGGCAAGTCCATGAGAATGTATGAGTAAGGGCTTTGAAGGTAAACATATTACCAGAGCGAATAGAAGTAGAAGTGTGATCACTGCTGTAGTTCATGTGTTCCGCCGCATAGATGACAGCGCAACTGCTAGTGCGGTACAATGCTAATACAAATACTAGCGTTTCGCAGGAGATTCGCTGGAAAAGTAGCAATGGAGAAGAATATTGTCGCTCAACGATGACAAACTCACACATGCACATTCTGGCAGCCATTCACAGAAATGCAAGTCAATAATGTTACCACTAGAATGCAAAATGGCATTAAAGGAATGAAGTAAAATATAATTTCCTGTGAATAAAAAGTTAACTTTGCTGTAAGAATAGTACAAGCTACTTGTATTTTGTTCTACAGATAAAAATGTACTCACCAATGTTGAAATCAGCTGTTAGTAAGTTTTGACAATTTCCGAGATGATTTGGCAGCCTTTGATGATTGTAATTCCTTTCTTATTTCCTTGGTGCGGAAAAAGAAGCGACACTTCATGTAATGCAGAATTAGTTTGGGGACAAGATCCAGTAAATGTTCATCACAACACCCAATTCCAGAAGCAACACTAATTTGGTTAACACTGTCACAACAATCGAAAAATATATCGCCCCACAAGTTACTTTCATTTGAAAGTCTATCTGCTTAAACCCTCTCTATTTGCGAAAGAACGCTATATACAGATTTAGAGGGGTAAGTAAGGCATAAATTGTCTGTACGTTTTGTGGTCTTTAATTGCAGTTAAAAGTGATACGGAGGGGAAATCTGCACACTTGCCATGGAGTAAATTAACACATGCTTTACAATCTGTAAGCTTTGAACAGTTGTGTACTATATATCCACTCAAGTGATATACCAGACATTCTTTAGCCATATCTTTCTGAGTAATTTCAGGTACATTGTTTTCCCATTCTGGTATATCAGGGTCCTCAATCACAATTTTGTCCTTAATTTTTCTTTCTATATTTTCTGTAATTCCCCTATTGTGGCTCACTGTTTCCTTTGCGAATAACCTCATTTGGTTAACGAATGATGTTAATGGCAGCTCTTTCCTATACTCACAATTGCCTCCAGATGATATTGCTAATTTGGTTGGAACGTAAATTGACTGTAACATATGTAACTGGAGAAAATCGACTGTAGATGGATCATCGTCGCAACTTAAAGACCGTAAAATTCCAAAGTGTCTTTCTATTGGGTCTTGATTTAACTTGGCTGTCAGTAGGTATTTCAGTCCACTTCTCCACAAATATTCTGCTACTTCCAGTATGCTCTGTATGGTTACCCTTAAAGACTGTAATGTCCTTTCAGAAGTGAAAGTATTCTGTTCTTCTTTAAGAAATGATCTCCATCTCGTAAGTATATCGACCTTGTTTGAACCTTTGTATAGCCCATTTATAGGCAGTGATGCATTTTATATATCTACGAGGCAATTTAGCTCTCTGGTGAACTGTTCCGTTTTTTCACTTCCTTCGAATCCAGCAAAGTGTGTCTCCCGGAAGAATTTAATACCATCAGCCACAGATCAGCTAAACAGCTGGAAAGCAAGCCTCACGTTCATTTTCTGAAATGTATTTGGGTTGATATGAGCTTTCGTAAGCTTGGGGCAGACTCTCATTCCCGAAAACTGAGAACAAGTATCAGCTTCATAAAGCCGTCGATAGTACAGAAAATTAACGTTTTCATTGCTGTAAGAAACTTCGTACATTTTGTGCACATTATTTCTTATGCATTTAATTATGTGCACAAAGTCTGAAAATGCCCAAAGTCGCCTGCTTGTATCGGTAGGATGGGTTACTGAACATTTAACATTATTACGTTTGCCACATACTCCCAAACAGTTACACAGTTTCTTGTTGGACTGGCTCCCATCTGATGTAAAACCAAGTATTCTAGCTCCTGAACCTTCCAGTTGAATGATAACCTGCATTAAAACTTGTGCCAAAATGTCCCCTGGAGTTGCGTTTCTACTTGCGTAAATAGCTACAGGTTGCACCCAATTATACAATAAAGGGACATACATAAATACCAGGACGTGATTGGGCAATTCATTTTTACTTTTATCGGGGGTTAAATACCCCAAATCCACAAACCCATCCACTTTCAAAGAATTAGAATCAAATCGAATTTCTGCTCTTAACTTCGTCAAAAATTAAAATTCCACATCGTTCGTTTTCATTCTTATGCTATACAAATTCAGATATTGCATTTACAGCATGGATATTAATGCCATAAGGACATTTAAGACCTTTGATTAACTTTCTTAAATGTGATTCTGATGGAAGGGGAAGTAGATTCTGATTTAAACAATGTCTGTATCCTTTGGGTGACTTGATTTTTAAAAGCAGGCTATCTAAAAGAAATTCTTCATTATATCTCATGCCTTTCTTTTTAGTTGCCTTTGATCTTTTCAAAATTGTATCAACAACAATTTTTTGTTTTTTACTTAGGCATTTTGTTCCATCAGATTCATCGATATTGCCACTACTTCCATTTACTTTCCTTTCAAGTACTTGAATCTTGGCATTGGCTACTTTCAATTGGCTTTTTAGTCTAATTATATTACGCTGTTGTTGCTTTAACTTTTTCTTTAATAAGTCTACTTTATTATTAAAATGTCTACTGGTATCCCCTGTGAGGGGAAGATTAACAGTCGTATTTTGAAAGCCTTCTGCATGATTCCCACTGCCTTCCAAATTGGTATCTCTTTCAACCCTTTTTGATGGTCGCTGTGAAGGAGGTTTACGGTAGTGTATTGACCGTGATAAGTATTTAGGAAGATTAGGAAAAAGATGCGGAACTGCATGAGGCATTAAGTTCCATCTTTGCCTTGCAATCTCTACATTTTCTCCATTAACTACAAACTTGTCTAACTTTATCAAAAGCTCTTCTGAAACATGTAAATCACACACGTAACTATTAGATGAAAGGCACTTGTCCTCTCTTGGTATGGCCCTCTCCCATTTGGAAAACAGTAGTTTATCTTTTGGAGGTGTAAAGAAATGTTTACCTTTAGATTTGTCATATCCAGATTTACAACCAGGCACGAAACACATAGGCATGTCGATTATTTCTATAAATTCAGTTTCATAAAAATTAACAATTCATCGCACTGTAACAAACACAGCAACCATACAAATTACTCCAATGCAATGAGGCACCAGAGGCAGTTCGAGTCGAGTGGGGAAGCTATTCCCCCACCGAGTGTCTTTACCGCAGTACCTAGCCGTTATACGGCTTAACCTGCGCGATAGTATGATGGTTTGGTCTACAGGGATTTAATACTTCAGGGAATGGTTTTTTTTTTTGGGGGGGTGTTCATGGGTGATAAGTTGGAAGGATTCAGAGGAGGGGATGTTGGAGTTCCGCGTCAGCACCTCCGTTAGTAAAGGTTAAGATGCAAGCTGCCGCACATAGCGGGAGCGGGAAAAGGTAAGGTCCAGGGCATGGCCATTACACGAGTCACTGACCATGACCGTGGGGTTAAGGGTGAAGATAGGGGAGGGACTTAGGAGTAATTTTAATCATCTGTTTAATGTTGGTTCTGCCGTCTGTTGTGAGCCATGGCAAGTCGTAGTGGCGCTTGTTCTGCTGCTTCCCTCAGTTCCCTGGAGATCTGAGACACTGAGGGTACCGTCTGTAGGCTAGGAGGGTTGGCCAGCAATGTAGTGAGACTGGCGTGTGTCGCTTCCTGTTGTTTGTGGAGCGAAGTAATAGATGAGTGGAGAGAGCGCAATCGTTGCTGAGCGTCGTTGCTGGAGAGTTGAAGCTGAGGGAGAATGTCCTGCACAGTTGTGTCAATGCTGCGAAGCTGTTGTTGTAGTTCCGGGACTGTTTGTGGGATCAGGGGTATTTATAGGGGCGAGATGGATGGTTGGTAGGGATTGGTCCGTGAGCGGGGAGTGCCCGGCTGCTGATTGGCTGGTTAGTCAATCAGGTGACGCGCTAATTCCCTCCAGGGTTTTGGCCGTCAGTCACTCACTGGGAGGTGATCTGAGTTAGACATTTTACTCTGTTTCAAGTACAGATTGTAGTATGTCCTTCGGCAATTTTTTAGATGGTAGTCGGCGCGGCTCTCTCTGGTCATATTGTCCCAGAGTGTTTACCAGTGGGTTAGGGTGGTTCCGGAATTTATTGTACATTGTTCGAGCGCGGGTTTTAATCACGTCGACAATGTACGGGATGCCGGTGGCCAGCGAAACGTGCTATAAATAGCCGCACTAACGACTTTGCTGCCACCTGACGGAGGCGCCAGGTAGCTCTTGTATAATCATATGGAAGAGCAGTGGAGTGATCACACTTCTCCTTCTATACCCTTTGATATTACTATACTTTCAGAGAGTCGAACAGCCCTTAGGACTCTTGAGTTGGAGGAAGTTAGATCAAGATGGCCTGGGAATGCCGAAACACTCCAATAGAACTGGTGAAGACCAATTCAGTATTACTGGTGTAGGTGCCAGGACATAGAGGAATCTGTGGCTATGAGAGGGCTGATGAGCACGTTAGAACAGGATTATCAGTCCAATTTATTGGGCCAGAATCGAGACTAGAACTACCATATAGATTTGTTCGAGGGCTTCTAACCAAATGAACTGACAAAAACCATGAAGAGTACTGGTTGTCCTTTGAAGGGCATAAATGCTCGAAGGCAACAATTATAAAGATTCACAACGGCAGAACCAAGGAACTGCTAACAATGGATAAATTGAAACTAGGTCCGACAAGAGGTCTGCTGGCAGACCTACCATTGCCTACGAAAGATGCGTCTGTACAAGATTCGAATAAATGTAGATCCTACATGTAGGAGGTGTGGCAAGGCAGATGAGACAGCCACACAGCGGAAAAGAGTCCGAATCTTTGAGAAAGGGTTCATATTACTGCATGAGCTTGAAGAAGTCTCCGTGAAAAACCTGCTACATTTATCAGGGATACAGGTATACAAGGAAACTGAGGAACGAAGGAGCGCACAATAGATCTACGCGGTCGGGGCGCTATGGCATTAGGTTGACACTCCTTAATTGATTTGATTAGATTAGATCCCTCGAACAGGGAAAGAGAGGGCACTTCTCTCTAGCTACCGCCCTATTTGCCTAAAGAGTGTCGTTTGTAAGACCTAAGAACGTATGATTAATACCCGCTTAGTGTGGTGGCTAGAGACATAATGCTGAGCAATGTTCGTTGAGGTTTTCGTAGCCATTGCTCCAGTGTCGACAATCTGTCGCGCAAGGAGGCTTACGACCAAAGGCCTTTCCAAAATCCACGTCGTGGGTGTTATGTGCGACCTGGAGAAAGCCTGCGATACCACCTGTCTTAATGCATCCCTACACACCCTTCACGGTTACGGTTTACGGCGTCATTTAGCCGCATTCATTTTAAATTTATTAAATGTTCACAGCTTTTGTGTCCACATCGGAAACACGCTCTCACAAGAGATCGAGTTGAATGGTGTACCTCAGGGGTCTATACTCAGTGTCACGCTTTTCGCCGTAGCTATTAACGACATCGCTGTTGTTGTTCGTAGCAGAATCCCGATGCCACTGTATGTTGACGACTTTGCTATCTACTATTGCTCCTACGGTCTTCAGGACATCGAGCGTCAAATGCAGCTGGCCATAACATGTATCACCGAGTGGGCGCTTCGTACCGGCTTTCAGTTCTGCCCTACGAAAACAGTGTAGCCACCTTCATCGACTTCGTTTGTTCTGCACCTGAAGTTCTTGGGCGTTCTCCTCAACAGTAAGCTCACATGGGAAAGCCATATTCACCAACTTCGTGCTTCCTGCTATCGTTCGCTTCGAGAGCCCCGAGTTTTATCTGGAATATCTTGGGGTGCTGATCTAACTGTCATATTGCTAGACTGTGGCAGTTTTCTCTACGACGCAGCGTCTACTTCTGAACTTCACATTTTAGACCCTGTCCATCACACTGGTAACTTTCTTGCCCGTGAGGGTTTCCGCACCAGTAGGGTCAATTGATTGTATGTGTATTCTGGTGAACCTCCGGTGTCTGTCCGACGCTCGTACTGGTTTACTCTTACGTAGGACGTTTGGCTGCTCATCCAAGTCATCCTTTTCGGTCCATTTTGGGTCCAAACCACGACCACCGTTTACTGTGGAATACAACTATATTCCGTCCAAGTGGTATTCCGTTTCGCGAATTGCAAACCCAACATGCCCTTAGCCTACCTGCCGTAGAGCGATACTCTTTCGGCCACTGTCCTCCCTTGGAACTCCAGCTTGCACCTTTCAACCTGGAGCTATTGGGTTCTGCAAAAGCAGCTACCCCTCCCTCGGTGTTGGGTCAACTACTCACCACATTTATGGACCGTTACCGTAATTGCGCTCCGGTATTTACCAACGGATCTCAGGTGGGGGTATTACAGCATATAGTTTCGTGTACAGTTGTGAGGCTCACAAGTACTGACTTCCGTACCATAGTTCAGTTTTTACCGCCGAGTTGTTTGCCATCTTTTATTTTTTAGTTTTTATCTCCCAGATCCTGGCCATTTTATCATCAATTCAGGCGCTGCAACAGTTGGTTGGCTTTTTGTTCTTCTTCTTCATCTTCTTCTTCTCCTCCTCCTCCTTCTTCTTCTTCCTCTTCTTCTCCTTCACCTTCTTCTTCCTCTTCCTCTTTTCTTCTTATTCTTGGTCTTCTTCTTCCAAGCATTACATCCCACTGTGGGCCTCAGCTTCCCTTAGCTTTTGCATTCATTCGTCCCTATCCATAGCCTTCCTTCTCCATATCCTAACATCGAGTAGTTGCTTTGCATTCTTTCTTACAGCGTCATCCTATCTTCCCCTTGGTGCTTCTCTTTTGGTCTGACCCTGTAAGAGTTTCCATCCAATATTTTGTTGGGGATACTTTTATCTGTCGTCCTTCCCACTTGGTCGGCCCATCTCAATCTCCTTAGCCTTATATCTTTCCCAATGTCCACTTCTTTGCCTCGTTTACATATTTCTTTATTCCACATTATTCGCCATCTTCCATCCTCTTGTTTTGGACCGTATGTCCCCCTCAGGATTTTCCTTCGAAATGTACCTAGCATTTTCTCAGACCTGGAGGTTAAAGTCCAACATTGGCATCCCTATATCAGCATAATCTTCATTAACGTTTTGTATAGCCTAATCTTAGTTTTCCTGCTTATATTTATGTTTTTAAACAAATTCTGAAGTAAATAATGTCTTGTTTGCAGCCAATATTCGAGCTTTAATTTCTTTACTTTCGTCATTATTTTGATGCATCATTGACACCTAGATAATTGAAACTATCCACTACTTCTATCTTATCGTTGCCTATCGTCTAAGCAACATTATATGTCTTATTTTGTCTATTTTGTATCATTATTTTAGTTTTTGCTGTGTTGACTTTAAGACCTATTAATGTAGATTTGCTGTTCAACTCGTTATACAAATCTATCGCAGTGTTTCTCTTTCTCACTATAATGCTTATGTCGTCTGCACGTACTAATAATTGTGCTAATCTATAATATATTGTGGAACTACTATCTACATTTAGCTGACCGCATAACTGGCCGGGAGGCCTCGGGCGCTGACCACGACCCTCCCTCCAGTACTGCACTTCACCAATGACACCTGTAGTGGGCAGAGGTGGCGGACGCAGCGGCTGGGCGGTAGGCCTTGGCCTTTGTGGGCTGTCGCGCCGGGGTTTCTTTGGATCCCTACTACGGTAGGTACGGGTTTTGGGTACCCGGGGCCCCGAGCCGCTCTTCATTTCCATCAACTGTGCAACTGCTTCTGTTGCTATTATTCATCCCCCTCTTCCTCTTCTAGGTTTATTCTAATTATTAGTTTGTAAGAACCTAGATTTATAACTCCTCTCTCACCAGCAGGAACCTTTCCTTCCCTCGTGGTCCTGTCCCTCGGTTTCAGCGTGAGCCCCGACTTGTGTGCTCTTCGGAGGTCTCTGGCGCGAAGGTTGGGTGGACCCTTCACACTACCCACGTGTGTAACCTTAGGTGCGGAGCCCGTCCACGCGTCGTGTACACCCACATAGCTCCTTGAGGGTACGGCCTGTTTTAATTGCCCGACGGCCATGTGCCGTCAGCTTAGTATCACCGGCCGGACGTGGTACCGCTGACGGAACCCCGGTGTAATCAACCCGAAGTGCCCTGAACCCATGCTGACTCCGTTGAGGTAGCGTGGCCTAACGTGGAGAGCCACAGGCGGTTATTCCTGTGGTGAGGGAATAAAGCCGGGGTGCGCGTGGTTAATGGTTTGCCCATGTGGACAAGCAGTGGAGATCGTAGGGTAGTCCCTGTGAAGTACGCCTTGAGGTCGGTCATGGAGGGGTCTCCATGGCGGCACAGACCCTGGAAATCTTGGTGTCTTTCCTTTCTTTGACCCCCGGATGGCAGGTTGACGCCGACGGTTCCGGATGGGGCCCAATTTCAATATGCATCCGCACAAACCCTCTCATTTTGACTCTTTTCTTGTTGTGACATAGGCTTGTGAAGGGAAGACGATTATGGATATTAGCCCTTTTTATATCAAACGTGAGGTAGATAGAATATGTGGCCCGGTGCAGAACGCGACAAGTCTACGTACCGGTACGCTGTTAGTCGAGACCAAAATGCCAGATAAATCAGAGAAACTCTTAAAAGCGAACTTGGGATTCTACCCAATCCGGGTAGCCCCACACAAATCGCTTAACACCTGTAGGGGGTTGTCACCACCCCAACCTGGACAATCTCTTGAACGAGGAGATTGTCACCTGCCTCTCCGACCAGTGTGTATGTCAGACCTACCGCCTTACGCGAAAACATAATGGCAAGGAGTTAGCTTTGCGCACAGTGTCCCTAACATTCAAAGGCACTAAGTTGCCTGAGTACATCTTTGTGGGTATGAACGTGCCGCCGTACGCCAGTATGGGTTAAACCCAATGTGTTGTTTCAGGTGCCAAGGGTTCGGCCATACTAAGACCTCCCGTAATAATCCTGCTATTTGTGAGCGTTGTGGATCACCAGCCCATGAAGACTCGGCATGTATACGGGATCCTCTTTGTGTGAACTGTGGAGAGAGCCATCCATCAAGCTCGCGCCAGTGTTCTAAATATATGGACGAGAAGGCAATACAGGAGTTGCACGTGAAAGAGCGGCTCACCTTTTTGGAAGCACGTCCCCGCTTTGAGCAGCTGAAACCTGCGACCACCCTAGGTTTCACGTCAGCAGTCCGCCGTACTCGTGCCCACACTGTGGCCATTCAGCACGTTCCAGTCGCTGATGCTGCCACGCAGGCTGACTCACCAACGAGCACCTCTCCACCATCCCATGATACACCTGCACCGGCAATTCCGCCGTGCGTACACCTGCTCACAAGCAGTAGCCACACCGTTTTACCTGTCAGCGATTATAGTTCGCGACCTAAACACCGGGCAAGTATTCGTTCATCCCCAAAGAAGTCCCACTCCCGCTCAACAAGCCGCCAGGGCTCTTCAGACTCACCAGAGGATGGCGACTTGAACATACCAGGTCCCAAGTCGGTCAAGATAAGACTGAAAAAGAAAAAGACGAGGACCAAACACTTTCGGTAAGCAGGTTTAACTTGTATTTTATTTCGTGGTTTTATTTTTAACTTTCGCATTTTTATCTGCTTACCCTTTAAGATCAGTTTTTAGGTTTTAATTGTTTTCAGCTTACCCTTTTAGACCAGTTTTACATTTTAATTGTTATTGCTTTTATATGTGTTAGATTTCCCGTTAATATTTAATTTTGAGTGTTAAGTGGTGGTGAGTTTTTCCTTGTTTTTCATCTTTTGACCTGGGGCCCTAATGACCTAGCTCTCAACGGGCCCTTAAACCCTACTCACTCACTCATTCACTCACTCACTCACTCACTCACTCACTCACTTAATTTATTTGGAATTTTTAAATATTTTAATATTTGGAACACTTTCTTGCGCTTTAGGTCATCGTGTGCTTCATGAGAATCTAATAAACATCTGGTAGATTTATATATCATATCCCCATGTTTTCTCCAAGATTTGTCTTGGGCTGAATATCTGGTCTATTGTGGATCTTCCTGCTCTAAATCCCGCTTGGTATTCCCCAATAATTTCTTCTGCATATTGCTTAAGTCTATACCCTATTATGTTGGTTAAGATTTTATAACCAGTAGGGGTATGCCTCGATAATTCCTATATTCCACTTGGTTCCTTTGTTTTTATGTATGGGTGTGAGAACACCCGTCCTCCATTCTTCTGGTAGGTTTTCTTCCTGCCATATTTGTTGTATAATTGCGTGAATTTCTTCTTTTACTCTTCTTCCACAATATTTAATCTGTTCTTATATTAATCTGTTGTCATATTATCTATTCCAGGTGATCTGTTACTATGACCACCTCCGTAGCGCAGTCGGTAGCGCGCTTGCCTCTGGCGCGGAGGACCCGGGTTCGATCCCCAATACCAGCATGGGGATTTTATCCCCTCTGGGAGGTCTGGCACGGGGTGCACTCAGCCTCGTTAGGTCCCGGGGGGACCAATTGAGGAGCTACTTGATGGAGAAGTAGCGGCCCCAGGTCTAGAAGACCGCATAACTGTCCGGGAGGGCTCGGGGCGCTGACCACGTCCCACCCTCCAGTACTGCACCTAACCAATGACGCCTGTAGTGGGCAGAGGTGGGGGACGCAACGGCTGGGCGGTAGGCCTTGGCCCTTCATGGGCTGTTGCGTAGTCGTTTAGTTTAGATCTGTTACTATGCATCTTCTGTATGGCTATCTGTATATCTATCATATCAACTGTCTAATCTCTTCCTCCTCTTCTGCATACCTTTCTTTCTCCTCTATATCTGTGCCCTTTTGTATTTTATTGAATAGTTGTTGCAAATGTGTTTTCCATCTCTGTTTAATCAGTCAGTAGTTTTCCGTTGCTGTCCTTTATTATATCTGCTCGGGGTTTGTAACCCTCCTTCAAATGGCCAGTTTGTTTATGTGCTCTACGTAACCTGTTGTTCCTGAAATCCTCTTCTATTTGTTTCACTTGTTCCTCCATTTGTGCTCTCTTCTTCTTGCGACATACTTTATTAGCCTGTCTTGTCAAGTCTTCATATACTGACCTCTTGGCTCTTGTTTGTCTATTTTAGCCATGCTTTATAAGCTTCATTTTTTAATTTAACTGCTTCCATGCATTCTTCATCGAACCATCTTTGCCTAGTTGACTTCCGCTCCATTCCTAAAGTCTTTGCTGGCTACTCGGCATTAATTGTTAAAATACCGACTCTCGCATCACAGTTGCTATACCGCAATTGCCAGTTCGTTTTCACCATTCCGGGAACGAGGAAGCGGATGCAGGTGCTAAGTCTGCCTGTCGTCTTCATGAGATTTCCATCTACACGTTGCCACATGTAGCGTAAATTTCGTCGCTGCGTATTTGCTGTGTGGCAGCAGTCCGGGAAGTAGTATCTGGCACTCAATTGGCGACAGTCAAATACACCGTACAACCCTGCCAGGCGTGTCGCAACGATTCCAGGGGGGAAGAGGTGATCGTAACGCTTGAGCACACATAGGCCGCGCCGTAGCCGAGAGGTTAGACCATTCGCTTCTCACCAAACCGGCCCGGGCTCAATCCCAGGCAACCGCATGTGGAATTTGTGGTGTATGCAGCGGCGGGGGGGAGGCGGGATTCCTCGGGTTCTCAGGTTTCCCCCGCCATCTCATTCCACCGTGCTCCATCCTGATTTCATTTGTCATCAGCATCACCGCCTGCAATGACGTATGTGGTAAAAGGGGGCGTCAAACGCTACAAAACACACGGGTCACCAAAGAGACACTCATTGGCACTATCTACGAGGTGACTCCGCGCTTATCCGTGCTATGTGCTCTGTTCAACGCTCTGTAGCATATGTCCTTCTGTATTGCTCGCGATGCGCCCGAGAGTGCCATGCCCATGGCCTGGGTTTTACTCTGCCCTTCATCTTGGGAAACGACTCAGCAGCTGCCAATATAGTACTGCGGTTTGTTGCCCAAATTACCCTTAGCAAGCAAGCAAGCTTAACTTGTATTTTATTTCGTAGCCTTTTTGGTATTTTAGGATGTTTTACCCTTTTACTTTAGACATTTTAAGGGCTACTGTTTTACGATTGGTTTTTAGTACTAACCGTTTTACCTTTTTGTCCGTTTTCACTTCTTTTTGAGACCTTAACGGTGGATTTTAACGGCTGGTGAGCTTCCAGTTTTTATCTTTCGACTTGACACCCAAATTACCAAGCGGTCAAGTGTCCCTATTAAACACCACTCACTCACTCACTCACTAACTCACTAACCCACTAACTCACTCACTCTATTAGCTGCATGGCTGGAATCATGGGAAGCGCTGCCTGGCAATCAATGCAGGAAATTAAGGATAGTGTTGAACCCTGGCTGACCTTCTGCAGGGATACCAGCGGGCTGAAGTTATTCTAACCCGCCTGAGAATAGGTCACACGCGAGTCACCCAAGGCCACTCTCTGCATGGTGATCTGGCGCATGTCTCTCCAGCTTGCGGTGTTCCAATCTCTGTGGCACATGTGCTAATATATTGCCCGCAACACGCTCAGCTATTGACATTCTTGAAACCCTACTCTTTTTCTATTTCTCGGTGCTTTTTAGAATTTAGAAATTATTTTCTGGGCATTCGGCTTTTTAACCTTTAGTATTCCAGTTGTTTAGTATTTTCACCTTCTCTTCCAATTTCCCTTATTTTAACTATGTGGGTGTGTTTTAGATGTTATTGTTTGACTACAAGCACAAATGACCTCGCTGACGGCGGGCCCTTAAACTTCGTACACTCACCCACTACCCCCAGGGATACGGGTACTACGGTAGGTATGGGTATAGCGCGTCCAGGGTCCCGACCCAACTACCTCCCTCGGTGTGCGTTCCTCTTCCTGCCGCGGGAGTCACTCGAAATGCCCACCCACGTGTAGGCTCTGCCTGGAGACCCGCGTCGGTTGGAAGTTGGTTGGTTGAGGAATGCCTGTCTGAGGCCCGGTCCAGTTTATTTCTGAATTCGGGGTGGGTGCGCATTTCCTATACACCGCTTTGGTTTCTGTTTCGCCTGAACGAGAGCCTCGGAGTAACCCACCCCTAGTCAATGGGCCAGGACTAGGTATTCCACTGAATTCCAGCGTGACTGGAATGGTGGGCAGCTATATCCAGAGTGTAGACCTGTCATCTCAGTGGGACGATCCTTTGTTGGGCTCCATTACGGGTGGGGAGCACTGGGGATGAAATTTATTTAATTAATAAGACGACGTCATGTGCGCGAAGAAACAAGAGGTAACCGGAATGCCAGAAGCCTGGTGATAAGTAGATTAAAGGGGCTCAGTCGTTTGTGAAAGTGAACCGTTTCGTCATTCAGGTGGCTCTCGATAAAATAGCCGGTCCTACTAAGTAATTCCTAACGGGTTGGCAAACTTTTAAAGGCCAAACTGCTAAACGGATATCCTATCGAGAAGCATCGTTGTCTGAACCATTCAAAGGGGAGGATCACCTCACCCCTCTTAGATAACATGTCGGAGGAACAGATCTTGGGTTACCTGTCGGATCAAGGAGCCATAGAGGTCTATCGAGCCAGGGCTAAGCGCGAGACTCTCTAGGTGCCTAACCTTCTCCTGTACCTTACATTCGATAGGCTTGATCTGCCTTCATAAATTAACATGGATTAGGAAGTGATCTCTGTACGGTTATATATTCCACGTCCTATGCGCTGTTTTCGGTACCAACGGTATGGCCACATTAAGATGTCTTGCAAACTTGCACTTCCTGTTTGCGTCAAGTGTAGAAAGGATGCTCCCTTCGGAGATTGCTCATCTGTTTGCTGTGTGAGTTGTAGCGGTGTCCATTCGGCGACATCCCGTGATTGTCCCCATTTTTGGACGAGGAGGCTATACAGGAGTTGTGGGTGAAAGAACTTGTATCCTTCAGTGAAGCCCGCAAACTCCATCTTGGTCACCAGCCTTCTCTTCTTAAATTTGGTACCTTTAGTTCCATGGTACAAATGCAAGTGCAAAAGCGGGATATGGGTGCGCAGACTCTTCCTATAATCTCCTACGCCGTCGCTACCACACCCTACCAACAGCTTTCGTATCCACCGCAACTACGTCAGTTACTGTTGGTACGGAACAACGCAAATTTAAGATTCAGCTGAAACGAGACGACTTCCTTAAGCAGCCTCAGACCCCAGCTAGCAGCCAATATAGTGAGAAACACAATTTTTCTTCACCTCCTCGGAGATCCAGTCCACAGGAAGCCCGAAGGCGCAGTGATTCTCCTTTTCCAGTGTTTAAGGGCAATCGTTTTCAGGCACTTTCCTCTGATTGTAGGGAGTGTCTTCCTTCACAGGTACCAATGCAGCGGGCACCACCACCGTCTAAAAGCCCTGGTCACACGCGCAACTCCAAGGCTAAGTTGAAGCGCCAGCCGCCACTCAAGTAATTTTAGCTTGTTCCCTTTCCCACCGGATGCCTATTCTTCAGGGGAATGCACGTGGCATACGCGCACATAGGGCAGAATTACAGTTATTCGCCAGATCGCTCTCTCTCACTATCATGTGCATGCAGGTGACCACACTTCGCCAACAGGACTCCTTCACCATTCCTGCTTTTCGACCTTCCACCGGAACTTCGTTATCCTGCACATGGTGGTGTTATGATCCTGATTCGAGACAACGTTTTCTACTAACCTGCCATGCCACTACCTTGCAAGTTGTTGCTGTTAGCCTGACTTTACCTGGTTTGTCATTCACCATCTGTTCTGTGTATCTCCCTCCTGGACACCTGGCGGTCACAGATGTTGATATTGTAGCTCTAGTGTCTCAGCTCCCAGCGCCCTTCCTTCTGTTGGGAGACTTTAACGAACATGACCCTCTTTGGGGCCCGAGTTGGGCCTGTGCAAGAGGAACCAATCTTGCTGAGTTTTTCACACAGAACTGCCTCTCCGTCCTCAAAACTGCTGAACATACAATTGTATTTGATTCTACCGGAACCCTTTTGCACCTAGACTTGTCTGTTCTCAGTACAAGTTATACATCCGCTGCAGTGGAACGTCATCTCTGATACCTTTTGTGGCAGCCATTTTCCCTTCGTCATCACCATGCTCTCACAGTACGTGTATCCACCTGGCAGATGACCAAAGCAAACTAGCCGCTTTAATCTCGCTTCGCTGTTTTCGACGAACATCCGTTCGCTGACGTTGACCAGATGATGGACCTTCTTACTTGCGTCATTATCGCGGCTGCTGAAATAACTATCCCTGGGTCGCCGCCACAACCACTATGATTACCGGTTACCTGGTGGACTGACGAATGCCGGGCGGCTGGTCGTGCTTTCAATGCTGCTATTTGAGAGTTTCGACGCCATCTTACACTCGACAGTCTGGTCATTTACAAGCAGCAGCGCGCCAGAACTGGTAGCATCGTACGAACCAGCTGCACTTTGTAGAGGCCTTTAATTGCTTACCCCTTCACCTGTTCCCCTCCGAAGGAATGTCGCCTTGTCGTGGCGAAGGGGCTCAGTACCCGAACCAGACGAGCTACTGTGTCATTTTGACCACAAGTAGGCAAAAGGTGAGGGGAAGCAAAGAGCATTCCAAAACGGGTAGACGAGGCTCTGTAGTCTTGGTCGACGGCACATATAGGAGAAGAGGACGCCGAAATCAAACTCCCCTGGAGGTTTCGCGAACCCGGAGCACCGAGCCACTCACCATCATTTCACCCCATCCACCTTCATTAACTGTGCCACGTGTAGCTGTTTTGGACCGCCACTTTTCATTACCCTCTTCCTCTTCTAGGTTTATTCTGGTTATTAGTTTGTAAGATCTTGGATTTATAGCTCCTGTCTCACAGCAGGGATCTTTCCTAGCTCCGTGGTCCTGTCCCACGGCTTTCGACGTGGCCCCCGACTTAATTGCTCTTCGAGGGTTTCAGGCGCGAAGGTTGTGCGGACCCTTCACAATGCCCTCATATGTAGCCTTAGGAGCGGAGCCCGTCCACACGTCATGTACACTCACGTAGCTCCTTGAGGGCACGGGCGGTGTTAATTTCCCGACCGCTGCGTGCCGTCAGGTTAGTATCACCGGCCGGACGTGTTACCGCTGACGGAACCCCGGTGTAATAAACCCGAAGTCTCCTGAATCCACGCTGACTCCGCTGAGGCAGCGTGGTGTATAGCGGGGAGACACAGGTGGTTATTCCTGTGGTAGGAGCATAAACTTGAGGTGTCACGTGGTGAACGGTTTACCCATGCGGACAAGCAGTGGAGATCGGAGGGTAGTTGCTCTGAAGTGCGCCTTGAGGTCAGTAATGGAGGGGTCTCCATGACGGCACAGAACGTGGAGATTTTGGTGTCTTTCTTATCTTTGACTCCCGGATGGGAGGCTGACGCCGATGGTTCCGGATGGGCGTCCAAATTCAATATGCATCCACGCAAAACCCCTTTCTTAGACCCCTTTTTAGTTGTGGCCTTAGCTTGTGACGGGAAAACGATAAAGTACATCAGCCCATTTTATATTAAGCGAGAAATAGATCGAATATGTGGACCGGTTAAAAACGCGACACGACTTCGAGACGGTACGCTGTTGATTGAGACAAACATCGCAGACCAATTCCAGAAACTGTTAAAGGCAACTTTTTTGTGCTCCTACCCCATCTGGGTAGCCCCACACAAATCCTTAAACTCGTGTAGGGGAGTAGTTACTACATCTAGCCAGGATGGTGTGTCCGTAGAGGAGATAGTCACCTGCCTCTTTGATCAAAGAGTCATTTAAGCGTACCGTCTGTCACGAAAGCAGGATGTGAAAGACGTTCCCTTAAAAACTGTGTTTATGACGTTCAAGGGAACTAATCTTCCAGAATATATCTTCTGTGGATACGAGCGCGCCGCAGTTCGCCCGTATGTCCCGAACTCGATGCGCTGTTTTCAGTGCCAGAGGTTCGGGCATACTAGGAGCGCGCGTACCCATCCAGCCCTTTGTGAAGTTGTGGCTTGGTAGCACATGAAGACACAGCTTGTACTCGGGACCCGCACTGCGTAAACTGTGGAGGGACTCATCAATCTTGTTCCCGGCAGTTTCCGCAGTTTGCTGACGAGAAGCGATTACAGGAGTTGCGCGAAAAGGAACGACTAACTTTTCCGGAAGCACAGCGCCGCTTCGAGCAACTTAAACCAGCTCACACTGTCGGTTACGCGTCACTCGTACGTCGCCTTCCTGTGGTCAGTAACGGCTTGCAGCATGTGCCAGTTTTGGAAGCCTCCACCCACCGACTAGTCATGGAGCACTCCTCCACAGATTCGCCCTAATCCTCCTGCGACTACATCTATCGCAGTGCAGACTCCAGCTCTCGAACCGTCCTCATGTGCCACCACTTCTGTGGACAGACCTCGAGCCAGGTACGTTGTTCGAGCCACCAGTCCTATGTCCTCAATGAAGTCCCGCTCCCGCTCCGCGAGCTGTAGGGGACCTTCGGACTCCCTAACATCGGAGGAGTCGCCAGAGGACGGAGAAACTCAGTTCATTGGTCCCAAGTGCGCCAAGGTCAAAAGAAAGAAGAAGAAAAAGATAAGGACTGGCCACTAATCTCTTTTTAATATGGAAATAATCCAGTGGAATGTTAATTGGTTCCGGGCACGTGTTCCGGACACACAACATCTAGTTGTTCAACGCCCTCCATCAATCGTGTGTCTACAAGAAACCCACTTGAAATCTAATCAAGCTCTCCATCTTCGCGGTTTTCCGGCATTTAGACATGACTCTGCAGCTGATCGGCGAGCAAGCGGTGGTGTTGCTATTGTGGTGGCACAAACTATCTCTGCCACTAGCATCCCGCTTATCACACCACTGCAGGCTGTAGTGGTGCGTGTACAGCTGCAGGGCTTGTGTTTATCTATTTGTAATGTCTATTTGCCACCGCTCAGTGTCGTACACCAGCACGATCTTCGGGCTCCTTTGCCCAGATTCCTACCCCGCTCCTATTTCTGGGTGATCTGAATGCCAAACACACTTCATGGGGCTCCGACACTGACGATGTTCGTAGGTGCCTTGTAGCAGACGTTTCTGATCTGTCCGACTTAATTCTATTAAACTCTGGTGTCCCTTCATTCCTATCATCTGCCTATGGTACACAATCCGCACTAGACATTTCCTTTTGTAGCTCGTCATTAGTACCACTTATTGATTGGTCCGTACTTTCCAACCTATTTGGCAGTGATCACTATCCCATTAACATTCACCTAACCGCCCACCCTCTGTGATTGGATTATTTGCACGGCTGAATGGGGGAAATTTCGTTCCCTCATTCACCTGACTGACGAAGTATTTGCCAGCATAGATGAAATGGTGGAGTATTTTACTTGCCATATCCTCCTTGCAGCAGAGTCCAGCATTCCTCGTGGTTCGTCTACGCCACGACACGCTCCTGTGCCGTGGCGGACCGAGGAATGCCGTTCGGCTATCAAAGCACGCAAGCGAGCTCTGCGTGTCCTCAGTTCGCATCCTACAGAGGAGAACTTTATTGCCTTCAAGCGCTCTCGTGCCAGGGCACGTTTTGTACTTCGTATTGCAAAACGCACATCGTGGGAAACATGCGTCTCTTCGCTTTCCGGTAAGGCGTCAGCACAAAAGCTGTGGACTGCCGTTCGGCGTATGTACGACAAGTATCGCCGGACGATAATTCTCGGTCTTGTCGTATAGGGCTCAACTTATATCTCCGAAAAGGATATAGCAGACGCCCTTGCTTTTTTATTCGCTGCTACTAGCCAAACGGAAAGTTATGATCGAACTTTTAAATCTCTCAAGGAATCTGCAGAGCGGATAATTCTTAATTTTCACAGTACTGTAGTGAATCATACAATGCACCTTTTACTCAAGCACAACTGACTCATTCCTTATCTGTACCAAAAGAATCTTCTCCAGGACCCTATGACATCCATAGACAAATGGTGCTTCAAATTCCATCTACGGCTCTCTCCTTCCTGTTGGCCATGTACAACCGTATATGGCGCGAGCAGGTTTTTCCGTCTTCTTGGTGAGAGGGTATTGTCATCCCTATCCTTCGACCCGGGAAAGATCGGACGCTTCCCTCTAGCTACCGCCCTATTTCCTTATGGAGTGTCGTTTGTAAGACCTTCGAACGAATGATTCACACTCATTTAGTGTGGTGGCTAGAGACGAATAACCCGTTGAGCACTGTTCAGTGCGGTTTTCGTCGCCATCGCTTCAGTGGCGACCATCTGGCACGCTTGGAAGCGTACGTTCAAAATGCCTTTCTGCTGAAGCAGCATGTCGTGGGTGTCTTCTTTAATTTGAAGAAGGCCTACGACACCACCTGGCGCTATGGAATTCTCCGCACCTTGCACACGAACGGTTTGCGCGGTCATTTAGCGATGTTCATTTTTAACTTTTTACTACTTCACTGTGTTTGTGTTGGCATAGGATACACGCTCTCCCAAGAAAAGGTACAGGAGAATGGGGTACCCCAGGGTTCGATTATCGGTGTTATCCTTTTTGCCGTTGCCATTAATGGCATAACTAATGTTGTTCGTAGCGGAATCCCGATGTCGCTGTATGCTGACAACTTCGCCATATACTATCGCTGTCATAGTGTGGAGCACATCGAGCGTCAACTGCAGCTGACGGTAACATCCATCGCCGAGTGGGCGTTTCGCACCGGCTTTCAGTTCTCACCTACGAAAACACAGTGGGTTCACTTCCATCGACTTCGTGGCGTACACCCGCATCCTGATCTTTACTTGCGAGGCACACGTCTGCCGTTTGTTCCGCACCTCAAGCTCTTGGGCCTTCACCTTGACAGGAAGCTCACCTGGGAGTACCATATTCTTCAACTTCCGGCTTCCTGCCATCGTTCACTGCGGGTACTCAGAGTTTTATCTGGGTTATCTTGGGGTGGCAATCGCACGGTGATGTTGAGGTTGTATCGTTCACTGGTCCGGTCCAAATTAGATTACGGCAGTTTTATCTATGGCGCAGCGTCTGCGTCTAAGCTCCACCTTTTAGACACAATTCATCACACTGGTGTCCGTCTCGCTACTGGGGCTTTTGGCACCAGTATGGCCGCTTGTCTGGATGCTGATTCTGGGGAACCTCCACTGTCTGTTCGACGCTCATTGTTACTTTGTTCGTACGTGGCAAGGTTGGCCGCCCATCCAGGTCATCCTTCGTATCCATCGATATTGCGTCCAGACCTAGTGCACCGTTATAGGCGGAATACAACTATCTCCCGTCCAAGTGGTATCAGATTTCGAGAACTGCTGACCACACACGATTACCGACTGCAACCTATAGAGCGGCATTCACTTCGCCGATGCCCTCCCTGGCAACTCCAGCGTCCACTCTTCGACCTGGAGCTGTCGTGTTGTGCGAAAATAGCTACCACTCATTCGGTGTTTCCCCAACTTTTCTCCGAACTTCTGGGCCCATACCGGACTTACACTCCGGTATTTACTGACGGTTCGCAGGTGGGTAGTGCAACGGGCTTCGCTTTTATATGGAACGGTGACACTCATACATACCGCCTTCCAGACGCCAGTTCAGTAATTGCCGCCGAACTGTTTGCCATCTTTTATTTCTTACTTTTTATCTCCCGTTCAGTACCTGGATCTTTTATTGTATGTTGCGACTCTCTGAGCGCTCTTTAGGCGCTGCAACAATTTGTTGGCAACTCGGTATTAATTATTAAAATACAGACAGTTTTATCTCAGTTGTTATCTCGCGGATACTAGTTCGTTTTTACCTGGTGCCCAGGCCACGTGGGTATTTCGGGTAACGAGGCTGCAGATGCAGCTGCAAAGTCTGCATGTCACCTGCCGGAGTATTCTACATGTACGCTCCCTTATATAGACGTGCAAAACAACTTCCGTCGCCAACTGTATGCTCTCTGGCAGGAGTTTTGGGAAGCGTTTGCTGCCACTCAGTTACGGACAATCAAGGACACGGTACAACCCTGGCAAAGATCCTGCAGAGATTCCAGGCGTGAGGAGGTAATTTTAGCCCGCCTGACGACAGGCCACACACGAGCCACGCATGCACACCATTTGCGCGGTAATCCGGAGCCTTTCTGTGCGACGTGCAACATTTTACTCTCCGTCGCACATGTCCTTATTGATTGTCCGCGGTACGCTCGTGAGCGCCAGTCCCTTGGCCTGGGTCTTGCACTGTGCACCTTGTTAGGCAACGACCCAGTAGCTGTAAATACAGTACTGCGGTTTGTTGCCAGTATCGACTTGGTAAGAAAGTGTAAGGTTCCTTTTATCTTGGCGGATAAGGACTTTTAGGATGTTTTTACTTGTGATGTTATTTCGTTTTTTACTACGTTTTAAAGGTTTTATCAGCTATAACTTTTAGAAGGTTAAGTTTTTACCACTATTTTAACCTTTTAGCTTTCTTAGCTCTTGATTTTAAACCTTTCAACATGTTAGGTTATTTTAATTTCCTCTTTTTAGCTTTTCAGGGTGAGGTTTTATTATTCGCTTGTTTTACCTTTGAACTTCGGGCCCTAATAACCTAGTTGTCGACCGGCCCTTAAGCAAAACTCACTCACTCACTCACTCACTCACTCACTCACTCGCTCACCCCTTCATCTGTTGCTTGGGATAACCTTCGTTAGGTGGCTGGTAAAGTTTCCCCGTCCACGGTTCCTGGACTTGTGGTTAGTAATGACACCATCGTTTGCCCTTATGATGTGGCTGACACCCTAGAATTTGCTTTTGCTGAAGTTTCCAGCTACTCACGTTATGACCCGAATTTGTTATTCCTTAAGAACGGGTCACGTCGAATCACATTTGCTTTTCCTCTTCCACGGTGATATTGCTCTCTGTTCCGATCGTAACTTGATTACGGTTCTATTGTTTATTCGTCGGGTTGGACAGCCGCGCCATATCCGAGTGGTTAGACAATTCGCTTCTCACCAGAGCGATCCGGGTTCGATCCCAGGCATGTGGGATTCGTGGTGTACGAAGCAGCGCTAGAGCGAGTTTCCTCCGGGTTCTCCGGTTTCCCCGTCCATTGCATTCTACCGGTGCATCATCTTCATTCAATGTATGATCAGTGTCACCGCCTGCGGTGCTGTAGTAGTGAAAGCGGGCGTTAAACTCTACAAAAGAGAATAAAAACGTCGACTTCACCGTCTATCCTAAAGCGTCTCAATGCGATTCATAACCGCGATATCAGGTTGAGTATTGGCACTTTCCCGACGAGTCCAGTTATTAGACTGGGGGCGGGGGCCGATAAACCTTCGCTCTCGTATGGGCGCGATGTTCTTCTTTGTAGCTTTGCTAGCCGGCATTCTAGTCTGCCGGGACACCAGTCTGTTACCTCGCTTTTTAACGTTTCCTTGGACTGTGAATTCTCTACGATCTCCCTGGCGCTACTCCCTCCTGGCGTTCGGTTTCGCTGTCTGCTTCGGCTACTGAACACCACCTTACCGGCCAGCTTTCCCATCGGAGCAATCAGACTTACACCATGGCTCTGTTCGCCGCCTACCCTAAATCTGGGGTTACTGTACCCGCCAAAGTCGACGACGCCCGCATCGTTATTTGCTTGGCCTGTTTATCACTTAGAGCACATTTTGTGCACTGCAATTTTATATACACTCATGGCTCTAAGGATGGTCGTGGAGTAAGACGTGCTTTTATTCATGATCGGCAGAGTTTTAGCTTTCGCCTTTTAGCGCAGGGCTCGGCTTTTACAGCTCAGCTCTTTTGTACTTACCGAGCTCTTTTGCGTATTTATCGGCGTATTCAGGTGGTTTAGCTCTTGTGTTCGCTATGTCCATTTTCGCGCTTTTTTACGTACTGTTATCCTTTCGCGGTGGAGTGAGAACTGGAGTGCTCTTCAGGGGAACAAATTACGGGAGGTAAAACTCCTTCCTTTCACTTCACGGACTGGCTCGCGCTCTTTTCCGCAAGATGAAGTGATTTAATTAGACTTCGTATTGGGCACTACCGTTTTAGTCATGGTCAGCTTTTATTTTCTGACGCGGCGCCGCTTTGTGCTTATTGTAATGAGTACCCGATGATACGCCACGTATTAATTCAGTGCCAGTTTTTACCTCAGTTACGCGTGTCCTTTGGTCTGCCAGCTACCCTAGTCGAGATCCTGGGAGATATTTCCGGTGCTGTAGAGTGTCTCTTAAATTTTATTCGCCTCAATAGTACAGGAGGCCGTGTTTAAACCGCTGATTTTATCTTTTGTTTTTCGTTGGTCATTTGTACGTATGTGTAACTTTTTACTTAAGTAGCCGCATGTGAGTTTTAGTATCACTTTAGCTCTACCTTTAGCATTACTGGCACGGGCTTGGTGACCTACCTGCGCTCTTGAAGTTCTCTGTTTTTATTTCGGGCGCTAATAACTCCAGCAGTTGTGCGGCCTAAAGCACCACTACTACTGCTACTACTACTACTACTACTACTACTACTACTACTACTACTACTACTACTACTACTACTACTACTCCTACTACTACTACTACTACTACTACTACTACTACTACTACTACTACTACTACTACTACTACTACTACTACTACTACTACTACTGCTGCTGCTGCTGCTGCTGCTGTTGCTGCTACTACTACTACTACTACTACTACTAGAAGATGTAACAAGAGGCTTATTGCCCTACCAGGGGTTTACTACGGTAGGTTCGGTTTTGGCGCACTAAGGAACCCCAGTCACATGACTCCCTCGGTGTGGGCTCTTCTTCGTGGTGAGGAAGACAGTCAGAACGCTCACCAACGTGTAGGCGGGGTGTGTTGACCAGCATCTGTGCCCTGTCCAGCTTATTTCTGAATTTGGTGGATGAGCATTTCCAATACACCACTTTGGCTTCAGCTTCAGCTAAACGGGAAGCTAGGGTCTAACCCAACCCTAGTCAATCGGCCCGGACTAGGTATTGTACCAAATTCAAGGGTGAATGGTGTGCTCCGTGGTGGGTAGGGAGTACTGGGGGATAAAACTTCCAGCCTTTTTTATGGCAAACAGAAATATTAAACGCAAACGCCACACGAATGATAAAATAGAGGCACACGGAGCGTCAAAAATTCGTTACCTATTCATTAGTGGGACCGAAGAGGCGCAGTCATTTCTGAAGATGAACTCCTTTGTAACACCACCAAGTCTCGATAAAATAGCCGGCTCGGTCAAATCATGTATCTGTCTTCAAACAGGTTCTCTATTTGTAGAAACTTGCACATCTAGGCAGTTTGACAAGTTGTTGTAGGCAAAACTGCTCCACGGATGTTCTATCCGTGTTGAGAAACACCGCAGTCTCAACTATTCCAAAGGCGACATTACCATCCTCTAGTTGTAGCGTGTCTGCCCCACGTTCAAGAGGTCGCGAGTTCGAATCTCGCTTAGGGTAAGTTATCCGGGTAAGGTTTTTTTTCGAGGTTCTATCTTATCCTGAGTTATCCTGTCGGGACCTCTGGCTCATTTGAGTATCATTTTACCCGTTTCATTCATTCACCATCCGATATGACATTAAGTTGGAGGACGTAAAATAAAGAAAAAAGAACAATTTCAAGGTTATCTCTCTGACCACGAAGTAACTTCTGTATATTATGTCCGAACAAAGCGCGACGGTTTGTGGTTACCTAGCCGCGCGCTTTTTCTGACATTTCATCGGTTTGATCTCCCTCAGGAAATCAAGACCGGTTACGACGTCATTAACTCTCGACCGTATATCCCGCTCCTATGCGGTGTTTTCAGTGCCAACGCTGTGCCGATGCTCAGACATTCCAGTAAGGCTTCTGTTCCTGTTTGTGCCACTCTTGGTAGCAATGTCCACGACGAAGTCTATCCATCTGCTCCTAGCTGTGTGAACTGTCGGGATGCCCATCCGGCGACTTCCCCTGACCCTGCACATTATCTGGATGAGAAGGCAATTCAAGAGCTATGGGTGAAATAGCGTTTATCATTCTCTGAAGCCCGCAAAAGACATCTTGCTCGCCAGCCTTTGCCACCCAAATTTGGTACATTTGGTTCTGTAGTGTGAACCCAAGTGCGAAAGCGGGATGTAGGTACATAGCTTCTGCCTCAACAAGCACCACTTTCAGACACCTGGCAGTTCTGACACCCGCGTGTTTGTAGTGAAATCCAAACGCAGAGCCTTCTTAAAGACCCTTGGACCTCTGCTGGTGGAAAGTATGCGTTCCCAGACATTTCACCTTCCCCTCATATTCACGCTCTCCGGACAAGAGGTCTTCGTTGTGTGCCACGGGCCTGTCAACCTCCCGTTATCACAGGAGACCGCTACACATTCCGTCTTCAGTTAGAAGTGATAAAGAGCCTCTTCCGTCCGAAGAGCCTATGGAGGCTCCTATGGAACCACCTGCTCCAGAACACCCTAGCCTCACGCGCACTCAGAAGATCAAATTGAACCGACAACTCCCGGTTAAGCTACCCCAGGGGCCTACTACAGTAGGTAGGGGTTTTACGCACCCGGAATCCCGAAACAGCTGAGTCCCTTGGCGTGGGCTCCTCTTCGCGGGGACTGGTTCAGTCAAAACGCCCTCGCCCGTGTGGGGCGTTCATGGCGAGACGTGTCGCTGGAACGCATTGTTCTGATTGCTTGATGGCTGCGTAATTTAGCCCGGTCCAGTTTCTTACTGAAGCCGAGAAGGGTGCACATTTCCAATACACCGCTTGGTTTCTAATTCTCCGAAACGGAAGACCAGGACCTAGCTCAAATCTATTCAATCAGCCCGAACTAGTTTATCGGTGTTGAGAAACACCACAGCCTCAACTCTTCGATGGACGTGATTACCACTCACTTGTGGGACGGTATGCCGGAGGAGGAGGTTCAGGGTTACCTATCTGACGAGGGAGTAACATCTGCTTGTCCTGTCCGACCAAAGACTGACGGTGTCTAGGTACCTACCCGTACGCTTTGTCTAATATTTGATCGGATCAATCTCCCTCCGAAGATCATGGCCTGCTATGAAGTCATTAACGTTCGAACGTATATCCCACGGCCTATATGCTGTTTTCAATGCCCACGTTATGGCCACTTTCAGATATCCTTGAAGGGCTTCTGTTCCTGTTCTTGTCACCTGTGTCAAGGATGCTCATGACGGAGCTAGTGCATGTGTTCCTAACTGTGTGAACTCCCGAGGTGCCAGGCATTAAAAGAGCTGCGGGTCATATAGCTCCCGTGGTTCTCGCCCGCAAACACCATCCTGCTCGCCAGTTTTCGTTATTGCATTTCAGTAGTGTCAACCCCAGTTACCCCAAGGAATTGACTCCCCTGGTGTGGGATCCTCTTCTGGGTGATGCAGTCAGTCGTGGCGCCCACATACGCATAGGCCGTTTGTAGATATCCGTGTCGTTAGAAACGATTATCCTGGCTGGCTGAGGGATGCTTATCTGAACCCGGTGCAGTTCATTTCTGAATTCGGGGAGGGTGCGCATTTCCAATTCCGGTGCGCTTCAACCCTCCACCGGAACCTGGGTTTTATGAACATGTGGGTGTCTTGCTTCTGAATCAAGACGATGTTCTCTATCACCCTGTCACGCTCACCATTACCTTGCAAGATGTGGCTATTACCCTCAGCTTACCTGACTTTCGCTCCACCCTTTGTATCCGCCACCTTGTTCTTCCTCCGCTGTTGCGCACCTAGCAGCTCCTCCTTCCCAGTGCCCTATTTTCTATTTGGACACTTCAATGCGCAACACCTTCTTTGGGCTTCGCTTTAGACATGCGTAAGGGAAACCCATCTTGCTGAGTTTTCACCCTTTCTCTCCTCAGCTGCCTTTCTCTCCTGAACAGTGGAGAACCCACTTTCTCTACTGGCACCCCACTAATCATCTCCATAGGGAACTACTACGGTATGTACGGGTCTTCCCGACCCATTTGCCGTAATCGTTATCCCTTCATGTGCATTCATGGAGCCACGTTATTCCTTAGTTGTGGTCTCTTCCTCTTTTAGGTTTATTGTGTTACGTAGGATAAGTGTTGGAGCTATGAACTCGTGTCTCAGCAACAGAGAAAAATCTTATTTTTGTGGTTACTGCTCCACGGTTTTGGCTGAGCTTCCAAATTCTGTGCTCTTTTTAGGCTCAGGCGTGAAGGATAAAAGGACCCTCCATACTACCCCTTTTATGCGACACTAGGTGCAGAGCCATTCCATTGTCTTATACACCCTCATAGCTCCTTAGGGTCGAGGTTCCCACTAATATCTCGGAGGCCGAGCGTCGCTGGGGTGTACAGGGGGACCGAATGGGTTACCGCAGTCTGGAAGCTGATGTAATTAACCACAAGTCTCCTGAATCCACACTAACTCCGTTAAGGCATTAGGTCTAAAATGGAGAGCCACCGGTAGTTATAACCGTACAAGGGGCAAGACGTCAGACCTGCCTTTGGTGAATATGCCGCATACCGGATCATAGTGATAGGCGGAGGGTAACTTCTCCGATGTGCCCGTTAGGTCGATTAGAGCCGAGCGGGTGCTTCAGGCCGGCACAGACCGGAAGATATAAATGTATTTCTCTCATTTCCCAGATGGTAGGCTAACTCCGACAGTTCTGGGGGGGGGGGGGATATCTGATCTTGTCTCCTCTGCGCTCAACCACTTCACCACTTGGATTTTTGGTTATGCATTTGGCAAGTGAGAGCAAGACACATCTGAGAACATGTTACACTTACTGAGAGAATGTCACACGTTGTAGGATTGATAACTTGCTTATGGAAGTAAAACAAGACCACCAGATCCCCAAGCCGCAAAAGGCAATTTTGCTAGGCTATTAACCCTTGACGGTGATAAAGCACAAAAGCCTCAACAGTTGTCGCGCTGTAGTAAATACTTCCAGCCTAGGTCGCCTCTATAACAAAGATATAGTTAACTGTATACCCCAGCAATGTGTTACAGCTGCGTGCCCGTTAATCGGGAAGAGTGACGACCAGCCGCTTCCTCTCCATACGCTCCTCCTCGCGTTTGATCGCACCAAGTTGTCGTCCTACAGTATGTGTGGCTACGAGCGATCAGCGTTTCGGCAATATTTACCCAACCCCATGCGGTGCTATCAATGTCAAATGTTTGGGCACACCCAGCAGCGATGCACTAGCTAACCAGTTCAAGCTTGTTGGGGCCCTGATGCTCAAGACGCCACCCTGTGTACTCAAGACCTCAACTGTGTAAACTGTAGAGGTGCACATTGGTTAAACCCACACGATTGCCCACACTTTTAGGAGGAACGCGAAATACAATCCTTAAAGGTGAAGGAACACCTTGCGCAATTAGTCTCCTGCTCGAGTTTCTCACTGCGATTTCCCAAGAGTAGATCTCACGGTAGAGCACCTCTGTATGGTAGTACTCACTGCAGTAGAACAATCCCAACCCAAAACGCTTACATGTCCCATGGTGGAACGCGGAATGTAGGGAGGGGGTTCGTTTACGAAGGTATGCTCTTCGGGTGTTTAGGCGTCATCCATCACTCGACAGCCTAACTCGTTATAAACAACTACGCGCGAGAGCTCGAAGGATCATGCGCAAGAGTAAAGAAGCTTCTTCGGAACGCTATGTGTCCAGTTTCAATAGCTCTACATATACAGACATTGTTTGGAACAAATTTAGGCGCGTTGCCAGAAAAACTCGTAGAAGAGGGTGATGAAGAGTTGCAGTCAGGGCAGCTACATCTGACACTGTTAATGAATATGGAAGTGGTGAAATGATGGTGAGTGGCTCGAGACCCCGGGTGCGCCTAACTTGTACTTACCGAAGTAGGCCCCCGGTGGGGGTGTAGCAAAAGTTGTGTCTAGGATATCAGCAATAGCGGGCGCGTCCACAGCAATAACACCACCCCCTCGCAGATCGGAAATAGAGGTTTAACGAGCTACGTAGTGGTGTGGACGGGCTCCACACCTAAGGTTACACATGGGGGCAGTGTGAAGGGTCGGTGTGTCAACGGAGTCAGCGTGGATTCAGGGCACTTGTGGTTGATTACACCGGGTATTCCGCTGCGAAGAGTGATACCAATACAAAGCGCCCACAAGGGAATGGATGTTAAAGTCAGCTACAGTTGTCGTTCAATGTGCTCAAAATACCGTTAACTGCAACGGCGAAAAACGTGACACTGGGAATGACACCTGAGGCACACCATTCTCCTGGATCTTCTTCTGTGAGACCGTGGTCCCAATGCGGACACGAAAGCGGCATATTTTTAAAAAGTTAAAAAACAAAGATAGCTGGATGTCCGCATATACCGTAGCTAGTCAGAGTACGGAGAATCCCATGGCACACAACTCCCTCTAGGTACCACCCTGTATGCGCTAACAAGTGTCGTTTGCAAAACCATAGAACGGATGATTAACACCCGTTTAGTGTGTTTGCTAGAGACGAATAACCTGCTGAGCAATGTTCAGCGCACTTTACGTCGCCATCACCCCAGTGTCGTTAATCTGACACGCATGGAAGCTTACATCCAAAATGATCTCCTGAAGCAGCATGTCGTGGGTGCCTTCTTCGATCTGTAGAACAAAACATTCTTAAAATAGGACAAATTAATGCTCAGAATAGCCGTTTAGTGATGGCAGAGATTAGAAAAGTCACCGAAGAAATGCAATTTGATGTTTTGTGTGTACAAGAACCATATTGCATTAAAGGTAAACCTGCACACCTTCCCAGCTCCACCGGACATATTACGACAGGATTTAGTCCCAAAGCATCAATTTTAATAATGAATGCTAATCTACAAGTGACTAGGATCCATCAAGTCTGTGATGAACATACTTCATGTGTTGAAGTATGTTTTAAAAGAGGAACGCTCATCTTAGTGAGCATGTATTTTCAATACAGTCATCCGATAGAACCATTCATCAATAAGATGCGCATAATAAACAACATGTATCCCCATACTCCAGTCGTAAATGCTGCGGAATGTAACAGCAAATCCCCCATTTGGTATAGTACCACTAGAGATGGAAGAGGTGAACTAATGGAAGAAGTCATAGCAGAATTACAGCTCCACATTCTAAACGAGCCGCTTAATCCTCCAACATTCCAAAATGGTGCAGGTACAACTAGTAATATTGATATTACGTTAACAAACCACAAAGCTGCTGAGAATGTTTCGAATTGGATGGTAGGTCAGGATCTTACTACCAGTGACCATAATCTCATCTACTTCCAATATAGGCAACAACAGAACACTGTAGCAACTGTTATATCTAAAAGACGACCTTTTAACATCAAAAAGGCAAATTGGGAAGCCCTGAAAGAAAAGCTATTAATGCCATCCTCAATTAATGTGGGTGATGATATTGACTACAAAGCTTCTGAGCTTACTAAGGCCATTCCGAAAGCTATGATTGAGGCAATTCCAATAAGTAAGCCACGTCCTTTTAGTAATAATATCTGTAATGAAAAATTGCAGAAACTTCGGATTAAAATGAGGAAAGCACGCCGAGCATATCAGACTTCTATCTTAAACACAGAGAGGCAAACACACCTTAGAAAATACCAACTATTGAAAGAGGAATTTAGAACTTCTTTAAAAGATCTGAGGGAAAGATCATGGGATGATTTTGTTGAGGATGCTTTAACCACCAATAAATGGGGCATCCCATACAAGATTGCCACTGAAAAAATAAAGTCTCCAGAAGTCCTCTCTATATTACTTAAACCAAACGGTGAACTAACTAAAGGATGGATTGAATCTATACAAACCCTGCTAACTACTGTCCTTCCCTCAAATAACCATGAGTCAGATACAATCCAGCACAAACAACTTAGAAAGCATTTCACCTCCGACGAACCAATAGCTGGAGTCGTCTATCCCTTTGACAGATCTGAAGTTCTGCATGCATTACAAATCCTCAAAACGAAGTAGGCTCCAGGACCTGATCAAATACATGCAGAAATACTCATACATATTGCACCAGAAATAACCCCATATCTAACAGATCTCTTTAATGAATGTCTATGGCAAGGCCGTATTCCCTATCACGATCTTACATAAATGTGGCGTTAAGGATCCTGCATTGCCAAAATCTTATAAACCGATTTGTCTACTTAACCTTTTGGGTAAAGTACAAGAAAAACTCCTATGTAAACGCATACAAGAGTTTAGGATCCTGAAAGGCCTTAATCCTACTCAATATGGTTTTAGATCTGAAAAGTCAACAACGGATGCAATAACTAAAGCCATAATTGCAGCTAAGAACTCTAAAAAGAACTATGTGATGGGTCTCTTCTTTGATATAGCTGGAGCTTTCGATAACTTCTGGCGGCCTGCACTTTTTGAACGCATGCACCAACAAGAATACCCAAAAAATCTTTATAGAATTCTGAAGAACCATTATGTAGACCGCCGAGTCAACATCACAGGGGCAAATAGTACCGTCACACGTGATATTACGAACGGCTGCCCGCAAGGTTCTATATTGGGTCCAATATTCTGGGATATAGGTTTGGAGCCTCTGCTTAGTGAGTTAGTTGTTGACACACAAATATATGCCACTATAGCATATGCGGATGATTGCTTTTATTAATAGAAGCAAACACCCGCCTGGAACTGGAAACAAAATCTTCTGATGTGACCCAGAAGGTATATAGGTGGTGCAACTCTGTTAAGCTACAAGTTGCAGCTAACAAATCTGCGTATTTGCTATATAAAGGTAAATTATTAAGAAACTCAGTTATACGAATACACGAAGAACGTATTCAACGCCACAAGTATATTAAATACCTCGGAATAACGCTTGATGAGAAAGGCAACTTCAAGACACATGTCACTCAGGTCTGCAACAAATGCAGTAAAATTATGATGAAGATTGCCAGTATTGCCCAACGTCAATATAAACTACCTCTCACTACCATTAGAACATATCATAATTGTATCTTTACTGCTATCATTACATATGGTGCAGGAGCGTGGGCACAGTGTATGCAAAAATTAAACCTCGTCGCAGATCTCAGAAAATGCCAGAGGAAAATTCTTCTCCGTTTTACTGGAGCAGCAAGAACGACCTCTACTATGGCTCTTCTTGTGGCCACTGATTCCTGGCCAATAGATCTACAGGTTCGCCTATATGGTGCTTACTATTGGCTAAAGAAAAGCAATCAGCAAAAGATAGAAGATATAATAGGAATATTATATATGATGCTATATGAAAACCCCTCCGAAGGAGTGTCGCCTTGCCGTGGCGGAGGGGCTCAGTACCCGATCCAGACGGCCTACTAAGTGTGTCTTTGTGACCACTGGTAGGCAAGAGGTGAGGGGAAGCTAAGAACATTCCAAACGGGTAGATGAGGCTCGGTAGTCTTGGTCGACGACTCATCTAGGAGAAGAGGACTCCGAAATCAAACTCCCCCAGGGGAACCTACCACGGTAGGTCCGGGTATGGCGCACCCGGGGCCCCGAGCCACTCACAATCATCTCACCCCCTCCACCTTCATTAACTGTGCCACGTGCAACGTTTTATGTTGCTTTTTATATCACCCTCTTCCTCTTCTAGGTTTATTCTGATTATTAGTTTGTAAGTTCCCAGATTTATAACTCCTGTCTCACCAGCAGGGATCTTTCCTATCTCCGTGGTCCTGTCCCACGGTTTTCGGCGTGGCCCCCGACTTGTGTGCTCTTTGGAGGTCTCAGGCACGAAGGTTAGGCGGACCCTTCACACTGCCCCCTTGTGTAGCCTTAGGTGCGGCGCCCGTCCACACGTCAAGTACACCCACGTAGCTCCTTGAGGACACGGCCGGTGTTAATCTCCCGACGGCCGCGTGCCGTCGGGTTAGTATCACCGGCCGGACGTCTTACCGCTGACGGAGCCCCGGTGTAATCAACCGGAAGTCCCCTGAATCCACGCTGACTCCGTTGAGGCAGCGTGTGCTAAAGCGGGGAGCCACAGGCGGTTATTCCTGTGGTGGGGGCATAAAACCGGGGTGTCACGTGGTGAACGGTTTACCCATGCGGACAAGCAGTGGAGATCGGAGGGTAGCCCCTCTGAAGTACGCTTTGACATCAGTCATGGAGGGGTCTCTATGGCGGCACAGGCCGTGGAGATTTTGGTGTCTTTGTTTTCTTTGATCCCCGGATGGCAGGCTGACGCCGACGGTTCCGGATGGGGGTCCAATTTCAGTATGCATCCGCGCAAACCCTCTCATTTTGACTCTTTTCTTGTTGTGACATTGGCTTGTGAAGGGAAGACGATTATGATATTAGCCCTTTTTATATTAAACGTGAGGTAGATAGAATATGTGGCCCGGTGCAGAACGCGACAAGACTACGTGACGGTACGCTGTTAATTGAGACCAAAACGGCAGAGCAATCAGAGAAACTCTCGAAAGCGAAGTTGTTGGGATCCTACCCAATTCGGGTAGCCCCACACAAAACGCTTAATACCTGTAGGGGAGTTGTCACCACCTCAAGTCTAGACAACCTGTCGAATGAGGAGATTGTCACCTCTCTCTCTGACCAGCGTGTATGTCAGGCCTATCGCCTTACGCGAAAACAGGATGGCAAGGAGTTAGCTTTGCGTACAGTATTTCTAACATTCAAAGGCACGAAATTACCGGAGTACATCTTTTGTGGATATGAACGTGCCACTGTACGCCAGTATGTGCCAAACCCAATGCGTTGTTTCAGGTGCCAAAGGTTCGGCCATACTAAGACTTCCTGTAATAATCCATCTATTTGTGAGCGTTGTGAATCACCAGCCCATGAAGACTCGGCATGTACACGGGATCCTCTTTGTGTGAATTGTGGAGAGAGCCATCCATCAAGCTCGCGTCAGTGTTCTAAATTTATGGACGAGAAAGCTATACAGGAGTTGCGCGTGAAAGAACAGCTCACCTTTTTCGAAGCACGTCGCCGCTTTGAACAGCTGAAACCTGCGACAACCCTAGGTTTCGCGTCAGCAGTCCGCCGCACTCCTGCCCACACTGTGGCCATTCAGCACGTTCCAGTCGCTGATGCTGCCACGCAGACTGACTCACCAACGAGCGCCTCTCCCTCTCCACCGTCCCGTGATACACCTGCACCGGCAACTAAATCTTCCGCCGTGCAGACACCTGCTCACCAGCCATCCACAAGCAGTAGCCACACCGTTTTACCTGGAAACGCTCACCATTCGCGACCTAAAGACCGGGTGAGTAGTCGTCCATCATCAAAGAAGTCCCGCTCCCGCTCAACAAGCCGACAGGGCTCTTCAGACTCATCTGAGGATGGCGACTTGAACATACCAGGTCCCAAGTCGGTCAAGACAAGACTGAAAAAGAAAAAGATGAAGACCAAACACTTACATTAAGCAGGTTTAACTTGTATTTTACTTTGTGATTTTATTTTTAACCTTCGCATTTTTATCTGTGTACATTTTAAGATCAGTTTTGAGGTTTTAACTGTTTTTATGCTATCTTTTTAGACCAGTTTTACATTTGAACTGTTTTAGCTTTTATCTTTCTTTTAGACTCCCCGTTTTAATATTTGATTCATTGTTAGGTGGTGGTGAGTTTTTCCCTGCTTTTATCTTCTGACTTGGGGCCCTAATGACCTAGCTGTCGACGGGCCCTTAAACCCTACTCACTCACTCACGCTATATGAAAAGACAAATAAGGGCTGAGTTAATATCCTTATGGCAGTCAGAATGGGATAACCTGCAAACTGGGAGACGCACCTATATGTTTTACCCTAATATACGAGAAAGGTTACGACTAAAGCACGTAAGTCCCTTACAAGCTGCATTGCACTATATTACGGGCCATGGGCCATATGGCACTTAAAACGTTTTAATATCATCAACTCTGAAATGTGCACCAGATGCAATACAGAAGATACTCCAGAGCATGTAATGTTTAACTGTCAGAAATACAGTGAAATAGCACAATCTGACAGGGAAAAATCATGCACCTCACTTAATCGGAAATGGCCAGGAATAAGTAAAATCTAAATACTTTAAATGAGTTAGCGACTCAAATCAGTATAGCGGAAAGATCTTTAAGACAAACTGAACAAGAAAGAAATCTAAGAAATTTTTATAGACCTCCAGCGACTGTTATACCATCACCCCGTCGATCGTTAAGGTTGTCAAATCAATAAAACCGAAACCAAGTGCCCCAAACTCCTGAACCTGTTATACCAAGAACAATTACATAGAACAGAAGAAGATTCCATTGGATCACTGGACGACAAGTGTAAGCAGAAAGGAGAAGAACGAGGCCAAAACGACAGCCTGATGAGACTTGGACAGCCTACCAGAGACGAATAGCAGCGGCTAGGGAACAATAAATTGCATGAATACTATGAGATCCCATATAACTTTAAAATATCACTAATTTTCCTTATTGTTATTTAGTTTAATTTAGGTTAGTAACTTCTGCACATTCTATTGTGAACAAATTGTAATAAATAAGTTTAAATAAATCAAAATATCCGCACACTACGTCCAGATATAAGAAATTAGGTATCTGGACATAGCTGGCAGATATTGTTTTATTTTATATTCTATTTTATTTATTTTTTTATTTTATTATTATTATTTTTTTTTTCGATCTTTAGAACCCCTAGGACACCACCTGGCACTATGAGATTCTTCGTACTCTCCACGGTTACGGTTTAAGACGTTAATTTAGCTTTCCTTCTTTTTACTCTTTAGGGCTTCGCCGCTTTCATTTCCCAATTGCAAACACGCTCTTAGAAGAGAGGAACAAGGGGAATGGCTTACCCAAGGGGTCGATTCTCCGTGCAATACTTTTCGCCAGCGCGATTAATGGTATCACTGGTGTTGTACGCTACGGAATCCCGATGTCACTGTATCATGGCGACTTTGCGATATACTGTGGCCCTTCTAGTTCAGAGCATATCGAACGTCAGTTGCAGCTGAGCATAACATCCATCGCAGACTGGGCCCTTCGCAACGGCTTTTAGTTTTCACCTACGAAAACAGTGTCTCCACTTTCATGGACTTCGTGGTGTACAGCCTCTCCTGTTCTTAATTGACGTTGGACACCTCTGCCATTTGTTCCGCACCACAAGTTCTTGGGCCTTCACCTCGTCGACAAACTCACCTGGGAGGACTAATTCGATACCTTCCTGCTTCCTGTAATCGCTCGCTTTGAGTGCTCCGAGTTTTAATTGGGCTTAGGGCGGCGGAAGTAAGGTGATGTGGAGGTGATATCTCTTACTAGTCCGGTTCAAGGTCGACTGCGGAAGTTTTATCTATGGCTCGGCGTCTGCCTCTAAACTTCGTATTTTAGACTGCGTCAATCCCACTGATATCCTAGTAGGGCTTTCCGCACCAGTAGAGTCGAGTGTCTCTGTGTATCTGGTGAACCTCTGCTGACAGTCCGACGCTCGTACTTACTTTTCTCTTACGTTGCATGGTTGGTCGCTCACCCAGGTTATCCTTCCCCTAGTTGCATGTTACGCTCACATCTAGCGCACCGTTACATACGAAATACCACTATATACCGTCCGAGTGGTATAAGATTTCGAGAACTGCACACCGACATGCCCTCCGACTGCCTAGCGTAGAGCGATTTGCTTTGGGCCGCTGTGCTCCTTGGCAACTCCATCGTGCACGGTTCAACCTGGAATTTTAGGGCTGTGCTACCCCTCCCTTGCCAACTTTTCGCCGCACTTATGAACCGATACCGGAATTACATGCCGACGGTTCACAGGTGTGGGGTGCTATAGTATGTAGTTTTGTGTACAGCGCTGCGGCTTACAAGTACCGACTTCCAGAGAGCTGTTCCGTATTTAATGCGGAGCTGTTTGGAATCGTCTCTCTTTTTATCTCTAGCTTCATTCCTGCACGTTTTATCACATACTGCGACTCTCTGAACGCTCCTCAGGCCCTGCAACAGCTTCTCGGCACATCGCCATTGATTCTTACAATTTAGACGTTCATATCACAGTTTGCAATTCTCGGATACCAGTTTGTTCCTACATGGAACCCAGCCCATGCGGATATTCCCGGCAATGAGGAGGCGGATGCAGTTTTTAAGGCTGCATGTCGTCTGCCGGAGTTTTCTTCACGTGGTCTTCCTTGTGCAGATGTACTTCAGTACTTCCGTCGCTACATGTTACCACTCCGGCATCAGTCATGGGATGCGTTGGTTGGCACTCAATTGCGGACGATCCTGTATGACATCTTGCAGGGGCTCCAGGTGGGCAGAAGTCATTCTCTCCTGCTTGAGAATAGGTCACACGCGCGTCACGCACGGCCATTGTTTTGCTTGGTGATCCGGCGCCACTCTGTTCCGCCTGCGGCATACAACTTTCTTTGACCCGTGTCCTCCTTGATTGCCCGCCATTCGCTCGGGAGCGCAAATTCTTTGGTCTGGGTTCCACTCTGAAGTCCATCTTAGGTGGCGATCCGGTAGCTGCACATAAAGTGGCGCGATTTATCGCCACTATTGGCTTAGATCCGCAGGTTTAAATTTTATTTTATTTCGTGGTTTCATTTTGGATCTTTTGGATATTTTATCTCCTTGTAACGTTTTAGCGGCTTATGAATAAGACCATTTTTTCCTTTTGACCACTTTTAAATTCTTACCTTTTGGATGCGATTTTACATTTCAACTGTCTTAACTTTTATCTATTTTTAACTGTCCCGTTTTAACGTTTTAGCTCTTGGTGAGTTTCCCTGCTTTTATATTCTTCACTTCGGGCCCTAATACCATACTCGCTCACTCACTCCCCATTTACCTTCCAATCTCCCTCAGCAGTTGCATCTGCAGGCTGATACAGCATATCGTCAGGGGGTGACTGACGTGGTGGCTTGAGTCCCCAAATCTACTATTCAGTGCGGTTTTCGTCACTTCCTTGAATGGTCGAAAATTTAGTGTCTATCCACGCACATCATGAATGGTTTTCAGAGGAATAGCCAAATGCTTGCGGTAGTTTTACTTAGAGAAGGCATTAGACACTTGCTGGAGGTATGGAAGTGTTCGTACCCTCTATAAATGGAGAATTCCTAGCCGATTGTGCATTTTTATTCGGGAGTTTATGCGAGTTAGAGTCTTTCGAGTACGGGTGGGCTCAGCTTTGTCCCTTTTGTTTAACTCAAGAGAACGGAGCAACGCAGGGCTCGGCACTCAAGGTCACACTATTTGTTATTACTTGTGCGTTCCCGCTGGTATTTCGTCTTCGTTTTTTGTGGATAATTTCACCATTTGCTTCAGTTCTTGGTGGAATTGTCTCTCAAAACTGCGCCTACAACTCTACCTCGACCTCCTTTTCACTTGGAGTGTGAAAAAAGGCTTGAAGTTCTTCACCGAGAAAACCACATGCGTTAACTTCTGGCACCCTAACGCCTTTTACCCACATTCTCTACTTCCCTGCTCAGATGCACTTCCTTTCGCAGACAAGGCGAAGTTCTTGGGATGGGTGTTTGCCACAAAGCTCAGTTGGTATTCTCATATCTCCTATTTAAAGGCAAGTTGTGAACGTTCTCTTAGCATTTCAAGTGTTTCAGGTGGCACATCCTGGAAAGCAGATCGTACAGTTCCTTTGACACTATCGCTCTCTTGACTCCGGTCGTATTGTGCATTTGTCCGCTTCACCGTCGATTTTAAAACGGCTTGATCCAACTCATCACCTTGGTATCCGTTTGAGTATTGGCGCTCTTCCGAGCCCCGTTATCAGCCTGTCTGTGGAAGCTGCCGAACCTCCGCTGTCTCATCGACAGGAACTTCTCCTGTGCAGTTCGCCTGCAGACTATCTAGTTTGCCACATCATCCGTCTTATAGTTCTTTCTTTAATCATTCCTTGGACCACCAATTCTCAACGAGACCCTGGCCTTACTCCCTTCTGTTGTTTGTTTTTGCTCTTTCCTTTGGATGTTGAACATCAATTTACCGGCGTTTCGCAAAGAGGAAGCGCGATTTCCTACATGGCCCCGACCCGAAGCCCCCTTCGATCTGGTGTTAATGTCCATTTTTAAGTCAATGATGCCAGTTTCTATTTTTCGTTTAGCCTATTTAGCTCTATTTATCTACACTGATGGCTCGAATAACGATTGGGGAGTGTAAGGTGCTTTTATTCACGGTTACTAAACTTTTAGCTTTCGTCTTCCAAGCTTTTTGGTATATACCAAATTCTGTTATATATACACTGGCGGGCCCTAATGACCTAGTTGTCGACGGGCCCGTAAACCCCACTACTCACTCACTATACACTGGCAAGCCTTACAGCGTTGGGTTATTAGTTCGGATTCCTTGATAGCTTTGCAGAGCTCAAGGTCGCTGTACTACTGCGAGGTGCATCCAGAATGTAAGTCCCGATGACACATAAAGAGAACAAAAACATCACTAAGTAAGAAATATTTATTGGAATAACTACATAGACTCACTGGCTACTTTTTAACATAGTCATCACAATTGTTGAGGCATTTATCGCAACGGTGCACCATTAATTGTGTGCCCAAGTCATAGGATTCTGCCGCCAGTGTCCGCCGCCACGAAGTCACGTCATTCTGCATCCATGTCTATCCCAAAAGACAATGCACACGATTTTTTGACAGGGATTGTCTGCTTGAATTTGGTCTTCACAGGTAAACCACTATGGCGCCAATGCATTGATTGTTGTTTTGTCTATGGTGTGGCATTCACCACCAATGTTTCATCTCCAGTGACAATATTGCCGAGAAACTGGTCACCTTCCGCTGCGTATCGCTGTAGGAATGTCAATGCTGCGGCCAGACGTTTGGTTTTGTGTTCATATGTCAGTTGTCTAGGCACTCATCTTGAACACACTTTGTGAAAACCAAGTCACTGGGAGACAATTTCGTGCAAAAGCGAGCGAGACATCTGGGGAAACTGACAGAGTTGTGAAATAATGAAGCGCTGGTTCTGCACAATTGCTTGCCGCACACTTTCCAACACTTCTGGCGTCACCAGGGACGGTCGGCCATTACGGTCTTCGTCGTGAATATTGGTTCTTCCTGCCGTGAATTGCCTGCACTATCGTCTTACCCTACTGTCACCGATGTCTTGTCCATACACGTGACACAGTTCGCGATGGTTCTCTGCTGGAGATTGCTTTTGAGCATGCAAAGATCGGATGACTGCACGAACCTCGCATTTGGCGGGAGACAATATCGGAGCAGCCATTTTCTCCTAGCACAGAGCAGTAACTACTGCCGTCAGAAAACTGAAACTTTACTGCAATGTTACCATATACTTCCTCTCTTCTCCAGTGCACGCGCATTCCTATCCAATTGGTGGTGCCATCTCTGGAAGCGATCGGGACTTACTTTCTGGATGCACCTCGTACCATCCGCTAGTGCAGCGTATCCAGGATAGCCTTCATTCCCTCGCTAGTGCTGGCGCTAAAGGGTCCTTGTGAGTGCCTGGACACGTGGACACGTGAGGCTGCTAATGCTACGGCGAAAGGAACCTTTTAGTTCCCAGGTGTTTTAGCTCTTACGAGTCTTCTGAAGATTTTGTCGCGGTTTTGCGCGCTTGTGTCTTTTCTAGTTGGTGGGCAGAGTGGTAGGATAAACAGGGGAACAATCTTAGGGAGCTGATGGCCCTTCTTATCTCCTGGAGGACTTCCTCGTCCGCCTGTCGCTGCGAGTAAGTGATTTTAACCAGAGTGCGCATCGGGTACTGCCGTTGTAGTCTCTATCACCTTTTATCTTCAGATGCTGCGCCGCTCTGACCTCATTGTCGTGAGTTTTTGATGATGAGGGATGTTTCATTTCAGTGCCAGGTTTTAACGCAATTAGTGCGTCGTTGGGTCTGCCAGCCAACATTGCTGACTTGCTGGCAGATACTTTAAGTACTGTACAGCGTTTATTAAATTGTATCCGCCTAAGTGGTCTGGACGACCGTGTTTGACTCATTGCTGTATTATTAGATTGTCGTGCGTTTCGTTTTTATCTGTCTCCTAATGGGACTATGTCTCTGTTTCGCTCTACTTTTACGGTTTCTGGCACTGTCTCGGTGACGTTTTAATATTTTAACGTTTTAGACCTACAAGCTTAGTTTCTATGTTATTTTCGTCTTATCCCTCCAGGGACCTACTACGGGTGGTACGGGTTAGGCGCACCCGGTATTCCGAGCCACTCATCATCATTTCACCCCTTTACAACCATCAATTGAGCCACGTTGTAGCCGCTTTTGTTGCTACTTTTCATCATTCTATTTCTCTACTACGCTTATGATTATTAGTTTGTAAGGTCTTCAGGTTTATAACTCCTGTGTCACCAGCAGAGATCCTTCCTGTCTCCGTGGTCTTTGTTGCCGAAACATTTCCTGATAAATTAGTTCAACATACTAGTTGTGGTATAACAAACTGTTGCTTTATCAGCTCCAGGCCCATGGGCAGTTGAATCAGCATCCACAGGTTTGTTGGCGGAAGTAGCCTGGTTAGAATAAGTTGCTTCTAATGCAGTAGCTTCTGGATATTTGGTGTCACGTTGATAGCGGTGTCTTTCACAGGAACATGATCTTGAATACCAGCGTTTTCTTTTAAAAATTATCGATAATGTCACAACAATGAGAATGATGGCTACTCCAATTTCGGAGCACGTAGCTATGGTTGGGGTAGTGTCACTCTTGAGGGCGGTCCTTGCTTCATGGATGCTGTCCATGATATCTCGTACCAGTAGTTCAGGTAGTTAGTCGTCCGTTCGTAGGCCCCTCTGCAGGGTTTGTAGAAGTTCCACACTTTTGGGTACAGCGGCTGCCGCTGTAAAATTCTCCATTTCCTCTGCCGATAGCAGGCTCGGGACTGCCGATAGCAGGCTCGGGATAGCGGGTCCGATGATGGTATCTTCTGCAAGACTCCAGTGTGTCTCGCCGGTGATGGGTGCTAGTGGGATCGTTGACCCCGAATGATAGTAGCCGTCAAGGTCATCTTTAAGCAGTCCCGAGCCGTAAGGATGAGCAGTGAGGTAGAATCCCATTTTCTGTCTGAACAACTCGTAGCAATGTATAAAGGTTTAGATACTTAACATACCGAATAACTCCTTCCCTTGGTTTCAATGTGGTACCAAATAGGAGGGAGCTACTGCGTCACATAAGATATTGTAAATATGCATGTATGGAATTTCGACCCTTGTTAACTAAGAGATACCCACTGGTAATGGTGGTAAAATATCCAGAAGTATTTCTGAAAAGTTTCTTGGAGGTTCAACAGTGACCCTGAACCTTCCTATGACCATTATGTCTAAACCCTCGTGTAATTGCATTAACTGCAGCTGAAAATTTAATATAAACAGCGAAATTTCTCATACAACTGTGGAAGTGGCAAATTCTTTTATTACCCATCTTTTCAGATCAAGAACGATATTTGTATTTATTTCTCCATGTTTTATATATTATCAATCTCATCTGCCAGCCTAGAATTCAAAGCCTGACGTCCTTGTGTATTACGGGTGGTACGTTCAACAATATGGTAAATATACGTAAATTGTTCCTCAGTCATGTGTAACAGTTTGGAAGACACAATTTTGAACTTAGCTATCTGCTTATGAATGTGATGTACTTCATCCCAATCAGGAGTTCCAAATAAGAATTTTAAGGCAGTACTCCCTGCATTTATGCCTCCTAACCTTACTGGAGAACAATTATTAGGCAAATACTGTCTCAAATTCTCAACCTCTAATCTTAGCTCTTCTTGAGCTTTTAAATTTCGATCCAGTCGATCAGGCTACCCTTATCAGTCGTTCTGGTTTTGTCGAGAATTTGGAATTCGTCTTGGATGTGACTCACAGCCTCGATGTTTTGATGTACAGGGACGCCTAGACCAACAGTCAAACGACTCCCCGTGACCAGAATGGTTTCTTGATATGCAAAGCTAGCTCCTTTTAGCATAAGAGGCTCGCTGGGGAGCATGAATGGATCAGAAAAGTTCGGTTTTGCCATGGCAAACCTGCAAAATAACAGAAAGTATCTTTCCTATATTAGCCATTATTTATAACATACATGATCGATTACCAGAAGAAATACGAACTGGCTTGAGCATTTAATGCCATTCTGGCAGTTTGTCACAATAGTTCAGTGGTTAGAGCGTCCGCCCGGCAAGCGGAAGGTCTGTGGTTCAAATCCCAGTTGTGGCATTGAATTTTTAAGTTCCAGTTCTACCTCTTAAACTTTGCCCACACACGGCTTGTGTGTTTAAAAACACCAACAGTAAGTTTGTTGGCATAAATAAATAATAAATACATGATCGATTTTATTTCTCTAACGGAATTTATTTTTCATCCGCTTTTCACTGAGGACACTGGATAGCGTTGCCCCGGGTTTGGGCCCTGAGTCTTAATTTCCATGTAATTTTCTCGGAGTCTCGTCTGATGCTGGTGTGTTCGTGTACTTCTGTTTGTCTTTCCCCTCTTTGTGTCCCTGTAGGATTATTTTCCCAATATTCGTATTGCTACTGTTATTTTCCAACTCAACATTGCTTCCATTCATGGTAAAATCTTGACATTCTTCCGTTACTTGAATGAGCTGGGCGAACCAATTATCGCTTCCTGATCCCTTTTAGATTCGGTTTGGTCGCTGTCTTCCGGTGTTAAACTTGTGTGACTTCTCTTTACACGGTTTATATGGACCACGCTCGTACTATGCGGTCCCAATCGCAGTCTGTATTTCAGTGGGGTAAGTTTCTTTACGATTTCCCTTAGTCCGCTGTGCTTTGCGGCTAATTTCCTAGTTGTTCCTTTCTCAATGTAGGGTTTGTCTAAATAATTATAGTCCCCTACTTCAAATTCTATATCTTGAGATTGTTTATCGTAATTCTGCTTCTGCTTGCGTTTCCCTTCTAGTGTGTTGTGATATGTATCATTGTATGCTACTTCTAATCTTTGTTCCATAGCGTCTACGTGTTCTTCAACTGAAGTATGTTCAGTGTTGTTGATTCTTGGTTCCAGATCTATTGTAGTGAGTAATCGCATTTCGCGTGCAAGCATCCAGTAAACAGCACAAATGTAGTTACCGTTTGAGGTGCTGATCCGTATGCCGATAGTGTAAATGGAACCATTTTGTACCACTTGTTCTTGTATTGCGTTATCATGACTGATAGTGAATCATTTAAGCATCGGTGAAATCGTTCAATAGTTGAATTAGATTGTGGATGCACAGGACTGCTATTGCGGTATGTAACATTAAATATTTTACAAATTTCGGCAAATAGCGCGGAATGAAAATTTGTTCCTTCATCTGAAAGAAGTCTTTTGGGTGCCCCGTGTCTACAGTAGATTTCCGTAACCAAACTTCGTGCAACAGTATTTGCAGATTGATCTGGTATAGACATTGCTTCCGGGTGCCTTGTGAAGTAATCTATTGCATTTAAGAGATCCTTGTTATCAGATTTCGTTACATTAAATGGTCCAGTGAAATCGATAGAAATAATTTGAAAAGGTCGCGTGGGTGATTCAGATATCCCTAATTTTACTATAGGTTTCGTAGTTATTTTTCCTGCTGCGCAGGCCCAACATAGTTGTATAAATGTTTTACATCTTCATCAGACAGACCTTTAAGTGCGTTTTATTCCTCGATGGGAACTTAGATTGTGTCATGATGCAGTGAAATTATGTTATTGATAATATTACTAAGAACAACAATTTTGATTCTATCATTGGTATTAACGAATAGTGTTGAATCTGCGCCTAATTAAACTAGAGTACTTATACCTAAGTTTTTCTCCCATAGTAATTGTTGACAACACTGACCTGTTTTTGGTCTTCTTTCAGCATTTTACGAGACAATGTACTCTCAACAATATATTTGGGCATCTCCATCGGTCCCTGTTTCCTCGGCACCACAAAGAAATACATCTGAGCAGGCTGCTTCTTCATCACATTCTCAAAAATGGCCTGATTAGTCCGCTGGAGGCATGACAAGGCATCAGGTACGATGTTTGCTTTTTCTGATTAATAGTGAAATCATATTCGTTTAAAGCTACGTAGGCTTTCACGGCCGGCGTCTAAATTGTAGAATGAAGTATCTTCCGGGCTGTTATGCCGTGGTCTCCTGGAGATCCTCAGTGGCGTTGTCGAAGTCTCCTCGTAGAAGGTATCACTGCGACACCTTCCGCGATATCTTCCGGGTTGTTATGTCGTGGTCTGCTGGAGATCTGTCTTCCAGACGTTTCGTTTACAACTGCGGTAAGCATCCTCAGTGGCGTTGTCGAAGTCTCCTCGTAAAAGGTATCGCACTGATACCTTCTACGAGGAGACTTCGACAACGCCACTGAGGATGTTTACCGCAGTTGTAAACGAAACGTCTGGAAGACAGATCACCGGCAGACCACGGCATAACAGCCCGGAAGATACTTCATTCTACAATATTCGCTTAAGCTCATCATCTAGTTAGTCGAGCATTTAAGGAGCGTTTTGTCGTAATCAGCCACGTTAGTGTTTTGTGATGTGTATAAATTACAAATTTGTGTCCAAATAGACAAATTCGGCATTTCTTAACACCGGACACAACACTAAGCAATTCTTCTCCGGTAGTGGCGTAATTTATTCCTGAAGCTGTTAATAGTCTTTTAGCATATGCTAATGGTCGATCGATTGCTTGTTGAATTTGACTTAAGATTCCGAATATGCCAACATTAGAAGCGTCACATGATAGAATAAATGGTTGTGAAAAATCCTGGTTAGCTAGCAGCGATAGTCGGAGTATTTTTCAAAGTATTCAAAGCCCTGTCTGCATCACTGGTTCATTAAAATTTATAATTATTTTTTGTAAGTTGTGTTAGAGGTTTGCTAATACTAGAAACATCTTGGATAAAAGCTCTATAATATCCAACTGCTCCTAGAAATGATCTAACTTCCTTCACAGCAGATGGACGAGTTAAGTCCTTGATCGCCTCCACTTTACTAGCGTCCGGTTTTGTCATGAGCGCTTACACTATGTTCTACATAGACCACTTCCGGTTTTGCGAAATAACACCTTTCGAGCCGCGGTTTTAAATTAATTATAGAAATTAAATTAATTATAGAAAAACTAAAAGGAGATTGTAATCAATATTTAAGGGGAGAAACATTAATAGTAAAGCTGAGTGTATATTGAAGGCTCAAGAAGGAAAGCCCGGACAGATTGGGTAATTGATAAGATTACGATTGTTAGGCAAGCAAGTCTGGTTGGAGTTCCGCGGGTTAATTTTTATCTTGCTATGACTTGCTAAAAATTGACCAGTACAATCGTATCCTTCGCTTTGCCAATGCGATCATGTGATGAACGACTTACATTTACTCGGAGTCTGCGCAGTCAGTATACGCGCATTTTTGTGATCTGTACGCAAGCTTGGCGCGCACATATTACTCAACGGACATATTAGGGTCACTAAGTTATAGTGTTCTGACATTGCAGTCGATGTTAGAAATTAACGTTTCTAATCAGATACTGTCGGCATATCTCTACAAAAGTATTTACATTTGCATATAAAGTCATATGTTTGCAAACTCCTCGTTTGTTTCCATTCCTGCCAACACTCTCGCATGCCTTGCAGATTAAGAGCTCATGCTGGAGCTAGTTAGGTGCTGTGACACCAAACACTGGGTAGGACATCTCCTGGCGACCAGATCTTCCAGATCTTGGTAGAAAAGTCTCCAACCAGCAGTGGGAGCGGAATTTGCGCCAACCTGAGCATCTTCTTACCGAGGAGCCCATGGAACAAGAACCTCCTCCTAAAAGCCCTACGAGGAACCAGAAGGGCAAGCTGAAGCGGCAGCCTTCAATTAAGTGAACTTTGTAAACAGCTTCACCCATTGCCTCCAGATTGCAATCGATCAATAGAATGCACGTGGCGTACGCGCTAATAGGGCTAATCTGCGGTTACTTTCCACTTCGCCGTCTCCCAGTATCGTCTGCTTACAGGAGACTAAGCTTTGGCAGCAGGACTCCTCTACTTGCCCTGGTTTCATTCCGGTGCGCTTTGACCTCGCACCGGAACTTGGTACTCCTGCTGATGGGGGTTTCATGCTACTCAGACGTGACGACGTCTTTTACCAGCCTCTCACACTCACTACTACTCTGCAAACTGTTGGTGTTACTTTGAATTCACCCAGTTTTTGTTTCACCCTTTGTTCCGTCTATCAGCCACCTTCCCCCTTCAGTATTGCGGACTTGTCCAATCTCGCGTTCCAGCTTCCAGCGCCCTACTGGTTGCTGGGAGATTTTAATGCCCATAACCCTCTTTGGGGATCGCCTCGGGATAGCGAAAGGGGGAAGCACCTTGCTGAGTTTTGCGCTAGGAATAATTTTTATCTTCTCAACACTGATAAACTGACTTTTGTTTCTCTTTCTACCGGTACCCTTTCTCTTTTAGACCTATCTGTGTCTTCAGCACAGCTTGCTCATGGTTTTGTGTGTAACGTCTTCTCTGACACCTTCTATAGCGAACATTTTTCCTGCTTGATCAGCCTGCTGTCCAACTATGTCCCATCGTCACGTGTATCCACCCGGCAAATCCACAAAGCCAAATGGACCTTTTTTTCCAGCTTAGCCAATTTTGACGATCGGCTATTCTATGATGTTGACCAGATGATGGCTCACCTTATGTCTGCGATTATTTCCGATGCCGAACATCCCTCGGTCTTCTGTCTATCCTCGGCGTTTACCCGTCCCTTGTTGGTCCGACGAGTGCCGGGCTGCGGTTCGTGCGCAGAGGGCTCTGCTTACCTTCAAGCGCTTACGTGCCAAAGCTCCTCGCATAATACAAGCCAGTAAGAGGACATCTTGACACAACGTTGTGGAATCGTTTAATCATTTCACACTGTTTGCGAGAAGCTCCGTCCTGTGGCGGGCAAAGTTTCACGTTCTACCGTGTCCGGTCTTAGGCTTAACAATGACACCCTCGTTTGCCCTAAGGATGTTGCTGACGCTCTGGGTGAGGCTTTTGCTAGTTTTTCCAGCTCATCTTATTACCACGCGGAATTTTTGCGCATGTAGCACCGGGCCAAGTCTCGTCGACTTTCCTTTCGTTCCTCTAACCGCGAGTGTTATAACGCCCATTTTACCACGCCGGAACTGGAGCGTGCCCTGGACTCTTCCAGGCCCTGCGCACCTGGAACGGATGGTATTCACATTTCCATGCCACAGTACTTGGCCCTGACTGATAAACAGTTTCTTTTAGACGTGTATAACCACATCGGGTGTACCTGTAGTTTTCCGCCCGCTTGACGCGAAGCCACCATCGTACCGGTCTTAAAATCTGACAAGGACCGCCATCTGCCTTCCAGTCATCGTCCGATCTCGCTCACTAGTGTCCTCTGCAAGGTGATGGATCGCATCATTAACGGGCAATTGACGTGGTGGTTTGAATCTCACAATGTGCTGCCCAACGTCCAGTGCGGCTTTCGTCACTTCCGTTTCAGGGACGATCACTTGGTATCGTTGTCGGCGCACATCATGGACGGTTTTTTGCGGAAGAGCCAAGCGGTTGCTGTGTTTTTTGACTTACAGAAGACGTATGACACTTGCTGGAGGTATGGCATTCTTCGTACTCTCAATCACTGGGGCATTCGTGCTCGACAGCCCCTTTTTTATCACAATTTTATGCGACATAGGGTATTTCGGGCGCGGGTGGGCTCGGTTTTGTCCCGTGTTTTTACTTAAGACAACGAGGTACCGCAGCCAAAAGAAGGCATTTTTATAAAAAGGTGTGTGTGTGTGTGTGTGTGTGTGTGTGTGTGTGTGTGTGTGTGTGTGTGTGTGTGTGTGTGTGTGTGTGTGTGTGTGTGTGTGTGTGTGTGTGTGTGTGTGTGTGTGTGTAGTCTGCCTGTGAACAGCGTAACTCAAAAATGTAATGTCGGTTAAAAACCAAAATTGGTATTTAAGTTTTATATCTTTCAAAGATTCGACGAAGAGTTTGAAGCACCAGTGAAGCGCATGCTTGTGTGAGCTCCAGTTATATTGATCTATTTTGTGTATATTGGCGCAGTGCAATGCTTTGGTAGTAACATGTGAAACAGTAAGTCCTGAGGAATGCTGTGATATATAAATCTTTGTTTTAGCTATACGAAAATAAAGAGACTGGCGACTTCCTGAATTGTCTTGGTTATAAGTGACTAGTGATCTGACAGCACTCAGTATTGCCAACTTAGCTGTCGCTTGGCATCACTCTCGATCCTCTGCATATCGATTCATCAGTCGACATGAGTATCTGTAAAGAGTGTACACGGCCGGTAACAAGACAAGATATTGCAGGTAAAATTCAGTGTGGAGACTGCAACAACTGGTATCACAGCAAATGTGCTCAAATTACAGAAACAGATGTGGAGTTTATGAAATCGCAAAGGCAGCCCTTGGCGTTGTACTGACTGCACTAAACAGCGGCGAGAAGGTTTACGAAGCACATAACCAGATCATCCCATCTATAGGTGACTTATATCAATTAATTATATCAATTAAGGAGGAACTGATTCAATTTAAAAAAATCTATAGATTATATACAGAAAGAACTAGGAAAATCTCTTGATCTGGCTCATGAAAAATTGGATGAGAATGCCAAAGTAATCAAGGAACAATCTGAAAATTTAAATGCATGTCTGTCTAAAATTGAATCTTTAGAAGAAGAAAATCTGATGCTGCAGGAGAAGATAGATGAAACCAAACCTGAATTAGATAAACTTAATATGGGAGACATAAATATATGGAGTTCCAGAATCTGCAAACGAAGATACTTACGATGTGGTAAAGGGAATAGGATTTGTATGACTGACGTCTGTCATCGTCTAAGAAGACCACCGCACGAAACTGAGGAGGCATTATTGTCAAGTTCGTCCGGGGAACTGATAATGACTTTCTTTCTTTCATAGAAGTTTGAAAACAGTGTTGTTGTAATTAATTTAATTTAAAAGGTGAGTTAATTAATAACACTGAACAACACTTACAACATATTTTTCCGGGACGCGTTTCAAAGGTAACTTTCCTCCATTATCAACCGGATTGAAGAACAAATGAAAATTAATCCCAAATATTTTTGGAACTTTGTAAAAAGTAGAAACGCCAAAAAATAGCATGATGAATACTATGACCATCAGTGATGTCTATCTAACGATGAAAGGGTTGCTGGTGCTTTTGCTACTTATTTTAAATTTGTATATTCAGCCACAGCACCATCATATGATATTCCGAAATCTAAAACTTTGGAATCTTCATATTCATTGTTTATAAATTGTATCTCTGAAGAGGATATTAAACGTGCAATTAATAAATTAAGGCCCAAAGGAACCAGTGGTGCTGATGGGATTCCGCCTTACATTTTAAAAGGTTGTTCTGAATTGCTTTTGTTTGCTCTTAAAATTTTATACAATATCACCTTAAAAAACAATATTTTCTTTCACAATGGAAAATCAAAAGCATAACTCCTAGTAGGGAGATTAAGACAGAGCTGGCGCACCTTTTTATGGGCAAGATGGCCGCCATACGCAACCTAAGGATTATTAGTTAGGAGGGTAGAGGGGCGCAGGATGTAGGCGTTTGAGGCTGGCTCTAGGGATAATGTTTAAGGTGTTTAAGCTGTATGTCTTTATACACGTTCATGATGCTCGAGTACGTTCTTCACCATCTCGATGTATGTACCTAACGCAAGAACTTTCTAACTTGATTAAATATATTATCCTAACATAATGACACCTCGCCCCACATCGCCGCGCTAATCTAACCCAACCCAGCTCCCATTCTTTTTATTCTGGTCTTTGATAATTTAATCTAAGCCCATACTCTACATGTCTAACCTAAGCTAGCTCCCACTCTTTTTACTTTTTTATTTTTTTCATGATTTAACTTTCTTTAGCCTAACCTAGCTCCTACTCCTTTTTACTATGGTCTTTCACAATTTAACATAACCTAAGCCTCATACTTCTACTCGTCTAACCTAACCTAACGTTACTTAACCTAAGGGAGCATAAACATTCCTATTTATTAAGCTAACTTAACCTAAACTATCTCATCCCATTTTGCTCGAGTATTCTATTCTACTATAACTTATTTTAATCCTCGCACCATACCGTTTCAGGCTTAGACATTTCGCTTTCTTTTGCAGATGTTTCTCAGCAACTTTAGATACCTTGAAGGTATTAGACCTCCTGACATGCGAACCCTAAGCATTTTCTAAACATTGTGTGTTAATGATATTTTAGGAGTTCGCAAGTATTTTAGCCACTTTAAGCTGTTCGGGATGCTTTTTAAGAGTGTTTGACAGTTTGTCGTGATTTTTCGGTGTTTTCACGCCTTTAGTATGTTTTGATACTTTTGATGAGCATGTAGACCGTTTTTAGTGATTTTTTATGCTTTCACGATCTAATATGATTATTTTGTAAATGTATGATGCTCTCGTCTACAGCATTACTTACGGTCTTTCTAAGACTAACCTAACTTAACCACAAGCCTCTTTAGAGATATTTCTTCATCGTTATTTGACATTATTCATGTTTCTTCTCCTCCCTCCCACTGTTTCTTAAGCTATCATTAGAAGACGTTGTAACCTTGTTGTTCAACTAGCTATTGCCTCCGTCTCTGTACACTGCTCCACTTTGCTATACATGTTAACCTCATTTAACGATTCTTTTGCATAGCTCTGCATGTTGTAATGCTAACACGTCAAACGTTGCCCACATTCCTTGCAAGACTATCCTAACCTAACCCAACCAACAATCATCATCACCAGCGTCACTATAACCTGCACGAGCAAAACCATCTCCATCAAAACCACCTCCATAGCAGACACCACAACCTGCATTCTCTTACGCATGGCCTGCAACGCTGTAATGTCCGTACGCATATGTCGATATTCCATCCTTTGCAATTACTCTCTTGTCATCATGAGGCGACAGAGCTATTTTATTAGCTTTAACTGTAGAAACTTCATGATGCTGGGACAGGATCAATCTCATAGGAGTTCTTACGATTTTGAACGTTTCAAGACATAGCTATTGAAGCTGATGTATTGCTTAATGGCGCTATGTTTTATACCTTTGATCTTTTTTATTACAGAGCCATCAATATCGAGAGCATACATTTTAAGTCTGAGTCCATCGAAACCACGAATTATTCTACCACTTGTTTCATATTTAAACTTTCCCAAAACTTTCTTGTTTTGCGTAGAATAGCATATATAGCTAGCAGGGCAATCCGCTGTATCCAGATGTTCAAGCATGTGTAATTTATCCTGGTATATGTCAGCTGTAGTCACTCGATGGATGAAGGAATCTGTATCTGCATACAATAGTTTAAGATACTGAGTTCCACAATAAGGAAGTAACACATCGTATTGATATGAATAAATAAGCGTCCTGAAAATGTCTAGCACACTCACACCAATGTATATAGGCTTCTTGAACACGATTTGACGAGCACTCATATGTACAGCTGCAAGATTAGGACCGTATATGGTTCGATCAATAAATGTGGGCTTGGATATGAGTTTTATAATGTTTTGCTGTTTGCTAGAAGACGTATATCTATACGATTAACAATATTTTCCATTGTTTTTCCAAACATTGCATTATTGAAAAGTTTGTACAAATCCTCCTCGAAATCGTTTCTTGCTTGCTGTCGTAGGCGATTATTAAATTCGACGTAAGGCTTTAGCCAACAAGATTGTCGGAATTTTAGTGCTCAATGAATCTTTACTAGCCTCTTGAGCGATGGCCATTTAAAACGTCCGCGAGCCGAGAACTGCTACCCAATATCCAGCGCAGGGCATTTAAAGTGCGTCGTATATACACAGCTGTATTTTTTGTAAATATTAAGTTATTTTAATGAAACAAAAACTGGTATAAAACTCGTCATATGCAGTATAAATGTACGTCATCAACAAAGTTGAGTTGTATTCACAAAACGTTGAAATGGCACTATTTTGTTTCACTGTGGTGAAAAGTCAACTTTGCTCTGTCGAACGCATCTAATATAAGTTCTCGGAAAGAAACAGTAAAGAAACACCCATTGTATGTGTGGTTTATGCGTCAGCATACTGTGTAATAAAGCACTAGAGTATGCATGGTCTCTTGAGTCATCAGAATAGAGGCACATTGCAACTTTTGCTTACGCGAGTTTCGTAACTTAGTAGAGTCCGTTTCTTTCTTTGTTGAAATACATACGTATACTTTCCTGCTTGTAGCTGAAGGGAGAAGTGGTATAACAAGGTATTTTTGCACCAACTGAATATAACCATATACAATTGTTTGGTAATTTGGAGAGCTCTCTAAACCCACACAGGACAATGACCGACCTTGACTTCCGACTATAAATAGCTCTCAGTCTAATTGAACAATACCACGTTGGGGGTTGAAAATCCAAAACCCCTGCACCCCTCAGACCTCAAGGAAAACATTATCCTAAAAGGATACCACCAACAGCAAAGAAGTCCCGCCCATCTCGAAAGTGTTTCGTGTGCCGTAAGAAGGGAATTCGCGAATGTGGAGATGTAGGTACCCTTGTGTGTTTATCCCTGTTTTGAGGTAAATCACTGCAGAACGAACATATTAAGGTAAACCAATAAAGTATATAGACTTTACTAAAATGTATCATAAAGGGAAAAGTAAAATAAGTTGAGTTGGATAAGGGATAAATAAGGGTTAAATGCTTAAACGCACAGGAAGTGTATACATATCGCTCATCCGTCATTTTAAATGGACGTGATTTCACGCCCATATCCCTCAAGAGGCTAGTCGTAGACCATAACTAAGAGCCTGTTTCAAGGACATGTAATGTACCACATACTTCTTTCGAGATCCAAGATGAGCAATTAGTTTCTTTGAATACGATTCCCCTGGTTTCATACTCTCAGGCAGAAAGGGTAAATCATTATGAAGTTCACGCAGCTCCGCAGGATATTCCACGTAAACCTCCAAGATATATCCAAAGGAATCATCCCCCTTCAACGAACCGAGATGTATATCCTCAGGAGAAACCCACGTAAAGCTACCATAAGGAAGGGCGTCAGACAGTGCCCAGCCGTATTGGATATTGGCGTCTTCGTACGTAATAAAATGAGAGGGTTTACGAGGACCATACTGTTTCATGTAGATGTTATTAGCCTCAGCATACCGGAGGGAAACCTGCCATAACCCTCCTTTTATACCAGATTCAACCATGAGCAGCTGATCGTACTCAAGAAGCAATTCCAACTCGATTCCAGTATACAGCAGCATAGCATCCCATGTAAGTATGGAGAGGTAAAATAATGTGCAGGATCCACTTTATGAGTTTTCAGGGTTTGGTCTCTAAATGTCTCGAAGACATCCGCTGGGAGAAGTACATCCGAAATTAAGTACAAATCACCGTACTCGCCAAGGTTTCGGACGTTAAAGTGCTTCCACACGTTCAGAGCGTGATCATAGTCCTCACTGCTGATTTCTTCGCTGTTTAACCTGTTGTATAAGGCATCCCTAGGAGGCAAACATATATCGTTCAGGGAATCCCACGATGTTACCTAATTATAGGGAAATCCACACTTACGAGGCATCAAGCCAATATTCTCTGCTCCAAAGTATTTCGCTGTTTCAGGATGCGTTTCAAGGTTCTTTGCAAGCTTCTGCAAGCTTGTACTGAGGAAGCAAAAAGTATCCACAAACCTGAGTTTAATATCCCCAACATACTTGGAGAATGATATATACCTTTCCTCTGAATTTGGTATAACCTCTACTCTTTCGCTAGTACACCCCAACCCCTTAACAATGAAATGAGCGTTATTCCCGCTCAGGTGATGCATGAAGACAGGTATATAACTAGATGTAGCTCTCTACCCCCCCCCCCTCGCCTTCCCCAGGGGGACATACTACGGTAGGTCCGGGTTTGGCGCACCCGGGGCCCCGAGCCAAGTGACTCCCTCGGTGTGGGCTCCTCTTCGTGGTGAGGGAGTCAGTCAAATCGCCCACCCACGTGTAGGCCGTGCGTGGAGACCCATGTCGGTGGAAAGGATTATCCTGGTGGTTGAGGGGTGCGTATCTGAGCTCGGGACAGTTTTTTTTCTGAATCTGGGGAGGGTGCGCATTTCCATTACACTGCTTTGGTTTCTGCTTCACCTAAACGGGAGGCTAGGGACTAACCCACTCCTAGTCAATCGGCCAGGACTAGGTATTGCACCGAACTCCAGGGTGAGTGGGACGGCGAGCCCGCTATATCCCCTGTGTAGCCCTGTCATCCCAGTGGGATGACCCCGTGTTGGGCTGGGGAGCACTGGGGGATGAAATTTATAGCCTTTTTTCTATGGCACACCAAAACATTAAAAGAAAACGACAGGTTAACGATGAAAAAGAGGTATGCGTAGCGTCCACAGCTCGTTACCTAGTAATCAGTAGGACGGAAGAGGGACAGTCTTTTTTGAAGGTGAACCCGTTTGTCATCCAATTAGGTCTAGATAAAATAGCCGGCCCAGTCAAGTCATGTACCCGTATTCGATCAGGATCACTACTTGTTGAAACTTACACGTCCACCCAGTTCGACAAGTTGTTGAAGGCAAAACTACTCCACGCATACCCGATCCGTGTCGAGAAGCACCGGAGCCTTAACTCTTCCAAGGGCGTCATTACCACCCACTTGTTGGACGGTATGCCGGAGGAGGAGATTCAGGGTTACCTGGCTGATCAGGGAGTAACCTCTGTTTCTCGAGTCCGAACAAAGCGTGACGGAGCGCTAGTAGATACCCGTACGCTTTTTCTTACCTTTGACCGACTCGATCTCCCTCCGAAGATAAAGGCTGGCTATGAGGTCACTAACGTTCGGCCGTATATCCCCCGCCCTATGCGGTGTTTCCAATGCCAACGATATGGCCATACTCAGACCTCTTGTAAAACCTCTGTTCCTCTTTGTGTCACCTGTGGCAAAGATGCCCACGAAGGAGCGTGTCCATCTGCTCCTAGCTGTGTTAACTGTAGAGGTGCCCATCCGGCGACTTCCCGCGATTGTCCACGTTACCTGGACGAGAAGGCTATTCAAGAGCTGCGGGTCAAAGAGCGCTTATCGTTCTCTGAGGCCCGCAAACGCCACCTTGCTCGGCAGCCGTCGATACTCAAATTTGGTACTTTTAGTTCGGTAGTGTCCACCCCAGTACCAAAGCGGGATGTAAGTACTCAAACCTTCCCTATAGCCAGCACCACCAACACACCTTCTCGTGCACCATCCACAGCTACAGCCTCAACCAGTACCAGCTCCAAGACTATTCCTACTAGCCCTCAAACCCGTAAGTTCCGAATTGAACCTAAACAGAGTGACCTTCTCGAAGACCCAACGACCTCTGCCAGTGGGAAGTGTGCTCCTCCTGCCACTTCCCCCTCTCCTCCCCGGCGCTCATGCTCTCAGGACACCAGAGGGCGTAGTCGGGTGCCACGGGTCTCTCCAACTCCCGCTACCGTAGGCAACCGGTACACAATCCTATCTTCTGCTACTGGTGACACAGAGCCTCTTCCATCCGAAGAGCCCATGGAGCAAGAACCAACTGCTCCAAAGAGCCCTAGCCCCACGCGCTGCCAGAAGGGCAAATTAAAGCGCCAACCGTCGGTCAAGTGACCCTAGACGACAGCTTATCCCATTTGTCCTAGTATGTCCATTATTCAATGGAATATACGTGGCATATGTGCGCGTAGAGCTGGCTTAACATCACTTTGTAATTCGCTGTCCCCTACTATTCTGTGCCTGCAGGAGACCAAGCTTCGCCAGCAACACTCTTTCACGTTTTCTGGGTTTATTCCGGTGCGTTATGACCTCCCACCGGAACCCGGTACTCCTGCACATGGAGGTGTCATGCTCCTCGTTCGCAACGACGTTTTTTACCAGCCAGTCATGCTCACCACTCCATTGCAAGCTGTTGCTGTTACTCTGAGATTACCAGGCTTTTCTTTTACCCTCTGTTCCCTTTATCTACCGCCTAATTCCCCCTTCGCTATAGGGGACCTGTCCCATCTAGTGTCCCAGCTCCCAACACCCTATCTGCTGTTGGGAGACTTTAATGCCCACCACCCTCTTTGGGGTTCACCTCGGGCGTGCGCAAGGGGGCCGTCCTAGTCGATTTTTTCACACAGAAATCGCTGTCTCTTCTAAACACTGGTGAACCGACTTTCCTTTCTGATTCTACTGGCACTCTCTCCCACCTGGACCTCTCAATTTGCTCAGCTCAGCTTCCACATCGTTTTGAGTGGAACGTCGTCTCTGACACCTTCTCCAGCGACCATTTTCCATGTAGTATCAGCTTCCTGTCGCACCACGTGCCTTCTCCACGTGTACCCTCCTGGCGACTGAACAGAGCGAACTGGTCCCTTTATACTCGTTTGGCTGTTTTGATGATCGCTTCTTCGCAGACATTGACCAGATGGTGGCCCACCTCACATCCGTCGTTGTTGCCGCTGCCGAGCGTGCCATGCCTCGGTCGTCTGGGCACCCGAGAGGTTTGCCGGTCCCTTGGTGGACCGAGGAATGCCGAGCGGCCGTCCGTGCGCGACGGGCGGCTTTGAGGGTGTTTCGGCGCCACCCTACACTTGAGAATCTGGTCGCTTTTAAGCGATCTCGCGCCAGAGCTCGTCGCGTCATCCAGGCGAGTAAGAGGACATCCTGGCTCCGTTTTGTTGAGTCATTTAATCCATCCACGCCCTCGGCTGTCGTTTGGGATAAGCTTCGCCGTGTGGCCGGCAAAGCTTTGTCGGTTACCGTACCTGGCTTACGGATCCAGAACACCACCATTGTTTGCCCTAGAGCTATCGCTGACACTCTGGGCAACGCCTTTGCTGATGTGTCAGGCTCTTCGCACTACCACCCGGATTTTCTACCCATCAAAAATAGCTTCGAATCTCATAAACTTTGCTTTAACTCTACCAACCGGGAGAGTTACAACGCCTTTTTCACCATGCCGGAGTTGGAGCGGGCCTTGGGCTCCTCCAAACCCTCCGCTCCTGGGCCGGATGGTGTCCATCTTTTAATGTTGCAGCACCTGTCATCAGCTGGCAAACTCTTCCTCTTAGATGTGTATAACCGTATCTGGCGTACAGCAGCATTTCCATGTGCTTGGCGCGGAGGCACCATCGTCCCGATTTTAAAACCTGGGAAGGATCGCCATCTACCTTCCAGCTATCGTCCGATCCCCCTCACCAGTGTGATCTGCAAGGTGATGGAGCGCATGATCAATGGACGATTGACGTGGTGGCTTGAATCCCAACATTTGCTGTCCAATGTTCAGGGCGGTTTTCGTCGCTTCCGTTCAACGGTCGACCATTTAGTCTCACTATCCACGCACATCATGGACGGTTTTCTGAGGAAGAGCCAAACGGTTGCGGTATTTTTCGATCTAGAGAAGGCCTATGACACGTGCTGGAGGTATGGCATTCTTCGCACCCTCCATAGATGGGGCATTCGTGGCCGACTGCCCCTTTTTATTCGGGAGTTCATTCGGGATAGTCTTTCGCGTACGGGTGGGTTCAGTTTTATCTCGTGTTTTTAATCAAGAGAACGGAGTACCGCAGGGCTCGGTACTCAGCGTCACACTATTTGCTATTGCCATCAATCCCATTGTGGAGTGCGTTCCTGCTGGTGTGTCATCTTCCTTGTTTGTGGATGACTTCGCCATTTACTCTAATTCTCGGCGGACTCATCTTCTTGAGCGGCGCCTCCAACTCTGTCTTGATCGCCTCTTTACTTGGAGTGTGGAAAACGGCTTTAGGTTCTCCGCCGAGAAGACCGTCTGCGTGAACTTCTGGCGCCGGAAGGTCTTTCGCCCGCCTTCTCTTCACCTCGGTCCAGATGTTCTCCCTTTTGCAGACGAGGCGAAATTTTTGGGATTGGTGTTTGACAGGAAGCTTAGCTGGTCCTCTCATATATCATATCTGAAGGCCAGGTGTGACCGTTCTCTTAGTGTTTTACGTGTTTTAAGTGGCACATCATGGGGAGCCGATCGGACTGTTCTTTTAAGATTATATCGTTCTTTGGTCCGATCTAAACTTGATTATGGTTGTATTGTGTATTCGTCAGCTCGGCTATCCGTTTTAAAACGTCTTGATCCCATTCTCCACCGTGTTATACGATTGAGTATTGGCACCTTTCCTACAAGCCCGGTTCTCAGCCTATGTGCGGAAGCTGCTGAACCCCCGCTTTCTTATCGGTGGGATGTCCTTCTCTGCAACTACGCTTGCAGACTTTCTAGCCTGCCAGAACACCCGTCTTTTAGTTCGTTTTTTAATGATACTTTGGACCGCCAATACTCATCGAGCTCCCTGGCCCTGCTCCCTCCTGGCGTTCGATTTCGTTTACTGCTTCGGCTGTTGGACGTAGATTTACCGGCGACATATCCCAAGGGAGAAACCCGATTTCCCCCGTGGCTTCGTTCGGTGACGCACATTGACCTAGGTTTGCTGTCCAGGCCGAAATCGTCGACGCCAGATTCAGTTCTTCCTTCGGCCTTTTTACATGTGCAGGCGCAGTTAGGACCCGGTACTTTTATTTACACTGATGGCTCCAAGGACGATCGGGGAGTAGGATGTGCTTTTATTCATGGCCGCGAGAGTTTTAGATTTCGTCTTTTACCGCAGTGCTCGATTTTTACGGCAGAGCTTTTTAGTATTTACCAAGCTCTTTTATATGTTCATCGGCAGGCGTTCCGGCGCTGCATTATTTGTTCTGATTCTTTAAGTGCCCTTGAAAGCCTACGGACGCTGTACAGTTACCATCCCTTGGTGCAGCGTGTCCAGGACTACCTTCATGCCCTCGCCAATGCTGGCACTAGCGTCTCCTTTGTGTGGGTACCTGGACACGTAGGCTTGCAGGGAAATGAGGCTGCCGATTCTGCGGCAAAGGGAGCAGTTTTAGCACCCAGGATTTTTAGCTCTTCCGTTCCCTCTGACGATTTTGGCGCCTTTTTACGTCAGGCCCTCCTCTCACGGTGGAGTGGTACCTGGCATGATGTTCAGGGGAATAAACTTCGGGAGGTGAAATCGCTCCCTGTTACCTGGAGGACTTCCTCGCGTGCCTCCCGCCGCGAGGAAGTGATTTTAGCTAGATTGCGTATCGGGCACTGCCGTTTTAGCCATGGTCACCTTTTATCCTGTGACGCTGCACCACTCTGTGCTCATTGTCATGAGCCTCTGACGGTGCGGCATGTTTTAATTCAGTGTCAGCATTCAAGCCAGCTCCGTGACTCACTGGGCCTGCCAGCCACCCTGGCTGAGGTGCTGGCAGACAATACAGGTGCTGTGGAGCGTGTGTTACGTTTTATGCGTTTCAGCGGAATGTACTCTCGTGTATGACTGATACGGATCATTTGTGTTTTTAAATTTGGGTGATGATGCGAGATTTTATCAATTAATGTGATCCTGCGCTTCCGTTTTCGCTAAATGTGCAGTTGCTGACACTATTGGTGACGGTTTTAATGTTTTTATTGTTTTTAGTTGTAGACGTGATTGTCTAGTTTCTACTTTTTAATGCTTTTAGTGTTGCTTGGGCGCTAATGACCATAGCAGTTGAGCGCCCTAAAGCCATATTCATTCATTCCCCCCGCTTATATGTGAGTGATCGCGAACCTTCCAATTATCTTCTGTAAATTCATGTCCACACAAGTAGCATATTGCAGAAGCATTGAATGATTCTTGTTCTTCAGCTCTAAGATTAAGAGGTTTTGCAGATTTGTATAAGTCACTAATTTTATTTGCCAGATCCATCAGGCATTCCATAAACATAAGGTTCAGTAGGAAGGGTTGTTTCCAGTTGTTCAACACTGGACGACGGTTTCACATAAATGCAAAAGCTCATAGGAGAATGACTTTGATAGGGAGTTGTGTGGGAAGTTTCAGGACTAGAAGAGCAGGTATGGAGAGGGGTGAGAATGCATTCAGGATCAGCGTATATAACATAAGGAAGTTTCAACATCCTCTCGAAATTCTTGAATTTAACGAGAGTTGTCCTTAGTAGGCATAACGCATCTAGGAATACCATGCTGTTTACAATTTCTCTGTGCTCTGCTGATTTTTTTCATTCCACTTCGTCCATATTGGTCATCAAAATGGCTGAAACATCTTTTACATACACAAATTCGACCATCATGTTTAGTTTTCAGCTGACGAAATATTCTCTCAAGATTCTTTATATAAGCATAGTGATGTCTGTCAGTAGCATCACTCAACAGAAGGAGATCGCAATGATCATCTAATTCTTCATCAATCACGTTTATTGGAAACTCTTCTTGCTTACAGAACGAGATCGCGATGATCATCTAATTCTTCATCAATCACCTTTATTGGAAACTCTTCATGCTTATCATCAACTCCAAACACTTTTATGGACATATTATTGAGTTTTTCAAATTTAGCGATTTCACCCAAGCTCGTAGGAAACGAGACACATGAAAAATCGTACTTCTCTTGGAGATTCTTGTTCTTGCTAACACGCTGAGGATCCTTTCGAATGAACTTTGCAAGAATAGCATACATAAAGCATTTCTCATCTTTGTAGTTCTGAGGGTTTGTACAGGCTTTTCTCTCATCCAAAGATGACGGTAGAGGAATATAGCTGCTCCCTCGAAGAAGATTATACTTGTCAATACAAAGTCGAACACCATCAACATTCAGTGGAACCCAATTACTACCTTTCAGCTAACTTTCTTCCATTTCAACACGGAGTTTCTGAATTTTTTTCCAAGATGGCTTCCAAGTCACTATAATAATGGTTTTGTCCGTTACGTCTCCTGTAGAAAATGAAAATTTCCTCAACTGACTCCTCCACGCTTTCAATGATGTCCGAGGAAGAAATAAGAAAAATAAAACAGTTTACTCATCTGATCACTTCACGCCCCGCCGCCCCACCCATGATGCTTGTCGAAGAAAGAAGAAAAATAGAAATAATATAGGAAGACGTTAACTCTGCTGCTAGACTTTAACTCTAGTGCTGGTCTCCAGCCCAGATAAAAGAGGAGAGGCGTCTACACCTAAGATCTTAAATTAAGTATATTCTGATTAACCTTATATAAAACAAAGGCTCGTGTGACAATACTATTAAGGATATCCTACAACATGTCTTACAAATACTGAAGTATATGTACTTCAACATCATTGGTTAGAACATATTTTAGTGCTAGTTTAAGGCTCTATAAAACGTTAGAAAAACAATAATGTTGAATAAAGCTATAAAAGAATACTTTAAAAGAAACAGGTTAGATTAAAATACGTGGGGATGGCGGTGGTGGTGGCGGTGGTGGTGGTGGTGGTGGTGGTGGTGTTAGTTATGATGGTTGTAAAGGACATGGTGATGGTGGTGTTGTAGGTTATGGCGGCGTTGGTGGTGTTGATGGTTGTGGTGGTGCAGGTTGTGCAAATTGCATTAATTACTCCAAATGTCTCTTGTATGCTGACTATCTAAAATTATACAGGACAATTAGTAAATACTGGCGATATAATGAAATTACAATCTGATCTGTATAATATTTATAAATGGAGCTTGGAAAACAAACTTTACTTCAATGTTAAGAAATTCTCCTTTATGATATATACCGGAAGCAAGCAACAATTACACTCTAAATATTATTTAAATCGCTCTCCACATGCAAGAGTATATTCTGTCGGGGACTTAGGTGTTACCATGACCCAGAATCTCTCTTTTAATCAAGACATTATAAATATAACCAATGATTCTTTTAAGAAACTTGGTTTTGTGTTCAGGATCTGATCCAAAAAAAGTTCCGCTCATACTTATATTACAAGACTCAGGGCGTTTTTTTTATAATCAAAACTTACCGTATAGTCAACTGCTTAATGAATTCAAAATAGTCTCACTATCTGATTGTAGAGTATTAACTGAACAATTATTTCTGTATGAACTCACAAATGCCTGGTAACCACTAAAGAACTGATTGACAGAATATATTTTAATGTCAGTACTACTAATTTTAGAAATTGACAGCTGTTTCAATTTAGGACTCCAAAAACGTCATCCCATAAAAAAATCTTCCGTTCTTAGGTTCTGTGCGAATTACAATAAACTTTCAACTAAAATAGAGCTGAGTTTTTGCTTAGCATACAAAGCAGTTTGAAAAACAGCTAAATATGGGAATTATTTGCATGTGATTTTCACTTGTATCGCATATTGTCATCTGCAGCATCAGTATAACATTTGCAATTCTAGTTTGATGAAGGCCATGCACTCTCCAATGGCCGAAAGCTCAGTGTTTTTAAACCTCACACGACTGATCACCCGTGAAGCCTTAATAAGAAAGAAATCGATGTATGGACTGACGCAAGGAGGCATGGATGACTGACTGACTGACCGACTGACTGACCGACTGGCTTACCGGCTGACTGACCGGCTGGCTGACCGGTTGGCTGGCTGACCGACTGACTGACTGACTGACTAACTGACCGACTGACTGACCGGCAGGCTGGCTGGCCGACTGACTGACCGGCTGACTGACCAACTGACTGACCGACTGACTATCCGGCTGGCTGGCTGGCTGGCTGGCTGGCTGACTGACCGACTTACTGACCGTCTGACTGGCTGGCTGACTGACTTCCTGACTTCCTTCCGTCCTTCCCTCATTCGCTTCCTACTTCCTTCCCTCCTTCCTTGCCTCCTTCCTTCCCTCCTTCCCTTCCTCCTTCCCTCCTTCCTTTCTTCGCTCCTTCCTTACTCCCTTGCACCAGCTCATGCAGTGCCCCCTCCCCGGTACTGACCTTTATCAGCGGAAACGGACGCAGATCCTATATTATGATAACCAGGGCCTGGGAATTACGCGGTTACCCTGTCACCCCTTACGTCTACCCACCGAGCTACATCCCGCGCGTAGGTTATCCATTAGATTATGTACAGGAGAGTATCGCGTGGGAGGTCAAACACAAAAGTGGACCTAAGTGCATTGGGCGTTCAGCATATGCTCTCTCACCCCTTAGAGAAACCCAATCGAGAGTATGGCTCGGGACCCCGGGTGCGCCATATTACCGGTACTGCAGGTACTACCGTATTAGGCTCCTGTGGGACCCTGACCTTGCGGATGGGATGCGATGGATGGGATGAACGGCATTGGTGGGATGGGACGGAATGGATGAGACGGGATAAATGGAATGGAATGGGTGAGATGGGGTGGATGAAATGGAATGTTTGGGATGGGATGGATGAGATGTGATGGATGGCATGGGGTGGAATAGATGTTACTGATGGGATGGATGGGATGAGATGGAAGGGATGGGATGGGGAGGAATGGAAGGGATGTGATGGGTGTGGGATAATGGAATGAAATAGGATGGATGCGATGGGATGGATGGAATAGGATGGATTCTGGGACGCGATGGGAGTGACGAAACGGAATGGATGGGATGGATGGGATTGGGTGGATGGTATGGGATAGATGGGATGGATGGGATGGATTGGATGGATGGTATGGGATGAATGCACGACAGCACCGCTCTCCGTACTTCAAGCCTTAAGTCCTCCGAAGTAACACCAGAGATGGTGATACTTGGTTCTGTAGTTGCCGCCGTTAATGCCAAATCAGCCAATTCATTCCCCGGCAAACCTACGTGACAAGGAATCCATGCACCCACCATCCTAACGCCAGAAGCGCGTAAAACATGGAGGACATGGATACGTTGTACAATAGGGTGGGGGTTATACAGCTCACGAAGGCTCTGAAGTGCACTAAGGGAATCACTCAATATCAGGCAGTCACCTCATTCACATATAAAAGCGGCTCGGTAAATTGCATACAGCTCTTCAGTAAAAATGGAAGTGCTATTAGGAAAACCAAATGTATGTGTTTCGGTTCCATAAACATAAGCACGTCCAACACCGCTGGTGCTCGTGGATCCACCGGTGTAAATATAACGCCGGTCAGCGTAGTCTGACAAAAATTCTAAAAAAACACGTGCGTATACTTGAAAATGGGCATCGTGGGTTTCTGGTGTACGGTCATCCCAAGATCTACATGGGACGTGTCAGATGACCAAGAGTGATAGGGGAAAACATCTTTGGCATTTCAATTCCAAGCTTTCTTAGAAGCTCCTGGAAACGAAAACCTGCTGGCTTAGGACTAAGTGTGTTTTTTCTATATGGTTCTCTTAGCATGGTGGTGAAAAAAGAAGCAAACATGGTCTCTTAGGCATACATCTAGCTGCACAGCCGTAATTTGCTAAGACAATCTCACGCTAATGTTGCATAGGAGGTTCTGGGGCCTCTGCGTAAAAGATAAAAACTGGGCTTGCTGGAACAGCTCCTATTACCATGCAGATGCCCCTATTGTGAACCGCGGCTAATCTTCTCAGCACAGATGATCATGCTGAAGAATAAACAATACACCCAAAGTCTAGTTTCGATCAGAACAGTGTGCGATACATTCGCAAAAATGTTGTCCGATCCGCTCCCCACGATTTGTTTAGTACCCGCAAGATGTTCAGGGAATGGTCACACCGTGCTCTTAGTTGTGCTATATGAGATAAAACTAAGCTTCCTATCCAAGGTCAACCTCAGGAAGTGCGTCTCGTCTGCGAAGAGGAGTAAACCTGGACCGAAGTGGAGTGAAGGTGGCAATCGTCTCCTACGGCACCAGATATTAACGCAGATTGACTTCTCACTTCAGAAACGGAAGATATTTTTGGAGCTCCATTCTCGAAGGTTGTCCAAACATTGCTGCAGGCGTCACTGTAAGAACGCCGTGTGCTAAAAAGTACAATAGACCAATAGATCAAGGTGTGACAGACTAATGAAGGAGTCAGAAAGAAATGTGGGCTCTCCAGAGTTGAGGAGAGCTATGTTGTAACTGTTAATGGGCTTGCCTCTCTCACAAGCGCGACCTGAACCCCAAAGTGGGTGGTACGCATTGAAGTCTCCCACCAACAGAAACGGTGTTGGTAACTGGGAAACTAACTCTTCTAGATCTATAGGCGAGAAGACAAGGGAGGGAGGCAAATAAATGTTACGAATGGTAAACTGAATGGTTGGCAGTAGAATCCTTGCGGTGGCTGATTGTATATCAGACCGTAAGGGTAGAGATTACATATATGCACCATCTCTGACAAGCGTCATAGAGCCACCATGTACCGGAACACCCTCTTCTTGTGTAACGCCACACCGTAGTGGGGTGTATCGTCTTAGATGGATAGCGTCTTGTGGACGCAACTTAATGTCTGGCAAACATGTGTCCCAAGATTCGTACGTATTGAGCAGCTGAAGCCCTGGTCGTTGTGTTCTAATGCCAAGAATGTTCCATTGTAGGATAGCCATGCTAACATCTATATGGGATACGAAATCGAAGGTAAGTCTGCGGTAATCGATTAAATTTAGCCCTTTCCTTATTTCTTGGGCTTACGCTCTTTTCAGAGGCTTTATCCAGACTTTTTTACTGGGGTTCTCCCAGCTTGGGCAGGGTCCTACAACTCCATGTCCTCTAACGAGGACGACCGTGTCCCCAGTGCGAACCTCGGTTCGATTGCCCCAAACCGATTTGAAACGGTAATCGGCTAAGATAAGATTCGCCGATAATAGTCCAACCCACAAGAGGATCCTCTAGGAAATGTTCTTGGACTCTTTTCTCTCTTAGTTTTACTGGGAGCATTCTTATCACTATTTTTCAGGAAGTCGGAATTTAGTCTTAAATTTCTTAGGTGATGCATCATATACTACGGCCTTGACAGTCTTATTTGTAGAGGACGATGCTTTTGTTGGCGACCTAGCTGAAGTTCTCGGTTCATCTGTGGTTCGTGTACAGGTTGATCGGACTTAGGCGACGATGTTGGAAGCTTTGGACCTGCTACACCAGATTTGTCTGAAGTTGTGACCCCATCTGCATCGCTAGTTTGAGTTGCGATTTACCGCCGTGGTATCGGTTTAGCTGCAACTGAGCTATAGGTACTGGTCTTCGGGATAGAAGGGTGCCGCAAACGCATGAACTTCGGGCTTCCGAGAAGGACCCTTCTCTTCAACCCGTATATCTTGGATGGCTTTCTCCTCCATAAAACAGGGGCATTCTCGGGAACTAGATGGCTGTTTCCCCTGCAGTTTACACAACAGAGTGTGCAATGCTTCCGCAATCAACGCAGGTAGCTTGACCATTATAAAGGCTGCTTGTGTGTCCAAAGCGTTGACACTTGTAACATCGGGGCAGTTTTTGCACATATGGCCTTATAACCTGCCTTAATCCTTTGCGGGAGATCTACACTATCAACGGTAAGGAAGAGGGTCCCTGTGGGCTGGTATTCCGCTGAACTCGAAACACCGCTGTCACAACTTGTTCTTCTAAATTCTCCTGAATCTTCTCATTGGACATACCGTCCAAAGCATGAGTGTTAATCAAACCGCGCGAGGAGCTCTGCGTTCTGTGCATCACTACTTTAACCGGATAGCTGGCTAATAAATTGGCTTTTAGTATCTTGGCCGCTTGGGACGCTGAATCAGCTTCAATCACGAGCGTGCCATTACTGATGTAGTGCAGTTCTTCACTGGGCCAGCTATTTTGTCAAGACCTTTCTGTTTTACAAATGGATTCACCGCGGCAACTTTTTGTCCTTCCTCTGTTCCAGTAATTACCAAGTAGCGAGGACCACTCAGGTATATCTTTACATTTATCTTCACCTGTTCCTTAATGGATTTTTGTGTCATGGCGCAATATTGCAAACGTCTCCAGTGGCATGTTCACTTCCTGGACGCCACCCCGGCTTAGGTGAGAGTCCTAGCCTGGTACTTGCTCACCCTAGGGTTCCACTTCCCAGTGCATAGACAGAGTGACCCCATTGCCTTCAGGAATGCACCAGTGCACGCAATGGCCCCTCCCCGGGACTGGCCTCTATCAGCGGATACGAGCACATATCCTATATAATAACCGGGGGCTGGGAATTACACTACCACCCAGTCTCCCCTTGGGTCTCCCCATCCAACTACAATCCGCGCGCAAGTTATCTATCACACTGTGGTCAAGGAGTTATCAGGTTTGACGTCAAACACAAAAGTGGACCAAAGTTGATTGGGCGTTTAACACATGCCCTCTCACCCCTTAAAGGAACGTAGTCAAGTGTGTGGCTCGGGACCACGGTTACGGCAAACCCGTACGAACCGTAGCAGGCCCCTGGGAAAGTGTGGATGGGATGGATGAGATGGGATGGATGCGATAGTGTGGGATGACTGAGATGGGCTGAATGCTATGCGATGGATGGGTTGGGATGGATGAAAAGGGATGGATGAAAAGTTATGGATGCAATGGGATGAGATGGATGATGTGAGATGGATGCAATGGGACGATATGAACGAGCTCGAACGGATGAGATGGCATTCGATGGGCGAGACGGTGTGGATGGGATGGGTGCGATGGCATGGGATGGACAGGATGGGATAGATGAGAAGGGATGGATGCGATGGGATGCAATGAATGAGATGAGATGGGGTGATTGAGCTGGGATGAGATGGATGGGATGGTATGGATCAGATGGGATGGATGGGATGGAATGAATTAATGGATGAGATGGGATGTGATCTATGAGATAGGATGGGAGCAATGGAATGGGACGGATGAGATGAGATGGATGCAATGGGATGGATGAGATGGGACGGGATGGATGCGATGGAATGGATGAGATGGAATTGGTGCAATGGGATGGAATGAATGAGATGGGATGGTATGGATGAGATGGAATGGGATGTACGAGATGGGATCGATGGGATAGATGGGATGTATGGAATGGATGAGATGGGCTGGATGGGTTTGTGATGGATGAGCTGTGATAGATGGAGTGGGGTAGGATGAATACGATCGAATAATTGTGATGGGTGAGATGTGATGGATGGATGGAATGGGATGAGATGGATGAGAAGGAATCAATGGGATGGGATGAATGCGAAAGGATGGCATGGGTGAAATGCGATGTGAGGGAATGGGATGGATGAAATGGGATGGACAGGCCGGCTGCGATGTATGGGATGAATAGGATGGATGGGATGTAATGGGTGGGATAGGATGGATGGGATGGAATGAATGGGTTGGGATGGATGGGATATAACGGATGAGATGGGATGGATGAGATGGGTTTAGCTGGATGCAATCGGATGGGATGTATAAGATGGGATTGGATGGATGAGATGCGATCAATGAGAAGTGATGAATGGTATGTAATGAATGATTTGACAAGGTAGAGACTTAATGGATGAGATGGGATGGATACGACTCGACGGGATGGATGGGATGGGGTGGGTTAGATGGGATGGCATGGATGAGATGGGATGGATAAGATGGAATTGGGTGAATGAGATGAGATGGGATGGGTCGCATGGGATGGGGCGGATGAGATGGGATGCATGGGATGGTATGGATGAGATGGGATGTATGGGATGGGATGGGATGTATGGGATGGGATGGACAAGATAGGATGGGGTGGGGTGGATGACATGGGATAGGGTGCATGAGATGCGATAGATGAGACGGAATGTATGGATTGGGAAGGATGAGATGGGTTGAGGTGGATGAGATGGGATGGGGTGGTTGTGATGGGATGGATGAGATGGGATGTACTGAATAGGGTGGATGAGATTTATTTTTTATCTTGTTGTTTAACGACGCTGTCACTTGTCAAGATCACCTCAGCGTCGCCGGTGTGCCGGAATTTTTTCCACAGAAGTTCTTTTTCATGCCAGTAAATCTACCGACATGGAGCTGTCGTTTCTAAGCATACTTAAACACCATCGCTCTTCCCGGAAGCGAGGGGCGAATTAGGATGGGGTGGATGCGATGGGATGGACGAGATGCAATGGAATGGAGGAGATGAAATGTATGGAATGGGATGGATGAGATGGGATGAGGTAGATGAGATGGGATGGGATGGACGGGATGGGATGGATGAGATATGATGGATGAGATGTGATCAATGAGATGGAATGGATGGAATGCAATGAATTGTTTGGGATGGATGGTACTTAATGGATGAGATGGGATGAATGCGCTGCGATGGGATAGTTTGGATGGGATTGTCGTATTGGAATGGAATAATTGAGATGGGATGGGATGGATGAGATGGGCTGTATGCGATGGGATGGATGCAATAGGATGGGATTGTTGACATAGGATGGGATGGATTCGATGAGAATGGATGCATGAGATGGAATCGAGGAGATGGGTTTGATGGGTTGGGACGGATTACCTGGGGTGTATGCAATGGAATGGATCAGATGGGTTGGATGGGTTAGTGAAGGGATAGATCGAGTGTGGTGCGATGGATGAGAGTGGATGAATGGGATGGATGAGATGGGATAGATGGAGTGGGGTGGGATGGATGAGAGCGGACGAATGAGATGGATGAGATGGGATGCATGGAATGGAATTCTATGGAATGGATGAGAAAGGATCGATGTGATGAGATAAATGAGAATGCACGCATGCTATAGTATGGGATGGGTCAAATGGCATGGGTGCGATTGAATGGGATGGATGGGATGGATGAGATGGAAGGAATGGGATTGCGCGGATGTGACTGGATAGGTGGGTTATTATGAATTAGTTGGGATGGATGGGATTTAATGGTTAAGGTGGGATGGGATGGGTGGAATGTAATGGATGAGATGGAATGTATTGAAAAAGGTGAATGAGATGCGATGGGATGGATGAGATAGAATGGGATGGATGACATGGGATGGGATGGATGAGGTGGGATGGGGTGAATGAGATGTGATCGATGGGATGGTATGGATGAGATGGGATGTATGGAATGGGGAGGGTGAGATGGCATGGGATGAATGAGATTGGATGCATGAGATGGGACGTATGGAATGGGATAGATGGGACGGCATGGGATGGGATTGATGAGATCGGATGTATCGAATGGGATATCTTTTGAGATATCTTTTGTTGTTGTTCTTCAACGACGCTGTCAATTGCCGGGATCACGTCAGGGTTACCGGCGTGTCGGAAATTTGTCCCTCAGGAGTTATTTTACATGCCAGTAAATCTACTGACATGGAGCTGTCGTTTCTAGGCACAAGTCTGGGCTGGAAGAAATGGATCAGATAGTATAGGATCAATGGGATGGGATGGGGTAGATGATATAGGATGAATAGGTTGGGATGAATGAGATGGCTCAGATGGGATGGATGAGATGGAATGGATGAGATGGAACAAGGTGAACGAAATGGGATGGATGAGGTGGGATGAACGAAATGGAACTGATGAGATGGGATGGGGTAAATGAGATGGGATGAGATGGATGGGATGGTATGGATGAGATGGGATCTATTGGATGGAATGGATGAGATGGGATACGATGTATCGGATTGGATGCATGGATTGGGATGGATGAAATGGGATGGTGTGGATGAGATGGGATGCAGTGGACGGAATGGAATGGATCAGATGTGATGTATGGAATGGGATAGATGATATGGGATGGCGTGGGTGAGATTGGATTAACGGAATGGCTTGGATGACGTGGGATGTGCTGCATGTGATGGGTTGGGATGGATGGGATGAGATGTATTAAATTGGATGGACCAAATTTCTTCTTTATTTTTTGTTTATCGACACTGCCAATTGCCGGGATCATATCAGAGTCGCCGGTGTGCCGGAAGTTTGTCCCGCAGGAGTTCTTTTACATGCCAACAAATCTACTGACATCGAGATGTTTTTAGGCACACTTGAAAACCAGCGGGCAGGGCGGGAAGAGATGGATGAGATGGGATGGCGTGGATGTGATGGGATGGGATAGTTGGGATGGCATGGGGTGAGATGGGATGCGATGGATAGGATGGGATGCATGACATGGGATGTATGGAATGACGTGAATGTGATGGGATGGGGTGGATGAGATGTGATGGAGTGCATGAAATGGGATGGGATTATTGATACGGGATGGGATAGATGTGATGGAATATATGAGATGGGATGTGTGGATGAGATGAGATGCATTAGGTGGGATGGATGAGACGGAATGGGATGGATTAGATGGGATGGATGGGATGGAATGAATGAGTTGGGATGGATGGGACTGAATGGATGAGATGAGATGGGTGCGATAGTATAGAATGGATGAGATGGGATGGGATGGATGAAATGCGATGGATGCAATGGGAACGGATGAATGGGAAGGGAAGGGATTTATGAGATAGAATGAATGAGTAGGAATGGATGGGATTTAATGGATGAGATGGGTTGAATGCAATGTGACGGAATGTATGCGGAGCAATGAATTAGATGGGATGGGGTGGATGTCATGAAATGGATGAGATGGGATGTATGGAATGGAGTGTGGTGGATGAGACGGGATGGGATGGATGAGGTGAGATGGGTGATATGGGATGATTGGAAGGGGATGGGTGAGATGGGATGGAATGGGGTGGATGACATGGGATGGGGTGGATGGAATGCGAGGGATGAGATGTGATTATGTAATGGTATGGATGATATGGGATGGGGTGGATGAGATGGGATAAGATGGATGTATGGGATTGGATGTTTGAGATGGGATAGGCGAAATGGGATGGGATGAATGAGATGGGATGGATGAGATGGAATGCGGTGAATCAGGTGGGATGGGGTGGATGAGATGGATGAGATAGGATCAGGTGGATGAGTTGGGATGAGATGGATGAAATGGTATTGATAAAATGGGATGTATGGGATGGGGTATTGGGATGGGAGGGGGTGGATGAGATGGGATGGGATGGTTGAGATGGGATGGATGAGATGGAATTGGATGGGTGAGATGGAATTGGTTGAATGAGATGGAATGTATGGAATGGGATGGATGATAAGGGATGGTGTTGATGAAATAGAATAAGGTGGATGGGATGGGATGGGATGGGATGGGATGGGATGGGATGGCATGTATGAGATTGGATGGGGTATGTGAAATAGAATAAGATGGAAGGGATGGGATGGATGAGATCGAGTGTATGAGACTGAATTAATTAGATGGGATGGAGTGGATGCCGGGGGATGGATGAGTTGCGATGGATGGAATGGGATGGGGTGGATCAGATGGGACGGGATGGATGGGATGGATTGGATGGGATGGGATGGGATGGATGGGATGGATGAGATGGGCCCTTAAACCAAATCCAAATGGATGAGATGGGATGGGTTAGAGTGGATGATAAAAGATAGGTTGGATGGAATGGGATGGATGAGATGGGGTATATGGAATAGGATGGATAAAGTGGGATGGGCTGGATGAGATGGGATAAAATAATGGGATGGTATGGATGAGATTGGACGTATGGGCGATGGGTGTTTGGGATTGGATGGGGTGGACGAGATGGGATGTGATGGATGAGATGAGACAGGGTGGATGGAAAGGGATAGATGTGATGGGATATATGGAATGAGATGGATGATATGAGATAGGGTGGGCTGGATGAGATGGGATGCATGGAATGGGATGGATGAGATGGGATGGATTAGGGTGGTTGATATAGGATAGGGTGGATGGAATGGGTTGGATGAGATGGGATAAATGGAATAGGATGGATAAAACGGGATGGGGTGTATGAGATGGGATAAAATGATGGGATGGATGAGATTGGACGTATGGGCAATGGATGTTTGGGATTGGATGGGGTGGACGAGATGTGGTGGATGAGATGGGATATATGGAATGGAATGGATGATATGAGATGGATAAAATGAATGGGATGGGATGGATGAGATCGGACGTATGAGATGGGATGTTTGATTGGATGTTGTGGACGAGATGGGATGGGATGGATGAGCACGGATGGTGTGGATGAGACAGGGTGCGGTGTGTGAGGTGCGATGGCATGGGGGAGATGGTGTGGATGGGATGGCATGGAATGGGCTGGATCCAACGGAATGGATGAAGTGGGATGTATGGGATGGATAAGTTTGGATGGGGTGGATGACATGGGATGGGCTTGATGGGATGGTTGGGATGTATAAATGGGGATGGATGAGATTGGTTGGCGTGGATGGAATGGAATGGATGAGATTTCTTTTTATTTTGTTGTTTAGCGACACTTTCAATAGCCGTGATCACATCAGCGTCGCCGTTGTGCAGTAATTTTCTCCCGCAGGAGTTCCTTTACATGCCGGTTAATCTATTGCTATGGAGCCGTCGCGTCTAAGCACACTTAAAAGCCTTCGGTCTGGGCTGGAAGGGATGGATGAGATGCCATGAGATGGATGGGAATTGGTGGATGAGATGAAATGGATGGGATGGAATGGGATGGGATGGATGACATGGTATATATGGATTAGGGTGAATGAGATGGGATGATGTGGATGAGATGGGATGAGATGAATGGAATGGGATATGGTGAATTAGATGGAATGGGATGAATGAGATGGGATGCATGTGCACAAATGGGGTGGATGAGATAGGATGGGGTGTATGAGATGGGATGGCATGGAGATGTTACGTATGAGATGGGATGGGCTGGATGCAATGGGATGGATGACGAGATGAGATGGACGAGATTGGATGGGGTCGATGTCATGGGATGGGCTTGATGGGATGGATGGGTTGGGATGAATAAGATGAGATGGCCTGGATGTTGTTTAACGACGTTTTCAATTGCCGTGATCACATCAGCGTCACCTCTGTACAGGAATTTTCTAACGCAGGAGTTCTTTTACATGCCAATTAATTTACTGACATGGAGCTGTCGTTTCTAAGCACACTTAACCATCGGTCTGGGCTGGAAGGGATGGATGAGATGGGATGTAGTGGATGAGATGGGATGGATGCGACGGAAAGGGTGAATAAGATGGGATCAATGGGATGGATGGCATCGGGTGGGGTGGATGAGATGGGTTGGGTGGGATAGGATGGGGTAAGTGAGATGGGATGTATGCGATAGGATTAATGAGATGGGATGTATGGAATGGGATGGGTGAGTTGGAATACGGTTAATTAAATGGGATGGGATGGATGATGTGGGATGGGTTTGATAGAATGAATGAGTTGGGGTGGGTCTTAATGGATGAGGTGGGATGGATGCGATGGGACGGAATGGATGCGGTGGGATGGGATGGGATGGGATGGATGTGAAGCGATGCTATAGATGGAATGGATGCAATGGAATTGGAGGGATTAAATGGGATGTGATGGATGAGATGGGATGGGATGGATGAGATGGGGTCGATGAGATGCGATGGAAGGGATGGAATGAATGTTTTGGGATGGATGGGACTTAATGGATGAGATGGGACTGATGCAATGGGGTGGGATGGATGAGATGGGGTGGGTTGGATGAGATGGGATGGATAAGATGGGTCGTGTGCAGTGGGATGGGATAGATGAAATGGAATGGGATGGATCAGATGGGATGGATGAAATGGGATGGCATGCATGAGACGGAATGGGGAGGATGAGGTCGTATTAATGCGATAGAGGAGGTGGGATTCATGGAATGGAATGGGATTTAATGGGATGGATGAGAAGGTATCACCGGGATGGAAGGAATGAAATGGCACGTATGCGATGGGATGGGGTGGGTTAAATGGTATGGATGCGATCGAATGGGATGGATGAGATGGAATGGGATGGATGAGATGCCATTGATGAGATGGGATGGATGGGATGGAATGGAATGAATGAAATGGAAATGGATGGATGAGATGCGATCTATGTGATGGGCTGGATGGGATGGGATGGATGAAATGGGATGGGTTGGATGAGATGGGATCGTGAGATGTAATGGATGGGATGAATGAGATGGGATGTATGGCATGGAATGGATGATATGGGATGGGATGAATGGGATTGATGAGATGGGATAGGGCGGATGTGATAGGATAGGATGGATGTGATGGGTTGGCATGGATGGGATGGGATGGTATGGATGGGATTGGACGAGGTGGATGAGATGAGATGGGATGGGATGGGATGAATGAGATGGCTTGTATGAAATGGAATAGATGAGATGGGATGAATGGGCTGGGGTGGATGACATGGAACGGGGTGGATGTGATGGAATGGGATGCGTGGAATAGGATTAATGAATTGGGATGTATGAATTGGAATGAATGAGATGGGATGGACTGGACGGGATGGGATGGATGAGTTGGGATGTATGGATTGGGATAGATGAGACTTTTTTGTTTTGTTGTTTAACGACGCTTTCGATTGCCGGGATAACATCAGCGTCGCCGTTGTGCCGGAAGTGTGTCCCGCAGGAGTTCTTGTACATGCCAGTGAATCTACTGACATTTTGCTGTCGTTTCTAAACACACTTAAAAGCCTTCAGTCTGGGCCGGAAGGGATGGATGAGATGGGATGTATGAGATGGGATGAACGGATTTGTGATGGATGGAAAGAATGTGATGGAATGGGATGGATGAGATGGTATGTATGGGGTGGAATGGATGAGATGGGATGAATGGATTTGTGATGGATGGGTTGGGATGAATGGATGGAATGGATGGGATTGATGGGATGGAATCGATGGAATGGATGAGATGGGATGGAATGGATGAGATGGGATGGATGGGATGGAATGGATGGGATGGGATGTAATGGGATGGGATGGAATGGATGAGATGGGATGGATGGGATGGGATGGAATGGAATGGATGGGATGGGATGGGATGGGATGGGATGGAATGGATGAGATGGGATGGAATGGATGGGATGGAATGGATGGGATGGAATGGATGCGATGGGATGGAATGGATGAGATGGGATGGATGAGATGGAATGGATGGAATGGATGGGATGGAATGGATGAGATGGAATGGATGGGATGGAATGGATGGACTGGGATAGATGAGATGGAATTGATGGAATAGGATGGGATGTGATAAATGGGATGTATGGGATGGTATGGGTGAGAGAGGTTGGATGGGATGGATTACATAGAATGGAATGGATGATATGGAATGGAATAGTTGAGATGGAATGGATGGATTTGTGATGAATGAAACGGGATGAATGAATTAGGGTGGCATGGATGAAATCAGAATGGGATGAATGAAGTGATATGGATGACATGGGATGGTTGCAATGGAATGTGATGGGATGGTTGCCTTTGTGATGGATAGGATGGGATGGATGGAGTGGGGTGGATGAGATGGGATGGGATGAATGGATTTGTGATGGATGGGATGGGATGAATGGATCGGATGGAATGGATGATTTAGGATGGATGTGATGGAATGGGATGGATGAGATGGGATGTATGGGGTGGAATGGATGAGATGGGATGAATGGATTTGTGATGAATGGGATGGGATGAATGGGTCGGATGGAATAGATGATTTTGGAGGGATGTGATGGAATGGGATGGATGGGATGGGATGTATGGGGTGGAATGGATGAGATGGGATGAATGGATTTGTGATGAATGGGATGGGATGAATGGGTCGGATGGAATGGATGATTTAGGATGGATGTAATGGAATGGGATGGAATAGGATGGATGAGGTGGTATGTATGGTGTGGAATGGATGAGATGGGATGAATGGATTTGTGATGAATGGGATGGGATGAATGGATCGGATGGAATGGATCGGATGGAATGGATGATTTAGGGTGGATGTGATGGAATGGGATGGATGAGGCGATATGTATGGGGTGGAATGGATGCGATGGGATGAATGGATTTGTGAATAATGGGATGGGATGAATGGGTCGGATGGAATGGATGATTTAGGGTGGATGTGATGGAATGGGATGGATGAGGTGATATGTATGGGGTGGAATGGATGAGATGGGATGAATGGATTTGTGATGGATGGGATGGGATGAATGGATCGGATGGAATGGATGATTTAGGGTGGATGTGATGGAATGGGATGGATGAGGTGGTATGTATGGGGTGGAATGGATGCGATGGGATGTGATGGATCTACCTATTCTAAATCCTTTCTGTTCTTCCGGTTTTAAATCTTTGCACTTTATTTCTAGGAAATGTTTAAGCATTTTTCCATCGAGTCTATTTAATGTTCTTTTATTTGTAATTGCCGTATAATTGTTGCATTCATCTTTTGTTCCTTTTTATGTATGGTTGAAATATATCCTGATTTACAATCAGCTGGAATATGTTATCCGTTCAAACGTTTTTGAAATAGATTTCTCAAAGTTTCGAACAGCTGATCTATTCCATGCTGTAATAACTTAGCTGGAATATTTCCTTTTCCGGGTGACGTTCGGACCCTTAAGGGCTTCACTGCACCTTTCACTATTTCCAGGTCTAGCTGTATGTATGTACGTGTATATTCGCTAAGTTCCTCGTCAAATTCGTCTCCCATAGGATTTATATACTGTTCTCTATTTTCTGTTAATAATTCTTTAAAGTATTTACCCCAAGTTTGGAAATTATGTTTATTAAACTCTTCCTTGTCATTTTTTTAATATTTTTTATAGTTTTCCATGCTTCTGCATTTCTTGATTCTCCAATGTACATTTGCATATTCTGACATGTTTTCCCCCCAGCTTTGGTTCTTTAACTCTAATATATTTCTTATTATTTTTGCTTGTTGTTTACGAAGTGTAGTTTCGCTCTCAGTTGCTTTTGTATTAATCCATTTTAAATAATGATCTTTTTTGCTTCATTGTCAATTTCTTCACTCTAGTAGTAATATTTACTATTGTTTTCATGTTTCGTTTCAGCAATACCCTCCTAAGGTACTTCATGCAGTTTATCCTTAATGTATTGATATGGTTTTTCTGTAGATTCAAGCGTAATTTCTATTATTTCTCATTAACTCTTTGCTTGAAAAAGTATCATGTACTTTCATTTTCCAAGCGTATTACATTATATTTACATCCACTTCTTAGATTACTATCCAAATATCCATTTTCTTCACTTTGATTACCTTCCCCTTGGATGTTTAAATATGGAAATATAATTTTTGAATTGACTAAAAAATTATCTTTGAGCGTAATACCTCTATATTACATCATTTACTCTTATTTATTTTTATAGGTACAATATAATTGATTATTGAGTTTTGTTGAAGAGTATCTTGTTGCCTTGTGTATTCATGGATATCTTTGTGCTGATAATAACCATTTAATATTCGCAAAGAATTCTGTCACAAATGTGTATTAGTCTTTTTCCATTATCGTTTACTATTTTTGTCCACGTGGACCTATAATTTTACTTTCTTTTTTGTCTTCCTATTCTGCTGTGGTAATCAACAGCCATAACGATATCCCTTCCATGTCCAATTTCTTCTATTATTCCACTTAATTTGTTGAAAAACTAATCTTTTTTTCATTATTTGATCTTCACTAATTGCATAAACACCCAGTTAATAACTTTATGTCCATATAACTTCAAATTTATTCTGATAATATTTCCATTTATAGGTTCTCAGTCTGTAACATACTTTTTGTATTTGTTCTTCATCAATATAGCTATTCCCCTTGGGCTCTGCGGTGTTTTTTTACTCCGCTATAAAAAATGCGTGTAAGGTCCTTTATTTTCAACTCAACTGAGTGTTCCATGTTCCTATTGTCATAGTCGTCTTCCGTAGCTTATGGCGTATGTCTTTAGATCTGCCCGGGTATATTGCATTAGGTTTTTTAATATTGCAATTTCCCCCCCCCCCCCTCGATGAACGGGGAGTTAGCCCGTCGCATCAACCCCAGTCTGCAGGACCAGGAGTTTGATTTTGGAGCCTTGTTGTCCTAGATGAGCTGTCTACCAAGACTGACAAGCCTCATCTGCCCGTTAAGGTCTTTCCATATTTACCCAACGCAGAGTTGCCTCTTCCGGTAGTGTCGCCGTCAACAATAGATCACATTTTCAGTATAAAACCGATTATAGGAAAGAAAATGATCAGAGCACAGTCCCTTCATTTAGTACTCATAGACATTGAAAAGGCCTACGGAAATGTTCCTCTATCAAAATTATGGCAAGGTTTAAAATTGATCAAAATAAATCCAATATTGATTAAAGCAATTAAAAATTACATTCAGAGACGTATGTGCAAGTAAAAATGGGAAAATACTTGTCGAAGGGTTTTCGAACTAATAAAAGATTACGATAAGGATGGCGTATATAAAATTTACACTGCAAACGCTATTGAAGACTGGAAAAGGAATTGTAAAACGATGTGAATACCACTAGATGACGATTTAAGAGTATATTCCCTCTAGTTTGCAGCTGATCAACTAATAGTTGATCACGAATTTGAAGATATAGTATACCTTACAAGAAAATTAATACAAGAATATAGTTAAAGGGGTCTAAAAATAAATATGGATAAATCCAAATATATGACCATACATTTCTCAATATTTAATATTGGAGGAACATTTAGGGACAATTTAACATTTAAATATTTGGGAATTACAATGGATGAAAAACAAGAAAAGGAGATAAGGTCTAGGATCAATACAGGAAGGAATGATATATCTACCATAAATGGAATATTGTGGGAGGAACAAATTTTCAAGGAAACAAAAAAAAAGTTAATACAATAATCATTATGACCTATGGAGCAATTCACAACTAAGGCAAAAATGCTTGCTGCGGAAGTGGACTATTGGAGACGCTCTGCGAGAATGTCCAGGAAAGATAAAACCAGAAATTCACACATAAAAGGAATTCTGCACATCCAATACTCAATTTTAGATTTTATTAAGAAGAAGCAGCTTAAATGTATGGACATGTTAGCAGAATGGAAGACTTCCAAAGCTAATCATGGATTGGAAATCGCAGGGAAGGAGGAAGAAGGAAAGGCTACCTATTACGTGGATCCAAGGAATCAACGAGGCTAAGAGGGAATGCGAAATAGAAGATATCTGGGCGAACAGACAGGAATGGAAAAAAAATGTGTTATATCGAATTTTTTAAAGGCTGTGAATTTGGGTGCCGGAAAATGTTGATTCATTATAAAACCAGATTAAATAAAAATAAATAAATGTGTAGATTAAATACTACCACGCAGACTCGTCACTGTTTTCGTTTAATACAACGTCATTTATTTCTATCTTGTGCATCTTCTTCAGTTGGAGCAAATGTCTCCATTGAAATGTGTACATTTTGTATCCAGATAATATCAGGTCTTCCTCGTCATCTGTTCATCTTAATTTTCCATTCTTGTACGATTTTGGGTATCCTTCCCACTTCCATTCTATGTACCACTGGAGTCGTTTCCTTTCAATTGTAACAACTATTTTCTTCCACTTCCATTAGTCGTCGTATTTCCGTGTTCCTTATTTTGTCTTTCCTGGAGATTCTGGCTGACCTTCTTGAGAAGTCCATCTCCAGTTCATCCAACTTCTTAATGTGTTTTTGATGTAAAGTCCATGTTTCCGCTCCATAGAAAACTATGTTCTCTAGTATTGCTTTGAAAATCATCCTTTTTGTATTGTTAATGATGTTTCTACTCCATAAAACTGAACTTAATACTCCAATCACTTTCCTCTCATTTCTAATTTTTATGCTAATATCCGTGTTTGATGTTCCCTCTTTTTTCTAAAATTGAGCCTAAATAACGAAAGTTGTTAACGTTCTTAATCTGTTTCCCATCAATGTATAATTCGACTAAATAATTTGTCAGATACTCTGTTTTATTGTAGTTAACCGTCAGGTCCCATTTTTGCTTCCTCTATTACGGATAGTAAAGTAGAGGAAGTATTGTATTCCAACCCAAAAATTTGATGTCGAGGTTTCACCGGAAATATATGTTTTGAAGCCCCTTGAATAAAAAAAAAAAGCATTTTATAAAAAGGTCTGTGTGTGTGTGGACAGCATAACTCAAAAACAAAAGGTCGGTTAAAAACCAAAGCTGGTATTTAAGTTTAATATCCTTTAAGAATGGGACACGAAGATTTTGATGAAAATTCCTCCACCCTAAACTAGCCTATACGTGGAAAATTTTTCGGAAAGCCTGATTTGCTTGAAAATGGCTCTAAAGATTTTGATTAAAATGCCATATGTTTGAGATATCTTTATGGCAAATGAAATGTTTATCTTGAATGTTTTGGTTATACATGTAGTCCTATTTACTCTGGATGACTTTTGCATAACTGGTAAACCGTAAGAGATAGACCAAATCTAACTATACAAAAGATTTAAATCTTGCTATAACACACAATTTATGAGTAGTCGGAAGCTTTCACGGCTGGATTCAGAATTATAGCAAACCTTCTAACCATCATCCTAAGCAGAAAAGCGCCATCACAAAGACTCTCACTGACCGCGCTGCCCGCATCTGTGAGCCTAACTTATTACAACAGGAACTCCAGCATCTTGAACAGGCTTTATATTCAAATGGTTAGAGGGCACAAGAACTTCGCAGAGCAATATGTCTACCCAGGCCTCACCCTGCCAACCTCGAACAGGATCTACCCAAGAGCAAAGCCATTGCTCTTCTGCCTTATTTCAAGACTGTCACGGACAGAATAGGACGCCTACTCAAGCGCCACAACAGTAAAACCCACCTTCAAACCTACCAGACAGATTAATACCTTGCTTCCGTCGGCCAAAGATTTAGGGTCCCGCTCACTTCGGCCGGTGTTTACTAGATTCCTTGTTCCTGCGGTGCAGTGTACATAGGTGCCACTCAGCCCAGAGGCAACATTCGACTCTCAGAACACAAGAGATGTCGTTATTGTCTGTTATCACGGACTACACACACTAGTTCAACCGCCTCTCACCTCACGTCTTCGCTGAGAGGCAGAACACGCCACTGTTACCTGCGCCGTGGAGTTTGGCAACTGCTTTAACGCACGGAGGGTTATCTGCTTACACCGATGCCGGATGAAGTGGGCCACCTGTTGTGCGGCATGGCAAATTGATGGTTTTCAAACAGGAACCCCTGTCCGGAAAAGCACGGTTTGGACGCTGGAGAGCGTCGTGGTTTGAGAACGAACGGTTGTGTCAATTTGTTAACATTTGTTTTAGTATGCAATCTTTTCGCTATCTCTGTACTGTGATGAACGACCTGAGAAAAAGAAAATCCTGCGCATGCGCTAAATTCCTCCATAGAGTTCTTGAAGCGCATCCTACTGCGTTACTTGTGTAGTTTCCAGTACGGTAACATTTTAAAAGCAGTGCGACATATACCAGTACACAGCTGTGGAAATGGCCGATATGACCTCCAGTACACTTTGATGCAAATGTGCGGAATTGCCTCAACGTCACATATTCAAATCCATGGACAGGTAGAGGTGGACCAGTTGCACGGCCAGCACGGTTGCCAGATCTGACACCTCTCGACTATTTTCTGTAGAGTTTATGAAGAGTATGGTGTATGGTATTCCTGTAACGTCAGTAGAGGATCTTAGTGCTCGAATCAGCGGAGCGATTGAACATTTTCAAAGACAACCGCACATATTGGATCATGTGCGCTAGACTCAGTACTACCGATGTAGGCTCTCGTATGATGTAGGAGGTACAGAGTTCGTAGCTCGTTTGTAATGTAGACAGCTCGAAGTTGGGTTTATTGACGAAATGTGAACGTACATTGATCTCACACTTCAATGTGCTAAGCCTCCAAAGGTTATTTAAAATTATTTTGTTTTTTAACGACGCTGTCAATTCCCAGGTTCACTTCGGCGTCGCCGGTGTGCCGGAATTTTCTCCCGCAGGAGCTCTTTTACGTGCCAGTAAATCTACTGGCATTTAGCTGTCGTTTTTAAGCACACTTAAAAACTGCCTATCTGGTCCAGATTTGAACCCCCAACCTTGGAATCAGTAGGTCAGCATCAAACAACTGAACCACCCAGACCGACACTAAACCTCCATACCATGCATTTCCAGAAAGGGGTTGTTACTTGAAAACCGATCACTTTGACGTCCCGCACAACGTACTAAGCGTTGTCGGTGTTTTAGGACACCTGTATATATTGCTGGATCAGAAAGTAATTTTAACACAATTCAGACGCGGTATATCGTTATTGCATAACGTGGGATATCGGATAATAATGTTTGGAAATAATAATCTCAGAGCGTGTAGCGTTGTTACATTTACCTATTGACAGATGCTATTGGCTACATTGAATTACAAACGAATAAAATACACCCCTTGCCATATATTTTTATGTGGGTATATTTTTGTGTTAATATTAGAATATTTTACTGTTTTTAATTTTCCAGTTATTTATTTAACTGTTTAAAGTGTCCTGGTATCACCGCAGTATCTATAATATTTATTAAGAAGCTCTTTTGCGAAGCTTTCCACCTGCATAAAAAGAGAACAAAATAGTCGAAAATGACATCACAGTGAAAATTGGGGGAGGTAATTGTTTTTCTTTTGGAGGCGGGATGCGCCATAGCCCTCAGGGAGAATGGGGAGGACTCTGTGTGATTGCCTCTTAAAAAAAGGTTTCAAAAATAATTTGAAGTAAATATTCCCAATTGAAACCTAAATGCTCTGAAAATGTACCTATTGTATTTTGTACATATCAATTTTCCAACATTGTATTTCCAATTCACTGTTTTGAAAGACCCTGGCAGTTTGCGGAACCTTCAAGCAATATTTTCAGTATCACTGTAAGATCTTCAGTTACTTGAACGGCTATGGTCCTGCACGACAAATTGGGCCCCCCCCCCCATTAAGAAGCTAACTCCGCGGCGCAATAGCACTACCGCCTAGCCGCTGCGTCCCCCACCTCTGCCCATCATAGGCGTCATGAGTGAGGGGCAGTACTGGAGAGTGGGACGTGGTTAGCGTCCCGGTCCCTCCCGACCGGTATATGTGGCATTCGTGACCAGGGGCCGCTACTTCTCAATCAGGTAGCTCCTCCACTGGTCCGTCAGAGATCTAACGAGACTGAGTTTACCCCGGACCTATTAAGAAACTATTTTCATTATATCTCAAATTCTTCAATTTTATGATTGATTTTTTTTTAATACATGAGTAGTACTTCATGTGTTTTTCTTTACTGAATAATTCTTATATTTTCTTAAATTGTGTATAATACTCTTCTTTTAAGTGCAACTGAACTTTTTCCTGTTATGCTCCTTATCATAGTTATTTATTCAGGGTGTTAGGACTAATCAAAGCTGGTTGGGAGGCTTATATACAACATTTCAATATAGGTCAGAAGCTTTCACAAATACAAGATGATCATCTACGCTTGTGTCGAGATACTCAGAAAGAGAAGAAAGAAGCCCTTTCCAATTTGAACATTGACATTAACGATGAAATCATGTCAAAATCAGGACGATGGCTTCAAAAACAATTACAACTTAAATTGTTTGATGCACGGTGTAAGCTACCTCACAAGGAAATGGGGATTGAGACATATAAAGAGAATCTCAGAGTCAATTCATGGATGAGCAACAGAAAAATCCTACCATGTTCTGAAAGGACTAATGACATCAAAATGTCATGTAACACGTCAGCAGTAAGATCTGTACCTGGAAGAAATCAGCGAATAACACTATGTCGGCACTCAAATTGCAAAGAAGTGGAAACCCTCGGGCATGTAGTAGGATATTGCCCAAAGGGAGAATTATTTCACAACACTCGTCACCACCCTGTGCGTTCATCCATTTCTACAGCCCGTCGTAGAGCCAATTGGGAGGTCTATGAAGAGGTCCATTGCCTGTCTGAGGATGGAAGCCATCGAAGAGCAGATATAATAGCCATCAAGAGAGATTCAGGAAAGGGTCTCATTCTTGATCCAACTGTAAGAATGGAGCAACATCTACAGCAGGCGACACAGGTGAACGAGGAAAAGGAAGCCATCTACCAACCGTGCATTCCTCACCTGGTCTTAGTGAGAGATATAACACACCTGAAAATGAATGAGAGCTAAAAGGACTACTCTTTGGTGCCCGCGGAACATGCTTTAAATTCACAAGTACCTGCCTGAAAACACTGGGTGTGCAATGGTCTGAAATTGTCAATATATGTTTACATGTCCTGAATGACTCTTTATATATTTTAAATAATCAGTTGTATTGCATGTATTAACCGCTCTCTCCTTGTTATAATCCTTTAACGTTTCTGTGGATATTTTGTATCTTAATTTTAACCTTTTTTTTTAATTTCACCTATTTATATACAGAAATACTTTCTTTAAATATTCAACAAAATTTTAATCTTTGCTATTCCTTATTGTAAGAGTATAAATCTAATATATCTTATATTCTGGATCTTTATGGTCACCTAAAATGTCAAGTAGATGTCACAATTTTTGTTTGTTTGCATCAACATTTGCTTCATTTGCGAACTCATAATTTTACTTATTAAGAGTTATATGTTTTTAGGTTGGTTAATACTACTAAGTAGGTGTCGCAGAGAGGCTCACGCATTTGGCCGGTCTCGTGATAACGAATGGTGTACCCGACCCAAGTTCAAATGCTTTCTGCAAGGTCAATGACCTCAGAATAGCTAGGCAGTAGGTCTAAAAGCTTGTATAACGAGTCTATAGTTGTGTCAACGAGTGAACATTTCGCGCACAAGTGTTAATGAGTGCCTTTAATTGAGTGTCATATTTAAGATTTAACAGGATTGAGGTATACACAACGTTTTATGTAGGTAATAATGATTCCTAAATTATAAATTACTATTTATCAATATTACTGACTTTGGGCTTTGTTTCTGACCTATATTGTAGTGTCTTTATTTCAGCATATACCGTTTTGTTGTTGATATGGCGAGGTTTACTTGGTTTTGTTAGCTGTGTAAATGCATCTGGAAAGTTTTGATAAAACCCAAGTTCATTCAACAGATGTCAGTTTCACACTCAGTACCTATCAGTGATGAATTCAGGGGTGACCCAGGATATATGCATTTAAATTATCGTCTGAGCTGGTGTGTAGTAATAAGTAGAGACCGTAACTTTGGCAGAATGCCTTTTTAACTGTGTTACATCAGTCATCCCTTTGAACGTGAATATGTACGATTTATACCTCCATGATTGACACGCCGCTGCCTTATGTTGCATTTTTCTGGCTTTTTAAAAAAATAGAAATGCCTAATTATTGAAATAAATGCCTTTTGTTGTATTTTTTATTATTCTGTATTCCTTTATTATTAAAAACAACTAGTTCTCTCTAACTCCCCCCCCCCCCCCTTGAAGCTTAATATCCCCACCGAAGGAAATGGCTGTATTCATCACTGGTATCTATAGACAAAAAGAATTTCTCTTATGTTGAAGTTTATTTGACTGAAATTTACTCAAGTTTAATACGTAGACAATTCAGAGAAGTGTTTTATTTTCTTGTTAATAACTATGTTTTGTTTTTTAGTTAACAGTGTTAAGGCGACTCTGGTATTTCAGCTCGACATTCTGGTCAGGGAGATTGAAGCTGTTAACTTTCTCTTACTGTTAAGCTGTATGAATTGTGTACAGAAGGTCTTAATTCTTAATAGCGATTATAGCATGCATGCCGTAATTAGCCAACTATATATTATTTTGAACATGGGCGTCGGCAGGCCTATTTTCAGGAGCGGGTGGCGCATGTTGAAAGTTTGTAATCAAACAATATTAATTCATTATTCTGTTCTCGGAATGTATAGTATATGTTGCGGATAGGCGTATTAATTTGTGCTAAATAAATATTGTTCTTTACATCAAAATTTAGAGCGCTTGCCTCTGGCACGGAGGACCCGGGTTCGATCCCCGGTACCAGCATGGGGATTTTTACCCCGCTGGGAGGTCTGACACGGGGTGCACTGAACCTCGTTAGGTCCTGGAGAGGGGGGGGGGGGCAATTGAGGAGCTACTTGATTAAGAAGTAGCGGTCCCAGGTCAAGAAGGCCATATAACTGGTTTGGAGGGCTCGGGGCGCTGACCACGTACCACCCTCCAGTGCTGCACCCCCCAATGATGCCTGTAGTGAGCACAGGTAGGGGACGCCGCGGCTAGGCGGCAAGCCTTGGCCCTTCATAAGCTGTTGCGCTGGGGTTTACTTTTACATCAAAATTAAAACAGTGGTGCAATACTCAGTAATTGACTACATATTAAATTCATTAATTCCCAAAAGGGGGTCGCCGCCCCCCCACCCCCACCCTTCTCGATGCCCATGATTTTGAATGTGTTAACTACCTAAGAATAGTGAAAGTATTGGATGAATATTCTTGCGCTACTACAAAATGCAATGTAGCTTAAGAGCATAAAGGTTTTATTTACATTATAGCGTTTGTCATACAGTAGCAGATAAGTTTATGCCAGGTTGCGTTTTCACCCAATGATGTGGGTTTCTTAAGTGCAATATTAAAACACGCCTACAGTAAACCAATAACGGAAAGAGTGCCTCACTTCTTGCGAGGTATCAAAAGTTTTGCTCCAAATGAGAAAGATATTCCTTTAGACATTATTTGGAATTCTATTCTTCTATATTCCATTTTACAACATCGCCAAGGCTAAATTTTATTATGGAAGAGAATTATTTGATTCCGCTAAATGTGAGTATACTGTATCCTGCGAGCAGCAACCTTGAGGAGCCTAGTACAGCTAGTTATAGCAACCCTCACAGTCCTACTGAGAGCAGCACTGTACAGTGAAACAAAAACCATAAAATGCTCTCCCCTCTCCAGTTTACATCCAGCGCTTTCGTTGTATTCAAGCACTGGCATGAAATTCCCTTTAAGTACGTTCGCATAATGCTATTTTAATGTGCTTGTTCCCAGATAGAACACTTTTGAAATGTGACAGTTCAGCTGCGCGCTGCATTAAGGTTACGAGAACTTAAGAGATTCCACCTACTTATAAGGACATCATTTTGCGTTTAGTACTTATACACGTATAGATTAAAGAAGTGGAGATGTGTTATTAAGGGGAGATAAGACTGCCTATCGCGCCATTGTTGAAATTAATTGGTTTGTGATCATCTTTTCTGGAACTAATCAATATATCACAAAGAAATTTGCTCCGGAATATACACTGTTGCTTTATGCGTCAACTAAGTTACCTTAAGGGATATTTGTTTAATTAATTGAGATATCCGGAAAAGGCGCTAAACATTTTAAACTATTTGTCTGTATGACATAACTCTATAACGACGTTAATGTAACATCAAATTTCATAAATCCATACGATGAGCAGCATGTGGTGAATAAGTGCAGAAGAAAATGTAATTATTTGTGTAAAATCCCTGAGAAAATGGGACAATTGTGCATTTATCACAAATTGCAATCTAAATTACATACGCAGACAGTTAACCAACAAACTTCTTTGACAAATCGGTTCCATTTGACACATGACAATATTTAAGATTCCACAGAAAATATTGTCATGTACGTAATGGAAATCCTTGTAAATTTTAAACCATACCAAAGCAGCCTTCAAGTTTACAATCTTCGAGATATAACATTCAACCGAAATAATGCACAAGAGACTCTGAAGCAAAAGGCACATAGAGAAATAGTTTATACCGCAACTTAAAATTATCTTTAAACCAAAACTGATAACATTAACATCAAATTAGTCAGAAAACTGCCAATATCAATGCAATAAAAAGAAGATCACGCTTGTAGGTACATCTGTTTTTCCGATTTACTTCTCTTATTTTCAAGCATAAAATCTTTACTTAACGTTTGCCGCACTTAATAATAAAGAAGAATCTATTAATTTAAAGGATATATTTGGATCAGTGATATTTGTTTTGTTGTAATAATTCTAAAAGTAGCTCATAATAAAATGTAGGTCCTTTACTTCGAGCACTTTGCCCCCAAAATTCACTGCATTATGTGGCACCGTTATACTTAATTTGTAAGGTTTAAACAAGGAGTACAGTACATCTACTAGGAAATGATATTGTTCGTAACTGTACAGGAACACCCGCAAGAAAGTGTTCATCATCGGGTGAAATTCGGACACGCTCGGCTGCACTCGGATTGCTGTGACTCGAGTCAATAAGGTGCAATGTCCGCCCGCTGGGTTCTGCCCTGGCCATCCGCCAACCCCTTCCATCACAACCCTCTTCCCCCTAGGTTCCAGCCCCACCACAATCTCCCTGTTGTTCTCCGTCTCTGTCTGCCCCTCCCGCCTTCTTGCACTACGGCAACCCATCCAGCATGCGATGTTGCCTTCCCGTCAAGTTTTGTTAGTAATCTCTTAACCACTTCAAATTAATTTATTAGTAACTGAAGGTACGCGGAGAATAGTTGTCAGCCATTATGCATTTCTGATCTCAGAGATGACTTAAGATGCTCAATTAGGCTTCGAGATAATTTACTGTACTCTGCATGCTAAAACAGTTTGGAAATGAAAAGGGTCCTTAAAAAGAAAACATTTGTGAGTGCTAGCGAACAACATCCCTCAATGCAGAAGCCTTCAAAAGCTTTCCACTGCCACTTCAAGCTCATGTGCCTCTTAAAAGTGTCTTCATATCTTACGTTTGTGCATATGCAGGTATACAGAAAGCACGGAAGGACTATCTCAATCACCCTTCATTTCAAACGCAAATCATTCAGTTACTTCACTCGAAAATCCGGATACTTATATCTTGTTGCAGAAAAATACTTTGGTGCCTAGCACATTCTTCCTCTTTCTTCTTCTTCTTCTTCTTCTTCTGCTTCTTCTTCTTCTTCTTCTTCTTCTTCTTCTTCTTCTTCTTCTTCTTTTGAAAAGCATTAACGCCTCTTCTTACTGCACCTCACTCCACAGGCAGTAAGCACTGATAATACATGAAATGAAATGTTACTTGAGAAGGGAAGTTGGAGAAGAAAACGTTCCGAGCCTAACTCTGGCATTTGCCAGTTTTGTGCACCGAGGAAAACCTGGAAAAAGAAACCTCTTATAGAGAGGGCGATACTGGAGGGATTTCAATAGCAGTAACTTGTTAAACCGTAGCATATGTGTGTGTGTGCGTGTGCGTGTGCGTGTGCGTGTGCGTGAACGTGGGCGTGGGCGTGGGCGTGTGCGTGTGCGTGTACGTGTGTGTGTGCGTGTGCGTGTGTGCGTGGGCGTGTGCGTGTGCGTGTGTGTGTGCGTGTGCGTGGGCGTGTGCGTGTGTGTGTGCGTGTGTGTGCGTGTGCGTGGGCGTGTGCGTGTGCGTGGGCGTGTGCGTGGGCGTGTGCGTGTGCGTGTGTGTGTGCGTGTGTGTGTGCGTGTGCGTGTGCGTGGGCGTGTGCGTGTGCGCGGGCGTGGGCGTGAGTGTGTGTGTGTGTGAGCGTGTGCGTGTGCGTGAGCGTGGGCGTGTGCGTGTGCGTGGGCGTGGGCGTGTGTGTGTGTGAGCGTGTGCGTGTGCGTGAGCGTGGGCGTGTGCGTGTGTGTGTGCGTGTGCGTGTGTGTGTATATATAATCGGGATTCGTTTCAACCGGGGTTTGGACAGTTTAGGTACATTCGCTCCTAGAAAGCCTATAAGCGTCCCTTTTGCTGTTTGTTCATCTGCGAGTCCATTCGCAAGAAACAACTCACGAAACCGTAGCATGATAAAGGTAAAAATTATAGATAAACATTGGGGGAAAACGTTAGAAACGTTTTTATTTGATTAATTTATTGAAGTTAAGGATGCGTTATATTAAAATTTCCCTAAACCGTTATGCCCTTTAGCAGACCACTGTAAGTGCAGAACTGAAATCACTCATGCGAAAGCCTGAAAAGCATACCTTGACACGTCCCGAACTTGGTTTAAACACCCTAGGGATATAGTTCATTTATCTATTTATCTATTTACTCCTAAGGGTAACCAAGGTAAGGGTAACCAGCTTGTACAGGGATGAGAGTTTATACGAGGACCATTTTTATGCATTTTAAATGTCGCTCAAAATGTTCAAAATTAAACACAGTTTGCACTAATATTTAACGTTTTAAAAAATCTCATGTTTTGCTCTTATATGGCCTTCTCTAACCACTATAATTTACGCATACACACATATAATATCTATATACACACATATATATATATATATATATATATATATATATATATATATCTTGTGCGAACTATTCCCCCAAAGGCTTACTTTTCCGCCTATGATACGTTAATCGAGATAAACGCTTGCAAATCTACTTTCATTGCATAGTTGGTATAAGGAGTAAATAAGAAACTGAAATAGCAATCGGTTCTCAAAAGTGGGTCCCTATATACTAACATTAAAATCCCATACAGTTTGCATGACATGGTGAGAAACACTTATTAGTGACAGCACTTCATAGCATGACAAGGTATTGAAAAAATCAAATCAATAACAAGGAATTTCTCTAAAAAGACTGATCCTAACCAAAAGCTAGTTTATACATATACGAGACAAACTTCCCTTCCAATGAACAGGACTTCAGAAACTGTTCTCAGAGAATTTCAGGTATACATACTTTGATATGTCAATACCTTGAATATGTGATATTTTAATCAAAACTTTGAACCATTTTGAGAAAATCAAATGTGATAAATTATCTATATAAAGTGCAGTTTGAAAAGCGAAATTTTCTTGAAAATGTTCGTATCGCATCATTGGCAAATACTGAATCTGAACACATTATTTGTTAGTTATGAGGAGCTTCACTTCTGAGTTATGCTGTTCTAACACACATGCACACAAACACAAACACACGCGAAAGATTTTCTAAACCTGTATTTTGGTTAAAATCTGATAATCCAATTCTTGTGTTAAAAGCAACAGGGCCTCTACTCAGATAGGATAGACAGGTTCGGAGGGGTATTTAGCACCTGACCAAAGAAACCTCTGTGCTGATGCCTCAGGGAGGGAAGGCTGAGACGAGAGGACACGAAGGGTGGCCTAACCTGAGGAGAGACGGCAGCAGAGAGTAAGGTCCCTATTAACTATAGATTTGGCGACTCGCACACCGGCGCTCCTCTCCCCGCTGGGGGATCGGGGGATCGGGACTTGGAGACCTTTCCCGAACTGGAGGACGAGGATTTACAGAGAGCAAGCATTTGCCATGCACGCCGGAACTTCCGCTAACACTTAGAACCCTGAAACAGCCCATCAGGATGATGAAGTTAAATGAGAGATGATATGAAAGGAGGGTAAGGAAATTCAGGAATGTACCTAATTATTCTCCCCAGCATTTGCCTAGCCAGTCGGGAATCGAACCCACAACCGCCAAAATGCGTTACCGTGGAACCACCTCTCGGTATTCCTCTTCCTGCTCAGTAGGTATGTGTATTGTTCTGATTTAGGATGCTCCAAACGTGTATTTGTGGTTCAATTTCGATATTGATGTTATGGTTGAAACGTAATAGCTACCTCCTTTATCCGCTAGACACGTGATAACGCAAGCAAACATGTACGTATGTAATATTGGCCGGCCATTATTGGGCGACACACTGCTCGTGCCAAGAGAACGTTCTGTTCAAACAGTGGTTCACCAGTTGGTAGAAATATGTACCTCCACAGTCAAATCAGACGTCGATATTCGTAATGAAGACGGCCTTACAGGCTTTAACAAATAAAAAATCAACATATAAATTCTACTTCTCATGTTATTATCTTAAATATATGGTATTTTAACCAAAATCATTTTAGTCCTTTTTGAGAAAATCAGACTAACGAAAAATGTTCCATGTCAAAGATGCTTGTGGTGGCAGGATATTCTTGAATATGCTGTTGACACATCCTTAGAATATACCGTAATTACATGGAATGTTTGATATTTGCCCGGTGATTCACTTTTCACTTATGCTGCTCTCTCTTTCTCTCTCTCCCTCCCTCTCCAACACACATACACACATACACACATATAGACACTCTCACAGACACACACGCACCTTTTTCTAAACACATTTATTTTTGGTTCAGATGATGTCAAAAAATGTATTTCTGTTGCAATCTTGATATTGAATTCTTGTGAGGGAATACAATAACTCATCTAAGAACTAGTTACAAGAAGTAAAATTGGTATTTTTACATTGAGGCTGCATCCAAACCTATATTTGGGTGGAATGCAATTTGCTCTAGGTACGTGGCAGAGGAAGTATGGATACCTTCATTGGTATTAACACATATCTATTTCAAGTAAAAATTTGATATAACATGTTTGGTTGGACTGCAATACTTCTGATATGCGTTACTTCCGTGATAGACAAACCAAGAACTCAGGAAGTTTAGGTGGCCCGCTGCTGGAACCAAGTTATAACCTGTTTTACAAACCTAACGTGTTGCACTTGCATGACTTTCTCTATTCTTGTACTAACTATTCCTACAAACTCTTATTCCTCTATCTTCTTCATGTTAGTCGAGATAAACATTTGTAGAAATTATCTTATTGGTAATTTTCTGGTAGGTGAAAGGGGAATAAGGGAATATCGCTTTGAGCGATAGTCAAACCTTTTAAAGCTGGTCGCTATGTGAAGGCTTTGAAATTCCGTTCTCTTTCCACGGTCAAGAGATAAAAAAGTGAATAACGATCTTCCATTTGAGAAAAGTGTTCAGTATTGCAAAACTCACAAGAATAACAAGGAATTTCTCCGAAATGGTTCACTCCACAAAAAAATGCATTTGGAAACACCTTGTGTGTTTTGACGAATCTGCATTTTTGTATAGTAAGATCTGGTGTATCTCTTACGGTTTACCAGTTATGCAATAGTCATCAAGGGTAAACAACACTACATTAGCTATAGCGAGAAAATTCAAAAAATATATATTTCATTTGCCATAAAAATATGTTAAATATATTGCATTTTAGTCGAAGTCGTTAGAGCTATTTTTGAGAAAATCCAAATTTTAGAAAAATGTTCCATGCAAAGGGTAGTTTAGAGTGAAGGAATTTTCTCCAAAATCTTCGTGTCGCATCCTTGAAAAATACTGAACTTAAATACCAACTTTGGTTTTTCACTGACTTTTTGTTTTTGAGTTTACAAATATGGACCTTTTTCTAAAAATGCCTTTTTTGGATTCAGGGGGTCTCAAAACATATTTCCAGTGAAATCTCGACATCGAAATTTTGGGCCGAATACAATACTTCCTCTACTTACCATACCTACGTAGTAGAGAAAATAAAAATAGGAAGGTTATTATAGAAAATTTTGGTGTGTTGTACTCACATGACTTTCTCTAGTCTTTACAAACTATTCCTAAAAATGCTTATTCCTCTATTTCATATTAACCGAGATGAACATTTTTAAAACCTATTAGCAGTGTTAGGAATTTAGGTGGAAATTTCAGATGAAAAAAGGAAGAGAAAATGTGCTCAAACAAGGTCTAAAAAAAGCGCTGGTTTATTCAACTAGTTCAACAATTTCTGTTTCCGCTATTCTAATTTATTGAATTACAAACAAGTACATCAAATTATCACTCATCAGAAGAATGAAAACACATGAAGCTGTTATACATCAAGACATTAAGCATCTCTACATTTTTAAAAGTAAGTCTGTTTCTATTAGGAGATAGAATGTCTTTGTAGATGCTAAAGCTTCTTTCGACATCCACAAAAACCAGTGGGGCAAATCTTACATTCACTCGGAATGGCAATTCTACAGATGTGGTGAAATCCTCAAACTCATGTTTGTCGTTGGCAAAACTATCTAACTGCTCCCTCACGGAAGTAAAAATATTCCAATGTTTCTCCTTTTCCAAACCTTGTTCTTCTAACACTTTAATAGCTGCAGTCAGGCACTTATAACTATGGACACAATATAGTTCTGTCTGCAAAGTATGTATTTACTCCGGAAATTGCATCTGCGTCGGCTGGATCCAAAGAAAGCAAAAACTCCTTAATTTTGTAAAAATTCTCAGACAACATAGCAGCACACGCGATCCAAGATCCCCAGCGAGTAATGACCGGGAAATTTGGAAGGGGCAGGCGAGTGGTTTCCCTGTAGACTACAACACGATTCGGAGCTTTCAGCAGAATCTTCCTCAGGGCTGAGATGAACTGATTTACGATGTTGCAAATATGGATTCACACTCCCTGTGAAGGGCATGAACCAAGCATGTCACATGCTTCAACTTAGGAAATAAAGGCTTCAATTGGTTAACACCCGAAACCATGTATGGAGCCTGGTCCGTAACCACAAGAAGTTTTTCAAACTCGATACCAGCAGGCCAGAGTTTTTGACAAAAGTCCATAATTGATTGCATTACTGTACTGGCATTGGCTTTCTGCAGCTTATACATTTTTAACAACATGGGCTTAACTTTCTCCCCTACTAAGGGAGAAACTAAAATGTTCAAAACATATCGTTCATTGAGTCTATGGTTTCATCCACAATGATTCCCACATCGCAATTAGACACTTTCTCCTTGATTCTTTGTATCGTTTCTTGGTGAACAGGCTCCATGTAGTGTTTTCTTACAGTACTCCCATTCGGCATTGATATCTTTGTGTATTTTTCAAGAAATCCCTTGAAGGCTGGATGGTTCACCTTATTGAGAGGAATTCCTGCATTCTGTAAGAGCAGCACACAACTCAATGTTGATTTCCTTAAAATTTTGGCTTTATCAAGAACTCTGTTGAAACGCATTTCGTAATCGAGGCTGCCGCGATTTGTTTGCCTGAAGAGTCTTGTTCATTTGATGCTTAGAGCTGGAAATGTGTTGTTTGATGCGATCTCGCTGGTTTTTTTCACCTAACGAAATTCCTTAACCGCAAATAGTGCATCGAATAACAGTTGCATCTCTGTCTATGAAATCTTGTTTAAATTCCTGAGCCAGAACAATAAGTCGAGCACTGGAAACCTCTGGCATGGTAAAATCTAGTACAGCAGGATTCACCGTTCATGGCCTCTGGAGGAGTTAAATATAAAGGTTAAAAGCGAGTTTATTCACAAAGCCAGGCGACGGCAGAAAGCAGGCGAATTGGTGCGTCATCTTCATATGCTACTCAGATAACGTTTTTCTTCATAAATTAGTATGTACAGGCCATGAAGAAAAAATGTCTATTCAATGTACCTAGCTTAATTAGCTGTGCAAATGCCTTCATATTAATATATAGGTTTTATCTTTCACAAAGTAAACACCCACCTTCAGTGAGACCTGTGTTATGGGTCACCTAATTCTCAGGCGTACCTAAGCAGATGGTATGAGAATGGAATTAGTCATATATGTATACTTCCTTTGCTGTTCAGAGGGGATGGCAGCCATTGCCTCACCTCGCAACTTTGAAAAGCGATGTTTCAGCAATCACTCCAAATTAAAGCGTAAATATTGCAAATTCAACGTTACTACGCCTGCAGAAAATATGTCACTATTGGGTATTCACTAAATAGTGGACCAGAAGTAAAAAATGAAGTCGGTGTTGAGGTCTTTGCCTACCAAAGTGAGCTTAATAATCTACACTCAATTCCTGTGTTCAGTGTTAACCGAGAGCGCTAAAACACTTTAACGCGTACCCAGAGCGGCCACGTGAACGTGGATCGAATCCCGCCCACCGCAAACTTCTTTCACCCCTTCCTTTCTGTTTTAGCGGAAACATCATTATTTATATAACCTGAACCAAATATACTATTATACAACATTATCACATTGCTACAATATGATTGGCATTTTAGAACTGAAAACTTTAGAAAATACCGATTACAATCGCTGTGGACAACACAGGGAATACGCCTACTTCAACTGTCAATCATTGCTCTACTAATTAATTTCTAATATTTTCCTTTAAATAAATCACATCAATTTTTCTATAAATGTCGACGGTTACTAACATATTATAGAATTTACTTCCGTCGTGTACTGTCAATGCTTCGTTAGCTTACAAGGGATATAAGAAAGCACTACATCTTGTTCATGTTAAAAAATACACGAAAAATAAAATGTTTCAGCCACAATAAAATAAAATAATTATTTTAGAAAATTAAATCCCCCGGCATGATTACATTAATTTATACTTTTGTATGCAATAATGCGACACAAGTATCATACTATGCGAGAATAACGCCCAAAACTTTCAAAGGAAAACGAATTTAGTGTATCACATACCATAAGAATATGGGGTGTCAATGATCACAAAAATAGATCGTTAAAAGAACTTGATGCCAGTGATTAAATAGTTAATGATGTATTAAACAGAATGCAATTCAGTTGTAAATTACCTCAGCCTGAAGCAAGCTTTGGACCTGACGGCGTTGTCATTTCGCTTATTTCCAAGGACTACACGATGTTTCCATGTGCCCATTCACTCAATTTCTAGACGTGTGCCTTTATCCTTATTCTGCGTTCCTGATAAGAAGCTCTGGAGAACTAAAGCCGCTGGTTAATTTTTCATTTCAGAAAATAAGTGTGCAGCAGGTGAAGTATGAAGGTGATCTATTTTTGTGATCATTGACACCCCATATTCTTATGGTATGTGATACACTAAATTCGTTTTCATTTGAAAGTTTTGGGCGTTATTCTCGCATAGTATGATACTTGTGTCGCATTATTGCATACAAAAGTATAAATTAATGTAATCATACCGGGGGATTTAATTTTCTAAAATAACTATTTTATTATATTGTGGCTGAAACATTTTATTTTTCGTGTATTTTTTAACACGAGCAAGATATGGTGCTTTCTTATATCCATTGTAAGCTAACGAAGCATTGACAGTACACGACGGAAGTAAATTCTATAATATGTTAGTAACCGTCGACATTTATAGAAAAATTCATGTGATTTATTTAAAGGAAAATATTAGATATTAATTAGTAGAGCAATGATTGACAGTTGAAGTAGGCGTATTCCCTGTGTTGTCTACAGCGATTGTAATCGGTATCTTCTAAAGTTTTCAGTTCTAAAATGCCAATCATATTGCAGCAATGTGATAATGTTGTATAATAGTATATTTGGTTCAGGTTATATAAATAATGATGTTTCCGCTAAAACAGAAAGGAAGGGGTGAAAGAAGTTTGCGGTGGGCGGGATTCGATCCACGTTCACGTGGCCGCTCTGCGTACGCGTTAAAGTGTTTTAGCGCTCTCGGTTAACACTGAACACAGGAATTGAGTGTAGATTATTAACGTTACTTTGGTAAGCAAAGAGCTCAACACTGACATAATTTTTTACTTCTGGTCCACCATTTAATCAGAACCCAATAGTAACATGTTTTCTGCAGGCGTAGTAACGTTGAATTTGCAATATTTACGCTTTAATTTAGAGTGATTGCTGAAATATCACTTTTCAAAGTTGCGAGGTGAGGCAATGGCTGCCATCCCCTCTGAACAGCAAAGGAAGCATACGTATATGACTGATTTCATTATCATACCATCCATTTAGGTAAGGCTGAGAATTAGGTGACCCTTCACGCAGGTCTCAGTGAAGGTGGGTATTTACTTTTGTGAAGGATAGACATCACTTCAGATATTGTAAATCTGATTTTTCTCCGTTTAAAGCCCAGGTGTCTCACTATTCTGTTTAAGGATCACTTGCTGCCCTGAAGCCTAATGCGTTGTCTTAAAATTCTAACCAATTTAGCTATTGTAGCAGCACATTTCTCCTGAACATAAGAATTATGAAACAGACGTGTTCTGATTTTCATGTTGTTCGCCTTCTTGAACAATTCTTTTCGCAGTTCTTTCTGACGCTCCCGTGGCATCTGATACGCGTTTTTTGAACTTTTTGAATTTCTTTTTTTTGAAAAACTCTTCTGATCAGAGCAGGTCTTTGCTTTTAGCTTTCTTCTTCATGTATGCCCATACATTTGTAACAATTTCGCTACTCTGACTGTGTAATGTTTCGGATCCTAATTTAGAAAACAGTGGTAGCATAATTGATTTATTCTATGATCAATGTCTCAAATTCAGTGCTATATTCACTTCTTATCGCAAATATTCTACTACGGCTTTAATTATTGCACGCTGCACAAAAAAACAACTGCGAATTAGCAAGGACTGTTGAAATGCAGACAAACAAAGCTTCACACTGTGGTATCTTTCCGAAGAGCTTAAATTTACCCTAAGGAAAAAGGTGCGCAACTAAAAATCCTAATCCTGCTTATTACTAATCTGCTTGTATGTGCTAGAGGCAAATGGGAATAAGTAGTCTATAAGCGTTAGCAGTCTCAAAGTTGCTCGCTATGTGATGCCTTTAAAATTACATTACCTTTGCATGGCCAACAGACAATAAACATAACGCCACCACTGATTTATCTGAGTGAGTGAGTGTGTGAGTTAGTGAGTGAGTGGCTGAGTGGGTGGGTGAGTGAGTGAGTGAGTGAGTGGGTGGGTGAGTGAGTGGGTGCGTGGGTGGGTGGGTGAGTGAGTGGGTGAGTGAGTGACTGGGCGAGTGGGTGGGCGAGTGAGTGGGTGGGTGAGTGAGTGAGTGAGTGGGTGAGCGAGTGAGTGAGTGGGTGGGTGAGAGGGTGGGTGAGTGAGTGAGTGGGTGGGTGAGAGGGTGGGTGAGTGAGTGAGTGGGTGGGTGAGCGAGTGGGTGCGTGGGTGGGTGGGTGAGCGAGTGGGTGCGTGGGTGGGTGGGTGGGTGAGTGAGTGAGTGGGTGAGTGAGTGACTGGGCGAGTGGGTGGGTGAGTGAGTGAGTGAGTGAGTGAGTGAGTGAGTGAGTGAGTGGGTGGGTGAGTGAGTGGGTGCGTGGGTGGGTGGGTGGGTGGGTGAGTGAGTGAGTGAGTGGGTGAGTGAGTGAGTGGGCGAGTGGATGTGTGAGTGAGTGAGTGAGTGGGTGAGTGAGTGGGTGGGTGAGTGAGTGGGTGAGTGGGTGGGTGGGTGGGTGGGTGACTGGGCGAGTGGGTGAGTGAGTGAGTGAGTGAGTGAGTGGGTGAGTGAGTGAGTGAGTGAGTGAGTGAGTGGGTGGGTGAGTGAGTGGGTGCGTGGGTGGGTGGGTGACTGGGCGAGTGGGTGAGTGAGTGAGTGAGTGAGTGAGTGGGTGGGTGGGTGAGTGAGTGGGTGCGTGGGTGGGTGGGTGAGTGAGTGACTGGGCGAGTGTGTGGGTGAGTGAGTGAGTGAGTGAGTGGGTGAGTGGGTGAGTGGGTGAGTGAGTGAGTGGGTGGGTGGGTGAGCGAGTGAGTGAGTGGGTGGGTGGGTGAGCGAGTGGGTGGGTGGGTGAGCGAGTGAGTGAGTGGGTGGGTGGGTGAGCGAGTGAGAGGGTGAGTGAGTGGGTGAGTGAGCGAGTGGGTGAGTAAGTGAGTGAGTGGGTGAGCGAGTGACTGGGCGAGTGGGTGGGTGGGTGAGCGAGTGAGCGAGTGAGTGAGTGGGTGGGTGAGTGGGTGAGTGAGTGAGTGGGAGAGTGGGTGAGTGAGTGAGTGAGTGAGTGAGTGAGTGAGTGGGTGGGTGGGTGAGTGAGTGGGCGAGTGGGTGAGTGAGTGAGTGAGTGGGCGAGTGGGTGGGTGAGTGAGTGAGTGAGTGAGTGATTGGGTGGGTGAGAGAGTGGGTGGGCGAGTGAGTGAGTGGGTGGGCGAGTGGGTAAGTGGGTGGGTGAGTGAGTGAGTGAGTGGGTGAGTGAGTGGGCGAGTGGGTGAGTGAGTGAGTGGGTGGGTGAGTGAGTGAATGGGTGTGTGAGTGAGAGAGTGAGTGAGTGAGTGAGTGAGTGAGTGAGTGAGTGAGTGGGTGGGTGGGTGAGTGAGTGGGTGAGTGGGTGGGTGGGTGGGTGAGTGAGTGAGTGGGCGAGTGGGTGAGTGAGTGAGTGAGTGAGTGAGTGAGTGAGTGAGTGAGTGAGTGAGTGAGTGAGGGAGGGAGGGAGGCAGTAAGTAGGGTTTAAGGGCTCATCGACAGCTAGGTCATTAGGGCCTGTGATTTACCTGTTCACTGCGTATTTTTAATACCTACCACAAAATATATCATGAGTTTCGTTAAGGGAACCGGCAATCACTCGACCGTTTTCATTATAACGACTTTCTAAGATTAAAGTTAAACCAGTTCGCTTTTTACGAGACATTATGAAAAGTCTTGGAACATAAAAGTAAACGAGTAATAGGAACAGTTGAAAACATCATTATAACAACCAACAAATTGGAGTGCAAATTAAACCTAAGATGAAACAGTTTTACGTATTTGGTTGAATGGTATTTCCTCGAAGTTCGATAAGCTGGTGGACAGCTCTAGAAACATACATTGAATTGCCTTCTTACAGATTTTTATATTTATAATTGAATGTAACCAAAAAATTCATAGTTATATCTCGCGAAAGCCACATTCAAATGTTTCCATCGTGGTGCGTTTGTGGTGAAAGGAGAAACTAAAGAAAGGAAGGAAGGAAGGAGGGAGGGAGGGAAAGAAGGAAGGGTGGAGGTAGGGAAGGAAGGAAGGAGGGGGGTAGGGAGGTAGGGAAGGGAGGGAGGGAGGGAAGGAAGGAAGGAGGGAGGGAGGAAAGGAAGGAAGGAGGGAAGGAAGGAGAGAGGGAAGGAAGGGAGGGAAGGAAGGAGGGAGGGAAGGAAGGAGGGAAAGAAGGAGGGAGGGAGGGAAGGAAGGGAGGGAGTGAAGGAAGGAGGTAGGGAGGGAAGGAAGGAGGGAGGGAAGGAAGGAAGAAAGAAATAAAGAAAGAATAACGATTCCAATTAATAAAGGTACAAGAAGTTGAAACTTGAAAGTAATAAAAAGCAATATCTGGGAGACAGTAAACTCCAGGAAGAAAATTAACATGAAATGAATTTTTATTTTGTTACAAGATCCACATTTTTTGTAGAGTAAGATTTGTTCTATCTCTTACGGTTTAGCAGTTATGCAAATGTTATCAAAATAAAGAGGACTCCATAGGATATTGCCAGAAAATTGAAAATATACAGTTCATTTGCCACAAAAATATCATAAACGTATGGCATTTTAATCAGAATAGTTAAATCATTTTTAAGAAAGTCAAAAATTTTGGAAAAGGGACATTCATGTAAAGCGTAGTTTGGGCTGGAAAAATTTTCTTCAAACCCTCGTGTCGTATCTTTGAAAGATATTGATCTTAAATACCAACTTTGGTTTTTAACCGACTTTTCGTTTTTGAGTTACGCTGTTCACAACCAGGCATCCCCTCCCCCCCTCCACACACACACACTTACTCGCCTTTTTCTAAACATGCCTTATTTTGGATTTGAAAGCCTCAAAACATATTTCCCATGAAATTTTTATATTGAAATTTTGAGTTGAAACAAAATGTGTCCAGCTGAAGTTCATTGCTATACCAAAATTTAGGCCCTTGTTTATTGCAACTACAAACTTGTATATCTATGTATTTATAGCAACAAGCTCAAGCACAGGGGATGTTTTTCACACTGTTGCAGACCTGTTGTTGCCCATGGTTGCCTGTTGTACTACCGAGGAGTAAGGTGAGGAGAAGCACCCCTCGGCTGGATATGGCACCTCGTGCTTTCTCTGCGATGGATCAAGCTGGGTTCGACACACCAGCCCGTAAGGGTGTCTAGAGGACTAGCTAATGCCGGTTAGGCTCATGCTTGATGATGAGAGACCGGCTAGCACAGTGATCTGCTGAGCTCGAGCACCATCCGGGATCGTCACACAACCGAGAATAGACTTCGCCGGATGGAGGGATGGAGGAGAGAAATAGCGTGGTCTGGATAGGTCGTTGCGTTAGAAAAACATGAATTTGGGGCTGGAAATTACTCGCGCCAACGGTAACCCGTGCGTGGGCCGTACGAGGTGAGGAGCCAGTTGAGACTTCCTGCTGCTAGTCCCCTCTATTTCAGTTCGCAATCGTTGCGTTATGGTCCGGCTGCCTCTTGCGAGATAACGGCTGCGCTATCTTTAGTTTATAGAACTCAACTGTGTGCATTAGCGCTGCCGTGGCGCGCGCTTGAACTATTTACATGTGTGTTCTATTAGCGCTGTGTTATCGCTTGTCACAAAATTGTCCTCGTGTTGTGAACTTATTTATTTGTAGGGGAGTTGCCACTACAAGCGTCCCCCCAGTTCCCCAAGCGGGAATATGGCCTTGGCGTCTTCTACGTCGTTGCCTGTCTCTTCTTGATGTTCGGTAGGCTACGAGCCCTGGGGTATTCCGGGTTGTATGGCGAGTCATTCTCCTTCCCGGGCAGGATCTGTTATCGCCGTGGTCTGCGAGGCGGAAAGTCTATTAGAATTAACTGCCACGTCTCCCAAGTCGTCTTGCCCACTTCCAGCCATTCCATCCGTGGTGGTAGCTCATAGAAGTGGTGTATCTCCTTGAGCCATTTATCCCTCTGTGGCCATGGTGGAGTGTCGAGTGTTTTTTTCCTGACATAGAAATAAATTCGCCACTATCACACAACGAAGCAATTGAAAAATTAGAACTCGCAATGAAACTCGCGACAACAAACTGTGTCCTACTAAGATACAGGCCAACAATCAACACACGATATCCAACGGACATTAAACTCTTGCACCAAAACCGCAATCGGTTACGCCGCAAGTGGCAAAGGACTAAAATCCAATCCACCGGCAAGGGTACCTGAATGCGATGAGCCCAGTGACGGCCCATACTAGGGAATTCGTGGGGAACGAATGGAACCAAACTTTGGAAAACCTCAATCCCCAATCCAACTCGGTCTGGCGAATAGTCAAATGTTTAACGCGTGCAAACACGGTAATTCCACCTCTAGTAAATATGTTGTTGTTAGCTAATGCTGGATTTCTGACAATGAAGTCATTAATCCTCTTGCTCTCCAATATTTGTCACTGATGGATGGGGCACTAGAAGTGGCCGGGCATATTTGAAGGTGGTCTCGATCCATTTCCTCTTGCAGATCACATAGAGGACGGAGTGGAGAAGAATATATCCCAATTCTGTTTAAATGTTTTGCTAGACAATCATGTCCTGTAATCAACCTGAAGGTTGCAACTCCTGTTTTTCGAGGATACTCAGGAATTACTGTTTATATTTACTCTAGTAAATATAAATTCCAGCACTATCGCTGAACTCCCTCAGGCCAAAGTAGAGGTCTTTGCGTCAACAGTAGAAGAAGTATTCAAACCAAATCCTCCACTGGGACAAGCAAACGAAGAAGAAGACATTCTAAATATTGAACACGAGGTCAATAAACCGACTAACCGTCAATGATACTACTCGACCACGCACCAAAACGTTGGCGAGATAAGTTGGATAATTAGACACTTGCCCAATAGAAAGGCCCCGGGGTTGAGCAAAATACCAAATGCGGTACTAAAAGATCTTCCACAAGCAGCGCTTAGGCTGCTAGCAAAAATTTTCAACTATACTCTCGATAAAGGTAGCTTCCCACCACAATGGAAAGAGGCAAAGATCGCCATGCTTCCGAAGCCAAAGAAAAATCTCTCGTTACCTGCCAACTACAGGCCAATTAGCCTATCAAACACAATAGGTAAGGTACTTGAGAAAATAATCCTCAAAGGAATAAACGCCCACATCGTTAAACACAATATACTAATTGCTGAACAGTTCGGATTTAGATCGCAACATTCCACTACACTTCAACTACTACGACTAACAGAACATATTACCAAAGGTCACAATAGCAATAAATCAACTGGCGGCATCTTCCTAGATATTGAGCGCGCTTTCGATAAAGTTTGGCATGCGGGCCTACTCCATAAACTAAAAACTTACAATTTCTCCTATTCAATGATTGCGCTAATCAAAGATTATATAAGCACACGGCGCTTCCGGGTGGTAGTGGAGGACTGCCCCTCCACTCGAAGGCCCATTAGGGCAGGAGTCCCACAAGGAAGTTTAATAGGGCCGACGCTATTTAAACTATATGTCAACGATATGACAGAATTTAGGTGTACTAATAAATACATATAGGTATGCTGATGATACAGCCTTAGTAACGGAATCCACGCAACCACGGATCATCCACCTGCGCTTGCAGAACGCTCTAAATGAGCTGGAGCCGTGGTTCTCAAAGCGGAGAATCAAAGTAAACACCGCTAAGTGCCAATCAACCATATTCACTAAACGCATACAGCACAGGCTCCCCAGGCATTCACAACCACCTCTGATATACAGAGGCGAGCAAATTGAATGGAAAGGCTAAGTCACCTAGTTAGGTGTTACCATGGACCAAAGTCTGACCTGGAAAAAGCATATGGACACCATTAGGGCAAAGGCCAACGGCCAATTAAATAAACTCTACCCTATGATAAACAAAAACAGCCAATTACAACTAAATGTAGGCCTTACGCTATACAAAACTCTGATAAGGCCCATCCTAACATACGCGGCCCCCGTTTGGGGCTATGCCGCCAAAACACATATTAATAAGCTGCAAACGCTCCAAAACAGAATAGTTAGGGTAACAGCAAAGCTCCCACAAGTACCCCCGGCTTACCTTCTACACAACGAGCTTAAGCTACACTCCATTGAACAGTGCATTCAAGCGCAAAGTGCGAACTTATACGACAAGAAAGATAAACACCACAACCACCTCATTGGAGAACTAGGCCCGTATAACCTCGAGCGAGACCTCTCTCGCTGTTCGATAGAACAATTGTCCTGAAGGAACCAGAAATAAACACCCAACAATACCTAGACGCGTTAGTGCAAAGATAAAACACCCAAATTACACAGCCATGGCATGTTCATTCCTTTCCTTCTACCAGAGGCACTTGGAAGTCCTTGCTCATTGTAGTCAAGGCGGATCTCACACGGAGGGGACGGTCTAAGTGCAGCTGCGCTCCGATTGGGCAGACGGCTTAGGCGGAACCCGACTCTGACTAACAGCAATTACCACGGACATACTCTCTCATGGAGTCTCCCGCCACTACCTGTAAATAGCTTAAGTTAACTCAATGACTTTGCTCCTTATTTCAGGACTGCACTAGCGCATTCACTGCGAAAATCTTCTATCAGATAAATAACCACTGACTTTGTTCCTAATTTCAGGAATGTATTAGTACATCAACTGCATGGAGTGGCGTCAGACCTCACGGGGCCTGCGTAAACCAACAAATCGTCTGCCAGATGAATAACCACTGACTTTGTTCCTAATTTCAGGAATGCATAAACGCATCAACTGCATGAACCAACGAAAATTTCTATCAAATTTCTATCAGACTAATAACCACTGACTCTGTTCCTAATTTCAGGAATGAATAAGCACATCAGCTACATGGAGTGACGTCGGATCTCACGGGGCCTGATTAAACCAGATCTCTCACTTTAACTTGTACTTTTATTCCAGGACCACTTCAAGACGTCTCCGTCCGGAGACACAATTAACCTAATATCTCCTCACTAAATTCACAAGGGCGTGTCCAGGGCCTCGGCATTGTTCACGTCCTGGCGATCTGTCACCTGGCTTAGGCCCCTGTGGCCGGCCAACAAACCCACACCCTCAATCCACAAGTGCATTAGCGGTACTGTCGGATTTCCACTCCTGAATTCGCCGGTGGAGGTTTTTTTAGTCAGTAGTACCTTCGGGTGAGGCCCACAGTCTCCCTCTGTGCCATCCCAGCACACGGGGCTCCGTAAATGGATTTTTCCTCCACTTGAAAAAAAAGGCCGAGTGTCGCCTTGAGTGTCCCTTATATAGGCCTCTTTCCTGGCGTGGTGGGCAGATTTTTTCGTGGGCGTAGCTATTGCTGCGCCATCTGTGGAGCGCTAGTGAAAGCTGGTGACCGTGTAATTTATGTGCCGTCCTTCGCAGCGCTGTGTGCCGTCCGTGAGTCTGTGTGCCGATTTGCATCGCTCTATGGATACTTTTGCCGTGCTGCACATATTTGAGGCGGACCTCTACTGTCTTTCTGGCGTTGTGAGCAACTGGAACAGGTCCGCAGTATGGTGGGATGAGTTTGTATCTTCCTGTCTCCTCTCGCAGATATATGTGTGTAATGGTCTGGAGGTCCGCCTGAAGGTAGCTCCGCCTACACTCTTGTAGTCGGGTCTGGGTTTTCTTTGTGAAGGTTTCCGGGTTCACTGTTGTGGGGACGAAGATGTCCATGGGCAGGCGGATGGGTTGCTGCAATACCCTTTCTGCGGCACACTGGCTATCATAATTTCTGACTGCACTGCGTAGTCAAAACAGGATTAGAGGTAGGTTGACAGCCCATCTGGTCGGAATGTGTACCGCTGTTAATACTGCTTCCAAGCATTGGTACTGTCGTTCTAGCTTCCCGTTTGAATGGGGATGATACATGTTGGTGTTCAACAGTATGGTGAGTTCGTTAAATAACTCGGCCTCAAATTGACGTCCCTGGTCTTGGTCAGTCTGGCTCGCGGCACGCCGGTACCGGCTTATCAAGTGGTGCACGAATTTGTTGGTTATGGTGGCAGCATCAATTAGCTTGAGGGGAATGCATTCTGGCCAACTGGTTGCCCTGTCGATCATGGTTTAAGCTGAGAGTGTGGCCGTTTGAAGGAAGTAGGAAACCGACGATATCCAGCTGCACATGCTCGAATTTTCCTCCCGGGGGAAAAGATTGTACTGGTGCTTTTAGCTATTTGGTACTGCTGTAGGCTCTGGCCCACTTTGTTATGTCGGCCCTCATGGATGGGCAAAAGTATCCGGTGTTGATAAGCTTGCGTGTCGCACGGATACTTGGATGGTTTATGCCGTGCAGTTTCTGAAAGATGGCCAATCTGCATTTGCTGGGGCGAAGGGTCGGTTGCTGCCTATGCTAGTGTCGCAGGAGAGGACAACGTCGGTGTCTGCTATAAGGACCTGCAGTAAGTTCTAATATGTGGAGCTGTATATTGGCAGTTCCGTGTATGTAGCCTGCGCTTGGGCTTGGAATTCGGCTGCGGTACAGTCGAGTGTGTCTATGCGCAACAGGGTGTCCGCTACCGCGTCTTTGTGTCTCCCTCGCAGTACCGGATGTCGGTGGTGAACTGTGCTATGAATCCTAGCTGACGGACTCTGCTGGGTGTGCTGATCTTAGAGTTCTGTGTAATCGTGGGTGCTGGTGTTTTGGGGTTGCTAAGGATGGTGAAGTGTGTTCCTTCTACATGGTCCCGGAAATGTTTGATGTCCTCGTAGATATCCAGCAGTTCATGGCCGAAGATAGAATAAGTTCTCTGAGCAAGACTGAGGGTCTTGGAGAAGAATCCTGGAGTTTGTAGACTTCCCCATTATTGTTACTGCAAGAAGGCGCCGATGTCGGTGTCGCTAGCGTCCGTAGATAAATATAACGGCACGTTTCCTAATGGGTGTGACAGCAGAGCTGCGTTTGCAGAGCTTGCTTGGTGCTGTTGAAGGCGTTGCTGAGCACCTCTGTCCATTGTGTAGGTGTTTTGTGCTTTTTTTCTGTTATGGAGTAAGGCATTCAAGGGCTGTTCCATAGTGGCTACCTGTGGAATGTGTCTACGGTAGAAGTTGGCCATTCCGAGGAACTGGCATAGCTCCATAGTGCTCTTTGGTAGTGGGAACTTCGGGATGGCATTGGCTTCAGTTGGGAGTGGTCGGGTGCCTTGGCTGGATAACAGGTGTCACAAGAACTATACTTCTGGTTGTCCGAGGTGACATTTGGCAATATCAAGTTGGAGACCATATTCCGCAAATCTCTGGAGGACTATGCGTAGGTGTTCCTAGTGTTGCTGTAGTGTCTGAGATTCCACCAAAACGTAATATAGATAGCAAAAGGTGAATGGTAGGTCCCATAGGAGATGGTCCATGAACCGCTGGTATATTTGTGCGGCATTCCCAAGGCCGAAGCCCATGCGGGTGTACTCGAAGAGGCTGAATGGGGTGTTTTGGGCACGTTCTCTGTGGCTATAGGTCTGTGGTGGAAGGCCCTCTGGATGTCCAAGGTGGAGAAGATGAGGGTCCCGTGAAAGAGAGTACTGAAGTCTCCTATCTGTGGGACTACGTACCGAGCAGGCACGGTCTTTTTATTGAGTGGCCTGTAGTCTTCACAGGGTCCTATGGCTTCTTAACGATCTCGCTTTTGCTGTTACTGATGCCCCTGTGGTTTCGATGGAATGGTAAATTCCGGTGTCTTTGTATGTTTTTTCTAGGGTTGGTTGGGTGATTGTACAGTATTCTTCCAGCAAGTGTCGGAAGGGTGCTTGTGGTGGGATATAGGATAACTGTTGGGCTATAGTGTTCATTTTCCCCGGGATTCTATGACCCGTGTTGTCACGTATGCACTTGGAGTGAAGGACTAGTTTCGCGCTTTCTGCAATGACGGGGTGGGGGGATGGTTCCGAAGAACTGCGAAGTTGGCGGTGAAGCTTGAGATGAAGGACTTGGGAAGGCTGGAGCACATCATGATCTCGCATATGTCGCTGCAAAGTTCTCCACGATGATTGTTGATGCTCTTCGGATTTCCAAGGTCTGCGTGGCGTATGGATGGTTGTGGCTGCTGGCGATGACGTTGTGGTTGTTGGCGATGGTGGTGTGGCTACTGGTGATGGTGTTGTGGCCAGTCTGTCTGTGCTGATGCGTCTTGGGTTAAGGTGCTGGGCGTGTTCTCAAGCGGGTACAGCTTGCCCTAGATGGACTAAAGAACCTCGGTGTTGCCAAGTTCTATTACGGCTGCATGGAGTTGGTGCAGTAGCCGGGTTGCAGCGTTGAACCCGACTGTGTGGTGAGTGAGTTGACGGGTGAAAGCTGCATGGTACTTGCGGTTCGTCCGTCGGAGTATGTTGATGTTGTTAAGTTGTCCAATGGTTGACTGCAAATGCTTTAGAGCTGGCAGCATCTTGGCGGCGATGTCCCGGACGTCGTGAATAGTTGTTTTGATGGCATGCAGCTGAGGGGCTACAGGCTGTGGCAAGGTGGTGACTGCTGAGGTTAGTGTGCTGACGGCGGTGGTGAGTTGTTGGAGTTCGTCTTCCATGCTGCCCAGGCGTAGGTTGAGACATCGGACTTCGGAGCGAAGGTCCTCTACCGCTTAGCTGGGCAGCGTTGCTCCGGCGGTGACTGCGGCGTACGTAGCTGTGGCGGCCTTCTGATGGGCCCATGATGGCTGTGGCTGTGGTGTGGTTGGTGTCTGGTGTGACGGAGCGCTCCTCGGATAACATGGACAAATGGCCTGCCCAGTGAAGTGGTCCGACCTGTCGCAGGTGGCGCAGAACCTTCGACGCCGCCCAATGGTAGTGCTGCTGACAGGTGGACGTAAGTCTGGGCACTCCGCAATACTGACACTTTCGTGGTTCTTAGCAGCCGTCATCCTAGTGGTCATATTTAGAGCAGCGGCGGCATGGCCTGTTCCATTCGGACCGGTTGCGTTCGATGTGAATCAGCCGGCCGAAGAGAGTGATACCAGTGGACAGTGCTGCTGCATAGTGCACCCTGTCCCGCAAGATTAGGAGCACCAGCGGTGTTGGGCCGTGACGGTTGCGGATCCTAGATGCGGCGATCAGTGAGGGCCAGAAGCGTTGACCCTCTTGCAGTAGGTGTCGGTGTACACCCAGAGCAACGGCGCTGAAGCGGCCGCACCGTGGAGAGGTGGCTGCAAGTGGTGCGGTGGCGGCGGAGCTGGCTGCATGTGATCCTAAAGTCAAGCGATCTGTTTATGGACCGCTGGGCACAAGTGGTATCTCACGTGAACATATGGAAACTCTTACTTGACGCAACGCTAGCAAGATTGTTACTGCTGTAATAGTATACAAGCGTCTGCCACGTGTGTTATTTGTCGACTACCGTTGTTCTATCTGAAACAGAGTGAACTGGTATTGAAAAGTATTCTACGAGTATATTGTGTTCTTTGAAGCGACGATAGCATATAAGCACACGGATTCCTAAAGTACATATGTCTTATAGTTATTATTTTTGGGGATAAGTTAGCAATAATTCTGCTCTAACAAAAAAATGCAAACCATAATGTGCAAATCCGCTGGTTATTTCTTATTTGCTTTTCGTTATTTTTAGATTACATTCAGAGATATGACGTGTAGCAATTATGACATCATATTCAAAGGTTATTTCTTGTTGCTATAAGTGACGATAATCCTTTCCAATGAAATTCATGATCCTTGTAATACAATTGATGTGATTCTTCCCCCTGATCCGGACCGTCTGATAAACATAAAGCACTACCGGCATAGTAAATGTGAATGATGTTCCCGGATGTGCTTAATTTCACTGCCTTTGAAAAGAGAGACATACAGGAAACGAATCACTCTAAGTTTGAAATGTTTAAAAAAAAAGAGAGAGAGAGACAGAGAGAAAGAGAAACAAAGAAAAAGAAGAGAGAAAAAAGGAAAGAAAGAAAAGAAAACCTTGAGACCAACCGACATAACACAAAAAATGTGTTTCGAAGAACACAAAAATTCCAGAAGACAGGCATGCTTCAAATTAAAATTGGGAAGAAATTATAACAAGTTTGAAGGATCTTCCACATGTTTTGAACCTTACCACACTTGGTAAAAATCTTTTACCACACCAAATGTTTCAGTAAATAAGTGATTTGGCTTTAAATGATCAGTAATTGCTTTAAAAAATAAAGTTTAATAAAACAAATACATGAATTTAATGGAAATATATTCATTCATCATTACGGTATGTTTTGATACCGTTAACGCACAGCAGCCTATTTATAGACCGGGTGATTTTAGGACACTGGGTAAATAAACAGGCAAACAAAACATATTCTTCATATACTGTATGCTAAACGAATACAATACGGAAGTTTTTCTTAATTAAAAAAAGTTGGGTGTTGATGGCTTAACACAATAATTAATACCTTCTTCGACGCACAGAAGACACAATACTCAGGATGTTCATCACATGGGCTCGGATTTTCAGGTAAACACATATTTTGTTTGCGTCCTAGTATGAACTTGAAACTAAGTTTCATGTGCTGTATATTCACCCCGGAGGAAATATTTTAAGTTTTATTGCACATAAAAATGCATATTTCCTGATTTTTTAAATTTAAATAAATGTCTTGGGATATTCACATACATTACACAAAAATCGCATAAAGAAAATAGTTTAAAAATAATTTTTACGTAAATCACATAAGAGCAGCAGCAAATTATTTTTAACCAGTCATCATCCACTTCTTTAATGCTCAATTACGCAGGTTAGGTGTCACTTTACGAGAAATTAGGTATTTAATGACAGCCGAAATATCTTTTTTTTTTTTTTCCTGGGCTAAACAAAAAATATATATACGGATCTAATGGAATGCCAAGTAGAAGGTGTAAAATAAATTTCATAAAAATCGGAGGGCTAGAGGTAAATTTATTGTGCGACTTGACGTAGAAAGACTCGCCTATGAATGAAAAAGAATCAGGAATATTGAAGTTGACGTTAATAGCCATTTAAATTATCTTTATAAATTTAGCATTATTTTCGCAAAAAATGATTCCAATATATATATATTACAGAGATGCTATCCCTGGTATGCAAATTCTGATGTGCATTTACCAATGTGATTTCTTTTAGAATTTCATATTTTCATCCCAGAAGTAGAATCTTTGTAGAACAGTGTAAGAATATGACCGCAACTACAAGATTCAACGTCTCTGTTGAATGCTCGTCCACACACTGTGGAACATCAACATAAAACACGGTTTGGCCTGCGACACAAACAAAATGTTTGCTCTCATTTTTATAAGCAAAACTCGTTTAATTGGGGTACCAGTCAATACAGTGCTTTATATACGTGTCAATTCAACTTTAAGGTCCGGTTTAGCAGCTCAGGCACATAGGTGGTGTTCGAAAGAATGGATTGATGATTAAGTAAGCGTTGAGTCCATGAGAGGTTTCATCACTTGTCCTTTGGGAATAAGGATTGTCCGGATAATTCACTCCAAAAGAGGTTCAAACTAGAATCCTCAAGGTTTAATGTCAAGGAGAACACCTCTATTGAGATAGGCAGATAGTTACGTTTTAGTGCCAATTTAAATAACCATTGGCTTTTGTACAGAGAATCTGAGGCTGTAGTTTCTGGTATGGTAAGTATACATCTGCTATTCCATATCCTCCAAATTTCCTGTCCCTCCATTCCGTTACATAAATCATTTCATTTCACCCTTCCTGCCGTTAGGCTTCTTTCAGGGTATGAAGTGCTGGCAAGTGTCGCGGCAGCAGCACGGCAGGGGGAACAAATGCGCTCTGCAAATCTGGTTACCCGGATTGGAAGACGAGCCACCGGTTTCGCCCCCCCCCCCCCCCCCCGCAAAACACAAAAGGATGGTACAAGCTCTGTCATAGCAACGTTCCGGCCACCCTTAGGATCCACACGCCTCATCCATCTTCCCGGGGGGTGCCGAGTTAGGGGCATTGGCATTAAAGATCGCCTTTCGGTTGAAGTGCTAAGTCCCCTTCCGCGTGTTGTCATTGAGTCGTATATCTACTCATTTCACCTTGTCTACTATGTGTCTAGTAGGCAGAGCAATTCACTAAAAAATTTATGTGGCTTTTTTCATTGGAAATAAACGTTTTGGGCACCCTTGAGCAAAGACGAAGCATTTTTATTTTATCCATGTGCCTAGTAAACAGATAAAGTGTTCCGGTGCACCAAACACTTTGATGCCGAGACGTTACCAGTAATCCATGGTTGGAGAGAACCTGAATCAAAGACAGTCTGGGAGAGAGAAAGCGTTTTACAAAGAGATTCGTTTGTGCCTTTCTGTGAATAGCACAAGACAAAACGATATATTGAACTTAATAATTTAATTCTGTGTCCACGAAAGACACAACACGAAGATTTTCAGATAGATACCCCTACGTCAAAGCATCCTTTACATAAAAATGCTTTGTTATTCCCGGTTTTTCTCAATAGCTGCATTGACGTTGATTAAAATAGCATACTTATATTCAACACTGTATTACAAAAAAGTTAATATTCTGAAATTTCAAGGAAAAGCATATGAAGTTCTCTACATTTGGAAGAAATTATGTAGAACTTGCCATACCTTATTAACCATCAGAAATAGACAAAGTTTTGCTACCCCTCTGAAACACAGAATGAAATCAAATACCTCTTTTAGTGTTAAACAGCTATTTCCGAGACGTGTGTTGAGATTCATATTTTGCAATATAAAGTCATTCCTTGAAGTAATGCTGCTACTCAGCTGTTTTCTATGATGATACGAGAAAGGTCTGGATTTTCTAGGCCAGCTTATATCTTTTAAGAATTTGACTGTCAAACAGGTATCCAGTATTCCTCTTGAACATAAATAATGTGTTAGGAGCCCAATTAGTCAAACGTTTGTTTGAATTATCGCGTAGTAGGTGGGAAAAGAAGTTTGTGTATGAATATAGTGCAAAAGCCTCTGCATGAAAAAAAAATCTGATGTGTTGCACTCACATGACATTCTCTACTCTTGTACTAATCATTATTACAAACTCTTATTCCTATATCTCCGTGTTAGTTGACGTAAATATTTGCACAAATTGTCTTATTGCTTATTTCCTTGTAGGTGAAAGGGGAATATTGGAATACCGTAGGCTTTGTGCGATAGTAAAATCTTTTAAAGCTTTGAGATTGCGTTCTCTTTGCACGCTTAACATATAAAAAATGAACAACGATGATCCATTTCGCGAAAGTTTTAAGTTCTCCGAAACTCACACACATAACAAGGAATATCTCCGAAATGGTTAACCCTACAAGAAAATTAATTGAGACATAAGTTGTGTGTTTTAGCAAGATCTACAGTTTTTGTACAGTATGATTTGGACCATCTCTAACGGTTTACCAGTTATGCAAAAGTCGTCCAGAGTAAATACGAGTACAGGGACTTTCAGAAAATTCAAGATATACATTTCATTTGTCATAAAAATATCTCAAACATATGACATTTTAATCAAAATCGTTAGAGCCATTTTCAAGAAAATCAAAATTTTCGAAAAATGCTCCATGTAAAGGTTAGTTTAGGGTGGGGCTATTTTCTTCAAAATCTTCGTGTCGCATCCTTGAAAGACACTAAACTTAAATACCAACTTCGGTTTTTAACCGGCTTTTCGTTCTTGAGCTATGCTGTCCACAGACTGACTGACAGACACACACACACAGACACACGGGTCAATCCACGTCAAATCGAACACCCGTAAAACACGACTTTTTCGTAGGAGGTTCAAATTTTTTTTATGAATAATAGGCATCAAATAAGTAGACACGTATTTTTTTATTTCCGTATTTTTAAATTACTTGCTTAGTTATGGCTATTAGAAACTAAGCAATTTCTGCCCGCACCGTAATATAAAATCACTTGTTACTCTAAGTTCATATAGAGTTGAGAGTTGGGGTTTGGCGCACTGGAAAGGTTAAATATAACACTTTTAACAACTTTCGATCAATCATTATTACACATAAATTTTGGACTGTTTTTTGATGGTATATTTTGTATAACCAAAAATAGAATTTAAATCGATGTGTTAAAAATCTAAAAAAAAAAAAAAAAAAAAAAAAAAAAAAAAAAAAAATACACACGTATTCCCTGACATTTTATCTATAAAATAAGATGTTGAAAACTATGGAGCTTGCATTAGTGCATTTGCTACAATTTTTTTTCTGGAGGCGTGCAAGCGCACACGGACGAGTAACAAACCAGGTGACTGCAGACAGCATGCGAATTGCCGCGTCAGCTATGCTAGTCAGATAACTTCTTACTAAGGCAGTACAGTCCATGCAGAAAAATGTCTCTACGATGTACCTTCTTTCTGATACTCCTGTGGCATCTGATATGTGCTTCTGAACTTTTGAATTTTTTTGAAAAAAGCTTCTGATGTAAACAGTTCTTTGCCTTTAGCTTCTTCCTTCATGTACGTCCATACATTTGAAATAATTTCTCTACTCTGACTGTGTAATGTTTTGGTCCCTAATTTAGAACTTACAGGTGGCATAATTGATTTACGCTATGATCAATGTCTTACAAATTCACTATATTTACTCTTTATCGCAAAGATCTATGTCTTCAACTGCATACTGCACTAGAAAGCACCTTTGAATTAGCAAGACATGCAGACATCACTACCTTCCCCCTCCCTCCCCATGTGCATGGTTTCATTCGCAGAATTATACAATATGAGCTGATGAAACAACAAAAGCTATGGATTCGCCAACAGGACTTCCAGTCAAGGTCAGGGGCCAAGAACGATGGGTCCAGCTGTGCTTTAAAATTAGACTCCTTCATTCTTTTGTCAAAAACTGAAGCTTTAATAAAACAATTTTCTTTCGAAGAAGGAGGTAAAGCTGTGTGTTGTATGGAAACATTAGTTTAAAATGCATATTTTAAAAACATTTTGAAGATAAAAATAGTGTACATGTAATAGTGTCAGCTAGAAGTGTTCTCCTTACTGTACTGTTGTAACGTTCATGGAACCTCAAGCAGTGGACAGTTACCCTAATGGAAGGTGGCAATTGTGTGAGGTTACTGTAACCGCCACCGCTGCCTCGCGACTCCGCTGCACTGATTTGCAAAGTTAATTACAACTGAACAATTAGAGACTCCATTCTGATTTTTTTTTCTGAGAATATTGAATAAACTTCATTGTATTTTTAGTTTTTTTTCCCCAGGTTTTTAAATAGTCGAGTTTATGTTATCTAACTTTAAAACTTTAATCGTATAAAATATAATATTAATAATAATTAATAAAATTTTCTAATAAATACCTCACGAAATACTGCAATTTATCTTTAATTTGAGCCAAAGATCAAGTAATTTGCTTCATTACAATCGGAGGTATGATTGATCGAAGAGCGAGGAGCGCGCGATTTTTGGGACATTTCAAAAATTAATATCTACCCAAATAAATTGTTTATACAAAACGAAGAAACATGGGTCAGATATACTTTGTTCCAAAACACCAAAAAAAAATTCAACAAAATCTGAGAGATGAAGGTCATTTTTTGCCATATTTTGTTCGATTTGACGTGGAATGACTCACACAAGGACCTTTTTCTAAAAATGCTTTTTTTTTGGATTCAGGGGGTCTCAAAAGATATATTTCCGGTGAAATCTCGACATCGAATTTTTGGGTGGAATACAATACTTCCTCTACTTACCAGCAGAGAAAGTAAAAAGTAATAGTGGGTAGAGAGGATCATATAAATCTAACACATACAACACTTAGAAACACTGTTTTTGTACAGATTACGTTGTATAGGAGACCTGAGCGTTGCATAAATGTTTAAAAATGGGTCACATCGTACTAATATTCAAATTCCATACTCTTTCCATGATAACGGGAATAACCATTAGATGGTGACAGCACTTCAGAAAACGATAAATTATTGTAAAATCCAATCTGATAAAAATTGCTATTTTGCAAATAGTCGACGCAACGAACTCTATGTGTTTGAAACACCCTAGAGTCCCACTAAACCGAACTCAATGGGACCGAACCTGTTCGGATTAGTGAAAATTCGGATTCGGTGGATTTTCGTCAAATACAATATATTAACTTAAGCGTTTGTGTTAAGTATTAGAATGATTGAAAGTAGCAAATTACTACAGTATGCTGTAATTTATTTTACAACCACGTTCTGTGGCTTGAAAACCAATTACTGTAATGTTTTGATAAGCACTGTTGGCGTCCACCTAGCGCAAGTAGCCTGGTGAAGGTCGGAATGGAAGTTGGTGAAACATTGCCTCTTCAAGCCGTCACAATGCGCTGCGTCAAATGATCATTTCTTAATTGTTGATTTGCTTTTCCGTTTCGTTTGCGTAAAAAATTGCATTCAAACTTTGTTGTGCAGATTGTTAGTAGATCTAGGCTTTCCGTTGATTAGTTTTTGTGTATAATATAGCTGACAGATTCACTGAATACTCCTATAGCACTTATTTCATGTTTTCTGTGCTAATAAATTCACGTTTTTACTTGGAAAAACTAGTTTAACCTTAAGCTTTACTTTTTCCTGTTTTAAAATTCAAAACGGATTTGGTAGATATTTTTACCTAGCCCTGTTCGGAATAGGCAAACCTTCCGTACTCTACTGTACATATATAGCGACTTTCAAATAGGATAACGTTTGTCCTTGAGCGCTATTAGGTCGGCAACCAATCCGAGCCCTGCTATGTTGTCATATTGCATTCCCCTTAAGAGGGTTGAGACACACACCAAGTGAAACCGTCTCTAATAAGTGCTATTTGCGCTAAGACAAAATATTCAAATCTTGTAAACAAATAATACACAAAGAAGGCAGGAAGTAATGTTTGGAACACAGCCGTTAAAATCAGGTATTGTTGGCTGCACACGAGGATACAACCTGTATTCGGGGTCCCTGTTGCGTCAGCTGTCCGAAGTTTTTGGACGAAAAGTGGATAGAGGAGTTGAGTGTCAAGGAGTGCTTCATCTTCCCAGACAGCAGCTCGCAGGACGCCCAAAATCCAATGCCAAAGTACCGACAGGCCTCGTTCCAGACCTACTGTTCGCACCACCAACTGCACATTCTCACTGAAGTCCCGCTCCCGCGCCGCGAGCAGAGGAGAACTTCTTAATCCCGGACATCGGAGGAGTCGCCAGAGGATATCAAATATCACACCCCTTGTCTCAGGTCAACCAGGGTGAAAAAGAAATAGATGAAGACCGCACATTAATCACTTGCTTGCAATGGAAATAATTCAGTGGAATTTCAATGGGTTCCGAGCACGTGTATCCCAAATACAGCATTTAATTACTCAACGTTCTCCATCAATCTTCTGTCTACAGGAAACCCACTTGCAGACTAATCACGCTCTCCATCTTCGTCCTTTCTTGGCATTGTGGCATGACTCTGCAGTTGATAGGCGAGCATGCAGTGGTATTGCTAGGCTGGTGACGCGTACCACCTCTGCCACCAGCATACCGCTTAACACACCGCTGCAAGCCTTAGCGATGCGTGTGAAGTGGCAGGGCCTGTGCTTGCCTAATTGCAATGTCTATCTGCCACCGGTCAGTGTCGCTCAATAAAACAACCTTCGGGGTATTTTGGCACAGATTCTGCCACTCCTCGTCTTTCTTGGAGATCTTAATGCCAAAAACACTTTATGGGGCTCCGACACTGACGATGCTCGAGCGTGTCTTGTAGCAGACGTTTGCGGTATGTCCGGGTTACTTTTATTAAACACTGATGCCCCTACCTGCCTATCCTCCACCTATGGTACCTACTCAGTCTTAGATGTTTCTTTCTCTAGGCCATCACTGGTACCACTTGACTGGCCGGTGCTTTCCAATCTCTTTGGCAGCGATCATTACCCCATTAACATTCACCTATGCGGTAACTATTCTGTGCCGATAGGTCCTCCTCACTGGGTTATTTCCAAAGCTGACTGGGGGAAATATCGTTCCCTCATTCACTTCACCGGCGATGTTTCCCTCACAATAGATGAAATTGTGGAGTATTTTACTTGTATCCTGCTCGTTACGGCTTCCAGCATTCCTTGCGGTTTCTGTACACCTCGTCACGTTCCTGTGCCTTGGTGGACCGACAAATGTCGTTTGGATATTAAAGCATTCAAGAGAGTTCTGAGTATCTTCAGTTTATATCCTGCGGAAGAGAACCTTATTGCCTTCAAACGTTCTCATGCCAGGGCACGTTTTGTACTTCACAATGCAAAACGCACCTCGCGGGAAACCTAGGTCTCCTTCCTTTCCCGTCGCATTTCGTCACAAAGGGTGTGGACTGCTGTTCGGCTCATGTACAGCAAGTGTCGCCATACGATAATCCCCGGCATGCCAACAAGATATCGCCGTCGTTGTTGCTACTTCGTTCGCTGCCACTAGCCAAACGGATAGAGCCCTTGAACCTCTCAAGGAATCTGCAGAGATGATAGTTCTCGATTTTAATACTGACAATAGTGAACCGTACAACACAGCTTTTACTGGAACGGAGTTAGCGCACTCTTTGTCTCTCTTTAAGCACTCCTCTCCCGGTTCCGATAACATCCACCGAGTAATGGTGCATCTTCCACCTACGACTTTATCCTTCCTGCTGGGCATTTACAACCACGTCTGGCATGAACAGGTTTTCCCGTCTTCCTGGCGCGAAGTTATTGCCATCCCCATCCGTTGGCCCGGTAAAGACCGGACACCGAACACTTTCCTCTAGCTAGCGCCCTATTTCCTTAACGAGAGTCCTTTGTAAGACCATCGAACGGATCACCAACACTCGTTTAGTGTGGTGGCTATGGGTGCATAATCTCCTGAGCAATGTTCAGTGCGGTTTTCGTCAGCATTGTCCCAGTGCCGACAATCTGACACGCGTGGAGGCCTATATACAAAATCTGCTTCCCCTCATCAGTATGTCGTGGGTGTATTCTTTGACTTGGAGAAGGCCTACGATACTACATGCAACTATGGAATTCTCCGTATTCTGCAGGGCTACGGTTTACGCGGTCATTTAGCGATCTCCTTTTTTTAATTTTTTACAACTTCGCCCCCTTCGTGTGCGTATTGGAGACACGTTATCACACGAGAGGATCCAGGAGAATGGTGTCTCCAGGGGTCGATTCATAGTGTAACTCTTTGCCGTCGCGATCACCCCAGGTGCCTACTTCGGTAGGTACGGGTTTGGTGCACCCGGGGTCCCAAGCCAACTGATTGCTTCGGAGTTGACTCCTCTTTGTGGTGAGGGAGTCAGTCAAAACGCCCACCCACGTGTAGGCCATGCGTGGAGACCCCTAGTCGATAGAAAGGATTATGCTGTTGGTTGAGGGATGCGTATCTCAGCCCTGTTCAGTGTCCTTCTGAATTCGGGGAGGGTGCGCATTTCCAATACAGCGCTTTTGTTTCTGCTTCATCTAAACGGGAGGCTAGGGGCTAACACAACCCTAGTCAATCGGCCAGGACTAGGTATTGTACTGAACTCCGGGGTTAGTGGGACGGCGAGCCCGCTACATCCCCTGTGTAGCCCTGTCATCCCAGTGGGATGACCCCTTGTGGGCCCCGTCGTGGGTGGGGGGCACTGGGGGACAACAAGTCAAGAAAGAAAAAGAGGTTACCGCGGTGTCCGCAGCTTGGTACCTATTATTAGCAGAATGTAAGCGGCTCAGAGTTTTCTGAAAGTGAACCCTTTCGTCATCCAGGCGGGACTTCATAAAATAACCCGTCCTGCCAAGCCTTGCACCTGACTTAGAAGTGGTTCACTAGTGATTGAGACTTTTACAGCCACCCAGTTCGACAGATTGCTAAAGGCCAAACTACTCCACGGATATCCTACCCGTGTTGAGAAGCACCACCTCTCTTCTGGATGATATGTCGCAGGAAGAAATTTTGGGTTCTCTGTCGGACCAAGGTGTTACTGAGGTTTATCGCGTCAAAGCCAAATGCGATGGTGTACAGGTGCCTGCCCATACTCTCTTCCTTACGTTTGATCGGCTTGATCTCCCATAGAAACTTAAGGTGGGGTACGACGTTATAAATATTTGGCCATATATTCCACGCCCAATGCCTTCTTTTCAGTGCAAACGCTTTGGTCACACTAGGATATCTTGCAAATTTGCAGCGGCTATTTGCGCTATGTGTGGAAAGGATGCCCACGACGGAGCCTGTTTATCTGTCTGCTGTGTAAATTTCAGGTGTCCCCAACCAGGGACTTCCCGCGATTGCTCACGGTTTCTGGACGAGAAGGCCACCCAAGAGCTTCGGGTGAAAGAACGCCATCTAGCTCGCCAGCCTTCTCTCCTGAGATTTGATATGGTTAGCTCAGTGGTGCAAACCCTGGTCCAAAAGGAGAATATGAATACACAAACTATTATTGTACATCCAACTGCAGTCGATAGTCCCCCTATTACAGCATCGACTTCCGCCGCTTCCAAAACAATATCCGTTGGCACTGACTCTCGTAAATTTAAAAGGCGGCCGAAACGCACCGTGTTTTTGAAACATCCTAAGATCTCAGGCAGAAACCAATGTACTTGGATAGATAATCATCGTTCACCTCCTCGGAGATCCCGATCTCAGGATGCCCGGGGGCGCAGTCAAGCTAAGCATCACTCTCCTCCTTCGACTACGCGCAATCGTTTTGGAGCACTGTCTTCCGTCTCCGGTGCTGCTGAGCCCCTTCCTTCGGTTATCCGTGCACACAGGGCTGCACTTCTGGTTCTCCATCTCCGGCACCGTCCTACTCTAGAGGTTCTGGTCACCTTCAAGCAACGGCGCGCTAGAGCGCGTCGCATAATACAGGAAAGTTAAATGAGATTCAGGCTACGGTATGTGGAGTCTTTTAATTGCCACACCCCTTCACCAGTAGTTTGAGACAAGCTCCGCCGTGTGTCTGGCGAAATTTCAGCTTCTACGGTACCTGGGCTGCGGGTTAATAATGACATCGTCGTTTGCCTTCGAGCTGTTGCTGACACTCTGGGCAATGCGTTTGGTGGCCTCTCCAGTTCCTCGCATTTTCACGCACAATTTTTAACTCTCAGGATCCAAACTGAGTCGCATGACATTCTCCATCCCACTTCTAACTGCGGGTGTTACAACGCCCCTTTTACATTGCCGGGGCTGGAGCGGGCCCTCGCTTCTTCCAAGCCATCGGCTCCAGGACCGGATGGTGCTCATGTTTTAATGCTACAGCACCTTTCTTCTGCTGGTAAACTCTTTATCTTGGAGGTGTGTAACCGCATCTGGCGTAGCAGCACTTTTCCATTCGATTGACGCGTGTCCACCATCATTACGATTTTAAAACCCGTTAAGGATCACCGTTATCCTCCGATCGCTCTCACCGGTGTCATCTGCAAGGTGATGGAGCTTATGATTAGTGGATGATTGACGTGGTGACTAGAGTCTAATCACCTGCTATTCAACGTTGAGTGTGGTTTTCGTCGCTTCCGTTCAATGGTCGACCACTTAGTCTCGCTTTCGATACACATAATGAATGCCTTTCTGAGGAAGAGTCAAACGGTTGCTGTGTTCTTTGACCTTGCTTGCGGTACGGTATTCTTCGTAACCTCCATAAATGGGGCTTTCGGGGTCGTCTGTCTCTTTTTATCCGAGATTTTATGAGGGATCGAGTCTTTCGATTGCGAATTGGTTGTTTTATCACTCAAAAGAACGGAGTACCGCAGGGCTCGGTACGCAGCGTCCCCTTATTCACTGTGGCCAGCAATCCCATTGTGGAGTGCGTTCTTACTGGCGTTTGATCCTCCCTTTTTGTGAATTATTTCACCATTTACTGTAGTTCTCGGCATACTCATATTTTAGAAGGGTGCCTCCAATTCTGGCTTGACCGCCCTCTTCATTTGGAGTGTGGAAAACGGATTCAAGTTCTGTGACGAGAAAATCTCCGCCTTTTTTGCACCTCGGCCCAGAAGTTCTCCCTTTCGTAGACGAGGCGAAATTTTTGGGACTGGTGTTTGACAGGAAGCTTAGCTGGGCATCTCATGTATCCTATTTGAAGGCCAGGTGTGACCGTTCTCTTATTGTTTTACGCGTTTTAAGTGGCACATCCTAGGGATATGATCGGACCGTTCTTTTAAGGTTGTATCGCTCCTTGGTCCGATAAACTTGACTACGGTTGTATTGTGTATTCGTAGGCTCGCCCGTCAGTGCTGGTGCTAGCGTGTCTTTCTTGTGGGTGCGTGGACACGTAGGCTTAGAAAGTAATGAGGCTGAAACCAGCTAAGGTAAAGAACAAAAAGATGAGGACCAAACACTAACCTCTCTTTTGCCATGGAAATAATCCAGTGGAATGTTAATGGGCTCCAGACAAGTGCTTCAGACATACAGCATTTAGTCTCTCACCATTTTTCTATCAATCATTTGTCTACAAGAAGCCCACTTGCAGCCTAATCACGCCTTAAATCTTCGTGGTTTTTCGGCATTCAGGGATGGCTCTGCAGCTAATAGGTGAGCATGTGGTGATATTGTTACGCTGGCGGCGACCACCATTTCTGATACCTCTTAATACACTGCTGCAAGCTGTAGCGGTACGCGTCCAGTAGCAGGGCCTGTGCTTTTCCGTTTGCAATGTATAAGTGCCACCGGCCATTGTAGTACACGAGAACGACCTTCGGGTTCTTTTGGCACAGACCCCGCCACCTCTTCCTCGGTGATCTGAATACCAAAAATACTTTATGGGGCCCCGACACTCAGGATGCTCGTGGGTGCCATACAGCAGATGTTTGCAATATGACCGGCTTACTTTCATTAAACACTGGCGTCCCTACCTTCCTATCATCTCCCTGTGGTACCTACTCCGCAATGGATTTTTCTTTATGCAGCCCGTCACTGGTAACGCTTGGTTGGTCCGTACTTTCCAACTTACTTGGCAGTGATCATTAGACCATTAACGTTCACCTCCGACCACCATCCTGTGCCAACACGACAGCCGCACCGTATCATTTTCAAGGCTGGCTGGGGGAAATTTCGTTAACTTATTCACCTCACCGTCAATGTTTTTGCCACCATAGATTAAATGGGAAATGGTAGACTATTTTACCTGTACTATCCTTCCCGCAGCGGATTCCGCCATTCTTCGCGGTTCTCCTGCGCCACGACACGTCCCTGTTCCTTGGTGCTCCGAAGAATGCGGTTTGGCTATTAAAGCTCGCAAGCGTAATCTGCGTGTTTTTACCGTACGTCCTATGTAGGCGAACTTTATACCTTTTAAACGTGCTTGTGCTAGGGCGCGCTTTATAGTTCGTGGTGTTAAACGCAATTCCTGGGAAACCCGTGTCTCTTCGCTTTACCGTCGCAGCTGTGCACAACAGCTGTGGACTACTTTTGGGTGCATGTACAGCAGGTGTCGCTGAAAGATTATCCCGCTCGTGCCGTACAGCGCTACCATTACACAAGCAACCAGGCTATCGCCGATGCACTTGCCGATTTTTCGCTGATACTAGCCAAACCCAAAGCTACGACACAGCGTTTCTATCTATCAAGAAATCTGTGTAGCGGAGGGTTCTTAAATTTAGCAGTGGTTGTAATGAGCCGTACAACGCACCCTTTACTGTAGCGCAGCTGGTACATTCTTTCTCTCTCGCTCGCGATTCTTCTCCTGGTCCTGATAGCACCCACCTACAAATGCTGTTTCATCTTCCACCTGAGGCTCTCTCCTGCCTGCTGCGCATTTATAACCTATGTGGCGTGAGCAGGTTTTCCCGTCTTCCTGGCGTAGGGCGGCATCCCTATCTCTCGGCCCGAAAAGGACCGGACGCATCCCCTAGCTACCGCCCTATTTTCCTGACAAGTGTCGTTTGTAAGGCCTTCAAACGGATGATCAACACTCGCTTAGTGTGGTGGCTAGAAACGAATCACCTGCTGATCAATGTTCAGTGCTGTTTTCGTCGCCATTGCTCTAGTGTCGAAAATCTAACACGCATGGAAGCTTACATCCAAAATGCCTTTCTCCTGAAGTAGCATGTCATGGGTGTCTTTTTTGACCTGGAGAAGGTCTAGGACACCAACTGCCGCTATGGTATCCTCCGTAACCTACACGGATACGGTTTACCTGGTCATTTAGGGATACTTTTTAAATTTTTAGACCTTCGCCACTTTCGTGACCACATTGACAACATGCTCTCCCAAGAGAGGATTCGGGAAAATGGTGCACATCAGGGGTCGATTCCCAGTGTAGCGCTTTTCGCCATTGCCATTAACAACATTGCTAGTGCTGTTAGTAGCGGAATTCCGATGTCACTGTATGTTGACGTCTTTGCGATATGTTATAGCTCCTATAACCATGAGCACATCGAGCGTCAATTGTAGCTGACCATAACATCCATCGTCGACTGGGCCCGCGATTACTGGCTTTCAGTTTTGTTCTACCAAAGCACAGTGAGTTCACTTTCATCGACTTCGTGGTGTACACCCACATCCTGATCTTCGTTTGCGTGACACTGGTTAGCAGCCCACCCCGGTCATCCTTCTTTTAACGCTGTTTTGCTCCCGGAGCTCGCTCACCGTTATGTTTGGAATGGCAGTATCTCTCGCCCATGCGGTATTAGGTTTCGCGACCTGCTCACTGCATATGCGCTCTAGATGCCTGCTGTCGAACGCCATTCTCTTGGCCACTGTACTTGTTGGCAATTACAGCAGGCCCAGTTCGACCTGGAGCGTTATAAGTTCTCAATCGGCGTTCTTACCGCCGAGCTGTTTACAATATTTGGTTTCATACTTTTTATCTCCAGTACCGTTCCTGAAAGTTTTATGATCTTCTGCCACTCTCTAGGTACACTGCGGGCATTGCAGCACTTTCTCGGGACGTCAACCCTAATTGTGAAAATGCAGGCATTCGTTTCTCAGTTGCTCTCGCGCGGATACCAGTTTGCACTTACATGGACCCCAGACTATGTGGGTATTCCTGGCAATGAAGCGGCGGATGAGGCTGCTAAGTCTGCCGGAGGTTTTTGGAGATACTCTGCCTTACACAGATGTGCAGCGATAATTCCGTCGCCATCTAGTTTTGATCTGGTAGCAGTCGCGGGAAGCATTAACTGGCACTCAATTACGGACAACACAGGAATCGGTACAACTCTGCCTGAGCTCTTAAAGTGATTCCCGTCGGTCAGAGGTTGTTTGAATGCGGTTGAGGATAGGACACACACGGGTTACTCCTTGCCACCTTCTGAGTGGTGAGCCGGCCCCTGTATGTCACACGGGCGGCGTACAACTGTCCGTGTCACACGTTTGGTTGAGTGTCCACGATGCACTAGACAGCGCCAATCTCTTGGCCTGGGTTCTACCCTGCGGTCAATTCTAGGCGACGATTCGGTGTCCGTCCATACAGTGCTGTGGTTCGTTGCTGAAATTGATTTCGGTTAACAACTTCAGTAGTATTTTATTTCTTTGAATTTGATTTTTCGGTTTTAGAATGCGACCTCTGGTTTGTGTTGCTCTTACCGTTTGCCTTTAGCGTGTTGGCTCTTGCTGTTTTAGCGCTCACATTTTATCGTTTTAACTGTTTTCACATTCACTTTTGCTTTTAATGTTTTTAGCTGTTTAATACTTTAGTCTTATGTTTTAGCCTTCAACTTTTCACCGCATCAATTTATGAGTGTTTCAGCTTTTAAAATATGACTTAAGACCCAAATGACCTAACTGTCAACGGTCCCTTAAACTCCACTCACTCACTCACTCACTCACTCACTCACTCACTCACTCATTCATTCACGAACAGATATTAGAAGAGAGAGAAAGACAGGGATGACGGAGGCAGAGTAGAAATGTGAGACTTTCAATGAGTGTCTCAGGCCAACAGAGAAACATATTGATCAAGAAATATCACCATGCCCACTCACTTCTCTTGATTTTGCGGCTGTGAAGCGTCAGCTACGCCACTGTCACTTACTGAACCTGCACCTTCTGCCCTCTGCCCGTAAATACACATAACCATGTCATCTTCCATATTGATCCATCCCCTCTCTGCCCACCAAATTTCCACTCCTTATAGAGTTCCACTATGCCACCATTTCGAGTCCTTTACCCTCTGAGTGAGCGCACGTTTTCTCGATATATGAAAACACAATGTTCGCTATCGGAACAAGAAAAATAATTATTTTCCTTTGGATACTATTTCCTTTCTGTGTTGAAAGGTACCGGTTTCTTTTAGCTTCCCATTTTCAGTCGAATCCTTCTTAATTGATATCAGAATTAATAAAGTATAGCTCTATTTGTATATTCATAATTTGTCATAAATGATTAGGAAGTGCTTTTATATGCTTAGCATTTTAGTATAAAAACCGCATTCCTACGCCGTTGTCGAGGTTAGATTTCGCTATCAAAATTGGGACGAAACCGTGTATAACCTTCAACAATTCTTAAGAGTTCTGTAAGTCAAAGTTCCTGTACAAGCAGTGTGCAGATTTTAAGTCATTTTTCCACAGTTTAACTTTTACATGTCTGCATATTCATAACTTAATCCAATACATGCTAGTAAGCCGAAATGTTTACTTCTTCTTAACTGTTCCTAATACTTTTAACAAAAACTGCATAGAAATTTTATTACTGCATTACTTTTTAAATAAAAAATAAAAAGTGTGCAGAAACAATAACAATTTTAGAAATCTGTCTTTTACAGTAGAGATAATGGTTGTTTCGCTTTGTAATGAATATACTGAATGTTCGATGCTTCCGGCTCTTCATGTGCTTCTAGGGTATTGTAAAATATGTTTAGCCATTTTACTCAAAATATGTACATTTTTAAAGCAAATATTTAATAACTCAAAGCAATTGGTCTTGGAGAAATGAAACTGGGCACAACAATTCCTCGATATTTCTACAAAAACCGAAGCCTCTGGGCCCAAAATTGTGGAACCCTAAATTTCACCATCGCTGGGACGCTTGCGATTGTTCTCACAAGGAATGAAGTAGCAAATGGAAAGTAGTACATACGAATCGCTTGATGCAGAATCCCTAATGTTCGCTATTTTACGTAGCTTGAGTTTGTTGGTAATAGGACATTAAACATATAGACGCATCGATTTGTATCAATATTCATCACGTCTACGTTAAATTGTGGATGCAACAGTAGATCAAGATTATCGTTTGGTACCATACTCCCTCAGGTCCTAAACATGATGGTTTCTATCAAAATATCTAGGTTGGTGTGTCTCAGTTGTTTTCTGTTTCTTCTTGCATCGTTACTGCCAGTTTTGTGTTTATAGTTACAGCTTTAAATAATATTATTAGTATGGCAACAGTCATTGTTGAGTTAACTGTGGCTAAACGAAAAAAGGTGTAAAACGTGGTATTTACAAGCGTGGGAGAATAAAGTAGAGTAAAATCCAAGGGTATGAGAACAACAAACGTGAAGCATTTTAGCCGGAGAGCAAGGTTATGATTGCAGGTAAGCCTTTATATTGATATGTCATTGCGAAACACTATCATTGTTTGATGTTGGGGTATTATGTCTTTGTGTTATTAATGGCATATGCATTTTGAAATGTATGAGAAATAAAATTAGCTTATTAGCAATGGGACTGTATTCTAAATTGGTAATCTTCGGAAGAAAGAATGGGCAAGAAGGCTATTTGCAGAGTCCAATAGAGGTGTGTACGGAAACGTCTGTGATTATCGGATGACAACATAAATTACAAGAGGGAACCCAAAGAGCACACGTACAAATATTGGTTGCTCAGCTCTGGTGGTCGAGTTCAAATATGTAAGTCGGCATTAGTATGTGCTTTTAGAATTTCTGATAACAGATTACAAAGACTAGGACAACTGCTAGGAAATCGAAACCGCAACCTCCCGAATGCGGGCCATAGACGTTTCCGCCTGAGCCATACCGCTCGGTATGCTCTCAGTATTATCAAACATTTCTTTCAGACAATGATAAACGGTGAAAACTCCGAAGGGCAATTCTGTATATTTTGGGTTATATTTTAAGGAATGTTACAACATTCGTTGAGTTCCATACCCGAGTCTGATAGTCAGGCTAGGCTACATTACTGCATACGAGAGAGACTAACAGGTCTGTGACGGCTATCGTTGGCAGCACACGCCAATCCGAATTACTACCATACACAAAAGGAAGTGAGAAGTATTGCTACGTTACTATCTGAAAGATAACGGAAAATCGTGTTTTGTTATATGACATCCATCATTTATTTCGTACTGTTCATACTTAAAATTAAATTAATCATTATTTTCTAATAATGCTACCTGCACTGCCACAGTACAGCAGACGATTTAAAGGGACGCTTGCTTCTGCTAAGAAAACTGTTAAGTGCACAAGTACTGCAAGATTAAATTTTCTTTATTTAACTAACTGAATAAAATATTTTGCTAAGCAGCCCATTTTATTCTACATCATCGCTAGAGGACTAGGTGAAACTAAAAAGCGTGGGAAGATCTGCACATAAATACTCAACAAAAGCGGTACGGTTAAACGCGTAGGAATTGAATAAGACGTTTGCACTAAAATAAACGTGGATGTGGATGTGAACTCAACGATTCTCTGCTTTCCACGCTTATTTTTTTTTAATATATATAAAGTTCAGACATTTGGCAACATTTAGGTAACTACGGGAGTACCTTAAGATGATAAGTTGTTCGGTAATCTATTTGTAAATTTTATGGTAGCTCAATATTTGCTCGAGAGAAATGTCGGTTAAACGTCCGACTCAGAAGGTCGTGGTTAGATCGGCGTTGTCATTGTACGCGGCGCTTAGTGCAGTGAGGAGAATCACTACTGCTGGCGGTGGTGGACATTCGCATCATTTCAACCATTTCCTTCATGTACCACGCGATAGAACGTTAATCCTCTTATTTATACAATCGGTGAAGTAACGTTTGCACAGCTAATGCATTCATGCTTCTGTCGCCACTAGAGCAGAGAGATATTTTTGTAATCTGTGCGATAAATGTATCAGAAGGCAATGCTTAGGAAGAACATTCTGTAAGTGCGTACAGCTGTTAACATAAATGCTGAGTAGAGCTTCACGTACAGGAATGCAAGTATGCCGACAGAAACAGCAGATTAAGCAGTTAAACAGGAAGCTTGAGGATCCTTGCATAATAACTAAGACCAAAATTTTGTCTTCATGCAGCGTAGTATAATGTATGTGTACGTGAGGTCGGACTCTAAGTGTAAAGACACAAAAGACCCTGAAGAAGTATATGTTTACAGTAATAGAAGAGATTGCCATAAAACGATAACAATCGTAATGTAATAAATATCTATACCAAGTTCAGTCTTAGGTTTGTCCGCATCAAAACAAACCCATGTGACCAGTGCACCGTGGTACAACACGGTAGCAATGCGTGCAGGGAAGTAGTCCCATCCTAGTAATCTGAGTTTTAGAATGAATGTATCGTCAAATGATATAACATTCTACGCAAATACCTGAGAGGTTAATTAACGCTGATGTATACTGATAAACAGAGCTACAAGTTCCAACATGAAACTCGTGTAATAACCTGATATCCGAGTATTGTTTATAACAGCAGTTTCTATTTAGAATCATGGCGGACGGCCGCGATGAATTTGCTCTTGCGTCTTCGTCGACTTATGTAAAGCATAAGGCGGGAAAACCATTGACTAGTGGTGAAAAAACAATAGTGTTGAACGTGTATTATAAGTTCTGTGAGAAATAGCCAACTGTTCCCGTCAAAGAAGTAGTGAAATTAACTTCTGAGTGCACCGGTGTTTCGAGTACCAGTATAAACAGTGCTCGTAAAGAAAAAGCTGAAACGGGAAAAGTGGTTACACCCGGGAAAAAACGAAAGCGTATGAAATACGCCATGCAAGAATGTGACGAGTTTGTTAGAAACGCAATTCGTGTTACATGTTACTCTTTAAATTGACGGAATAAGGGATCATTTCGTTTATATTACGTACCGCATGCACTCACCACGTGGTTGTGTTGTGACTATTTCTGGCGCGAATGGCGGAAGGCTACATTATAACTGTGCACTGGCCACCTGGGTTCAATTTCGCGCGGATCAACCTTAGAGTGAATAGATAGTAGTTTACACCATCCAATACCTACATGACTGCATGTGGATCTTGCGCATTTTTGTTACCAGCAGAAGCCTTAAATGCTTCACATCTCACTGTTATTATTGCCTTGATGATTTGTGTTAAGTAAACCTCCTTTGCATTTCTTCTAGCGCCTACACACTATGTTGCTCAGTACAAAGTAAGGTTTTCTCTGTGATTTCTTCATATGCTTGAAAGTTGTCCCCTCCAAGGGCTTACTGTCTTACACCACGCATTCTTTAACACTTTGCTGTTAATGACTTCATGGATCCTTATCAGAGGGACTGGAAAGAATCATAGCAATACTTTGATGGTGTTGCTTGGTTGGCTCAGGTTTATATTGTGACCTAGCGTCCGTCACTTTGAAAACTAGCGCCTGCCAGCATACCTATATACCTACCGTTGGATGTATTTGACACTGACGACGTCACCGGTAACAAGGGGATGGCTCACATTTCATCAGAGAGGTTTAAGCTTGGCCAAGGGGGGATGCAGGGCAGATCGTGGCTGAGGTGAAGCAAAAGCTTCTTGTAACTTTTGTTCCATAATTTATTTATTTATCTGAAGCACTATCACTGTTCGAATCAGACTTTCTGACGAAGTGGGCGGTGGGTGGGGGGGGGGGCTGAAATTTGTGTTATATTCATGGCAATAATGGTAGTAATACCAGTGGTAGTAGCATTGGTGTGTTATATACATAAAATACAGTAGGGTGTAAATGAATCGCATAGGAAACAGTCACCACATGGTGATGTTAGTGTCTTCCAGGTTTATTAAGGTCACCTATTGGCAGTATTAGGCATTTATCATGCTAACACGTTAGTATTGAGCGCCTCTTTTGGGGAGTCGTAGTACTTTGTGCTATTATTTAGTTTCAACATTTTGTGAACTGTTTACAGCAGGCCAACCATTAGATTGAAAATTGCTCTTATTGACACGACCAGCTGCAGCCAACAGACAGCTTCAGACCAATGGCAATACATAACCCTCCAGCCTAAGTCATCAGATGTGAGGAGAAACAAAAGTAAACAATACTCTGTGCATTGCATATGATGGTTGTATTTTGCCATTTTAAAGCAAACGTACAAAATTGCTCTCAAAATGGAAAAGGAAGGGGAAAGAAAAAGAAGGGAAATGGGTTTATACCCTCTGCGGGTTTGAACTCGGTTTCTCGGACTTATTAGCTCAACAGTCAGTTGCCATAACTGCGCGGCCAAAGTACACGTTTGACAGTTGCACTTCAATTCTGTAGCCGCTTGCCACAGCCTGGTCTCCATTGCAGTGGCGTGCAGCCACATGTTAAGACTCCAATTTAAGCGCTTTTGCTAACGCTACAATTTAGAAATGCTTCCTCAGAGAGACAGCAGACAGTTCCTAATAAGCACTTTTTTTTCGATTCCAGTGGATAATATTGACATATTTCTTTCTGGTTATGGTTTATTGGACACAATTTCTAATTACTTTGAATACGTATAACTTATTAACTTGACGTCGTGGACCATTGGTTTCCTATCTCAAATTGATTGTCTATGAACCCTCTATTACCAGTAAAATTCGTGCGGTGTTATTCATTTACATCCTGTATATTTTCCTGTCTTTAAGATAATCGTGAGTTTGTATTTCTGAGCACCATAGGCATAATATAACTCTCCCAAAACTGTTTGATGAAAGTCAAGGGTGATTTGTTTTGCATCTGTTAAACCTGGTTTTCTCTACACACACCTCGATTAGTGTAATGCACTAACACATGTCACTTCCAACGCTGCAGTTTCTACCTGAGAAGCTGAAATACATCACTGTCATTACCTTCTGTATCTTGTCACAAAGCCGACGAACAATAGAACACTTACTTGTAAGAAACTGAATTGAATCATCATTGCTGGCGCAGAATGGCTGCAATTGTGACCCCGAATGCCAACCCAACTAATGAAACTCAGAATTGTGTATTGTTTAGCTTACTTGCGAGATGATACATTTGCTTATCCACAGCTCGCACTCGTACCATATACAGTCTGTACAGAAAGTGTTCCGTGTCTTCTTGTATTTTCAAAGAACAGTAATAACAAATATTTACCGTAAAAAGAGAAGGTACTTCCCTGGCAGGGAAGGAATTCTCCTTTGCCGAATCGGGGAAATTATGTGATGAGAGGGCGAAATCCGCCGCACCCTCCGCGCCCCGTTAAGTCTAACTCTTAGCACTATCTTACATCACATCATGACCACAGATGATAAATCTGGGTGATTCAGTCCTTCGGACCCGCTGGGGTGCGAACAAGGTACGATGCTCCATGTTTCGGCGCGGCTGGCTACTAACCTAACATTAAATCGAGGAATTTAGTGTCATTTTTCTGGTAGAGAGAGAAAGAGAGAGAAAGGCAATTGAGAGAGAGTGATAGAGAGACACATCGCCGAAAACTCCTAGCAATAAACACAGCTGGAGAATGCTGAGTCTTTGTTTCGATGAGGGTTAACACAGCCGACGTGAGAAAGACTTCCTCATTTCAAAGACCTGTCCGTACCCTCGCGAATGTTAACCAAACGTTCCCCTTTAAATCAGGCGTGCAAATTACTCGCCAGGATTTCTGGAGCTACACTCTTCTTTCCTCTTTAACAATCATTATGCTAAACATCCATAGACTTATAGAAGTATTACCGTCAAATATAACTGTCACAGTACCTATAGCCGGCGCAGCTTACTGAGGTATCCCAAAAAACAACCTTGACAATTTTCCCCCATTATGGTGCAGTCTGGTTATATTTGGTGATATCCCATCCGTTGGGTTGCATTAGTGCCGCCAACTGTTTGTAACATATAACCATGGTAAAGCTACGGCCATAGCTGGTGTTATGTTGCCAGTTTATGAACGCGTTGCAGAGAGGCCAACCGATAGATTTTAAAACAAGATTCTGTTTAGACGCCATATTAATTAATTAATCAGTGGACGTAATGCTCGTTTTTGCGTGATTTTGTTCTGAATTGTTTTAGAACAGTATATGTAATTATAGTTAGTGTTGTTATTTTTATGTTCGCTACACAAGAGTGCATCTCGTATATAGTATGATATTTAGCGCTCGGAAGTAATTTTATCCAAAAGTGTTATTGCAGAACAAGATTTGCCGAAGATGAGTAGGTTCATCATGTGTTGTGTGGTAACGATGTTCAAGCATTATTATCGTTTGCAAGCATGATACTTTAACACTGTGATATTTGAGGTTAGAAGTGGCTTTATTATGTACGTTGGCAGGACTGCTTTTTGTGATACTTCCGTCAGCTGTTTAGTGTAATGTCAGCCAGTTTGAACTCCTGGGGACTGCCGACAAACTGCGCTGACTATATAATGGTAGCTGTAATATATACATTGTTGTGGAGCACACGGAGCTCCTGCCTTGATTGAATACTTGTGGCTTCAGTTTTGCTAACTTGTATTATTTGATACCTTACGACGTCTTTGGGCTATCATCCGTTCTACATATAATTGTTTTAACTACTGCTGTAACTGTGAAATACCGAGACAGCGGTTATCACCTGAACCAACTGCGCCTACACTGTTACCTTAGAATAAGTCAGTTAACGGAGTGCTACATTAAAAATGTCACTTTTTCAACTTTTTAGTTGAGTTAGCTCAAAATTTGTTTTCAATGCTGCGTTATGTAAACATTCAGCGGTACAAAATGTGTTACACTTCTGTTAATTTCCAAGTTTTTAAACTTTAAAGATTAATTTTACTATCCTGTGCCAAATGCTGCGCACGATACATTTTAAAAGCAACCTTTTGTTTAAAAACTTATATGTGGTTTACCTCATTACGTTACGTAATTTTCTTTCACTAACCATAAATTCCATTTGAAATTTCTAGCTTTTTAACGTTTTATGTAGCTTTAAAAAAGAGCAGCTCAAATACCGTTTAAAAAAATAAACCATTTATATAACAGATTTAATTGAGTGCGTTTTGGACCGCGCGGGATAGCTCAGACGGTAACGTCCGTGGCCCGCTTTCGGGAGGTCACGGGCTCGATTTCTGCGGCCGACCTTCCTGACCTTGGGTTTTCTCGGGGTTTTCCCGCATCACTAAGGCGAATGCTGGGAAGGATATCTACCTTACATCCACCGTTTTACTTCCTTTTATTTCATTAAGTTCATTCTCTCTATCCGATCTTTCCAGGTTGTGAGAGTCAGCAGGATCAACGGTGGCCTGCGCTGCCGTGGTGCTTGCGCCCTGAAAATACGGTGCTCGGCTGAGGTGAAGCGATGTGGTCGGCCGACCGTCCTTCCAAGGGCACTGATTGATCAGCCGGACCTGGCTGGTGGCGGGCTCGACCTGAAACTCCGTCGGACCGATGAACTGTAACCCACCGTAGTTGTAGTTCCGCCTGTGGTGGATTCTGGCCGCCTGTAGGGTACTTTTATCTCATCCTTCCTGCCAGTATCTGACGCACAGTAAGCCATCGGCTAACATGCCGCAATCCTTACCGTCATAGACAGAGTGCGTTTTGGGAATCTGTAGGCATGTCGTATTTCAGCAGTCGGATGAAAACTCCAATGGGTGGAATATATTGAAAAAGTGAATGTGCTTAAGAAAGTAATTTTCAAAGACCTCATACTTCACAATGAAAAACATTTCCATTCTGAATTTTAACGTGCATTATATAAATGATTTATGTATCTTAAGTCATAGAATACAAATGTCAATTTTTGCGCGATTTAATTTAATTTTCAGTGTAGCGTCCTAACACCTTCAACCGTATTATCAAAATTTAAGGAAAAATAAACATTAAACAGTTAATTAGCGGTTATGCTAAGCAAAGTGAAGAAAATGAGGGATGTATATTTTTTTTGCTCTGATACCCGCTGTGCTTCATCTGTAAACAAAGCATCGCATTCCACGATATCAGTCCACTTCAAATTTCATAAGATACGCTATAACAGCTTCAGGAGCTTATGCTGAGCACTTTCATCACTTACTCAATTCTGGAAATTGGTCAGAATAAAACTAATGGTTGTGTGCTATTTCTTAATATTATTATTATTATTATTATTATTATTATTATTATTATTATTATTATTATTATTATTATTATTATTATTATTATTATTATTATTATTATTATTATTATTATTATTATTATTATTATTATTATTATTATTATTATTACTATTATTATTATTATTATTATTATTATTATTATTATTATTATTATTATTATTATTATTATTATTATTATTATTATTATTATTATTATTATTATTATTATTATCATTGTCATCATCATGATTATTATTATTATTATTATTATTATTATTATTATTATTATTATTATTATTATTATTATTATTATTATTATTATTATTATTATTATTATTATTATTATTATTATTATTATTATTATTATTATTATGATTATTATTATTATTAATATTATTATTATTATTATTATTATTATTATTATTATTATTATTATTATTATTATCCTCATTATTATCATCATCATTATCATCATTATCATCATCATCGTCATCATTATCATCATTATCATCATTATTATTGTCATTGTCATTGTCATTGGCATTGGCATTGTCATTGTCATTGTCATTGGCATTGTCATTGTCATTGTCATTGTTGTTATTATTGTTACATTATTATTATTATTATTATTATTATTATTATTATTATTATTATTATTATTATTATTATTATTATTATTATTATTATTATTATTATTATTATTATTATTATTATTATTATTATTATTATTATTATTATTATTATTAATATTATTATTATTATTATTATTATTATTATTATTATTATTATTATTATTATTATTATTATTATTATTATTGTTATTGTTATCATCATCATTATCATTATCATTATTATTATTGTTGTTGTTAATCATTATCATTAGTAGTAGGAGCAGTAGTAGCAGTTGTTTTTGTAGGCAGGAGAAAATCCTCAAAAGGCACCGGATTCGGCGAGTTGGATTTGTACCAACTAAAAAGCCCCTCCAGAATCACAAGAGCTGCTCCTTGGAACTACCCAGACGGCCTTACTTCAAGAAGAGGATGATTCAAGATCTTAGCTGTTTATGTCGGTGAATTTTTGTTTCAAATATCATCCTTCTCGACGTTTGCGGAATAGTATGTCGTGGTTGAACTTGCTAATCATCCTGCAATGAGTGCCAGGCGATAGCATAAAGGGGACCACATGTGGAGGCGTGAGGGTTCTCAGTTTGAATTCAACTTGTTGTCGGAAGTTGTGCCATCTAACACAGTCAAAAACTGTGTGCTACACAGTGTCCGGCTTCCCACAGTAAATACACTCGTATGAAGCACGAAGGCCGAATCGATAGTGATATGACCTAAAACAACCGTGCCCGGTGAGAAACTCTGTCATTAGTTTACTTCTCCACTCCAGCGATTAATCCAAGGGACCAAGTCTGGGATTAAGCGCTTGGTCCAATGAGCAGTTCGATCATCATCATCATCATCATCATCATCATCATCATCATCATCATCATCGTCGTCATCGTCATCATCCCAAAGCACTTGCCAATGTTCCAACAATTGTCGCCGAGCCTCGTCCTTGCTTATATCGGTCTGCTCTCGTAGAAGGCGTTCAATGACCGAGAGAGAAAGAGGAGGCGTCCTTGCCAGAACCAATAGAGCCTTGCTAGACGTGGAGCAATAGGCACTTGTAATACGGGTTGCAAACTCAGGAGCCTCGTAGTATATAGCTTCCGGTCTAGCTCTTTGCGTCAGATACAAACACCGTACAAGATAGAAGTCACAACCGAGAAAAGAATTATCCTGCTGCTTTCTCTTGGTCCTCTAATATTGGGCATTACACGGCTCAGGTGAGCTAGGGCTGTTCCTACCCTCGCCACCACGGCCCTCACATTGTACCCCATATACATATTACGATCCAGATGAACTCCGAGGTACCTGAGTGAATTATGACTAGTGACAGGCAAATCGCCAAGTGGCCCTTCCAGCCGCCCACCAGCAAAACCACTTCTGTTTTATGTGGTGCTATCTCAAGCGTCTTTGGAGGTCAGATAAGCGTCTAGGGAAGCCAGAGCTAGGTTAGCTACCCTCTCCAAAGTCGTCGCATCTTCATCAACGGCAACAAGTTCCAAGTCGTCTGCGTAGGCCGTCAGAGTGATTCACTGGGGAATGGTTGGTCTTAGGACCCCATCAAAATATACATTCCACAAAAAAGGACTTAATACGGAGCCCTATGGGAAGCCGCGCGACATTGCCACTCCAATATTGATTCCAACAAGGCGTGAGAGCTTGCTGTCATGTTGTAGAGGTATGGGGCCGGACTCCCAGAACTAAGCTCCTGGAAAATACCACCCCAGCGTGCGGAATTAAAGGTATTCTGTGGTACATCAAGCGTGATAAGGGCACATAGAGACCTCCTCTCTAGGGGCCGAGATTTCACTTTCTCAGCAATCACCTAACCTCTCCTCAGAGCTGTAATGGTAGACAGTGTAGCACTGCAACACTGTTGCGCGTCAGCCACCCCTCCACCGTGCTCCAATTCTAAGCTCGGCCTTTCCAGAATCACACATACAAACAGCTTCCACAGCACATTGAGCAGACAGATCGGGCGGTACGTGGTGACGTTCGGATCCCGTTTAACCTTCTCTAGCAATAAGTCGTTCCAGGTTCCACTCTTCTGGAAAAAGACCATTTATCCTTATAAATATTTAATATATGTATTCCTGACGACTGCTTTTACCACCATAGTGTGTAAGCCCCCCCCCCCCCCCCGGCTTTGTTGCCCTTGATTTTTTCTACGGCAATAAGAAGTTCGTCAGAGGTAAACAGAGGTATTTCCTCCTGGGGCAAATACGTTTAGCCCAAGAGATGGGAACGTCAGCTGGAAATACTGTCCGTGCGATCTCTAACTGACGGGAGTAGTAGTAGTAGTAGTAGTAGTAGTAGTAGTAGTAGTAGTAGTAGTAGTAGTAGTAGTAGTAGTAGTAGTAGTAGTAGTAGTAGTAGCAGTAGTAGTAGTAGTAGTAGTAGTAGTAGTAGTAGTAGTAGTAGTAGTAGTAGTAGTAGTAGTAGTAGTAGTAGTAGTAGTAGTAGCAGCAGCAGTGGCAGTAGCAGTAGCACTAGCACTAGCACTAGCAGTAGCAGTAGCAGTAGAAGTAGCAGTAGCAGTAGCAGTAGCAGGCAGCAGCAGCAGCAGTAGCAGCAGCAGTGGCAGTGGCAGTGGCAGTAGCAGTAGCAGTAGCAGTGGCAGTGGAAGTGGCAGTGGCAGTGGCAGTAGCGGTAGCAGTGGCAGTGGCAGTAGCAGTAGCAGTAGCAGTAGCAGTGGCAGTGGCAGTAGCGGTAGCGGTAGCGGTAGCGGTAGCGGTAGCAGTGGCAGTGGCAGTGGCAGTAGAGGTAGCAGTGGCAGTAGCGGTGGCAGCGGTGGTAGTGGTGGTAGTGGTGGTAGTGGTGGTAGTGGTGGTAGTGGTAGTGGTGGTAGTGGCGGTAGTGGTGGTAGTGGTGGTAGTGGTGGTAGTGGTGAAAGTGGTGGCGGTGGTGGTAGTGGTAGTAGTGGTAGTAGTGGTAGTAGTGGTAGTAGTGGTAGTGGTGGTAGTGGTGGTAGTGGTGGTAGTAGTGGTAGCAGTGATAGTAGTGGTGGTGGTGGTGGTAGTGGTGGTAGTGGTGGTAGTGGTGGTAGTGGTGGTACTGGTGGTAGTGGTGGTAGTGGTGGTAGTGGTGGTAGTGGTGGTAGTGGTGGTAGTGGTGGTAGTGGTCGTAGTGGTGGTAGTGGTAGTAGTGGTAGTAGTGGTGGTAGTGGTAGTAGTGGTAGTAGTGGTAGTGGTGGTAGTGGTGGTAGTAGTGGTAGTAGTGGTAGTAGTGGTAGTAGTGGTAGTGGTGGTAGTGGTGGTAGTAGTGGTAGTCGTGGTAGTCGTGGTAGTCGTGATAGTCGTAGTAGTCGTGGTGGTCTTGGTGGTCGTGGTGGTCGTGGAGGTGGTGGTGGTGGTAGTGGTGGTAGTTGTGGTAGTGGTAGTGGTAGTCGTGGTAGTCGTGGTAGTCGTGGTAGTCGTGGCAGTCGTGGTAGTCGTGGTAGTCGTGGTAGTCGTGGTAGTGGTAGTGGTAGTGGTAGTGGCGGTGGCTGAGGCGGCAGCGGCGGCAGCGGCGGCAGCGGCGGCAGCGGCGGCAGCGGCGGCAGCGGCGGCAGCGGCGGCAGCGGCGGCTGCGGCGGCAGCGGTGGAAGGGGTGGCAGGGGCAGCAGCGTCGGCGGCGGCAGCGGCAGTAGCAGTAACAGTAGCAGTAGTAGGTGTTTTTTTTTTCTTTCTGACGACTTTCGGAACTGTAAGAACATGACATCGAAAGACGCCTACCTTTATGTCTTTATCTTGTCTCATGGTAGTATGTTCCCAGGGGTAATTATGTTATTTTGCTTCATCGTGTTTTGTTTTTAGAATGTAAGAAATCATTTTCGACATCAGTTCTCATATCTCGTTTGTTTGCAGCATATAGCCTACAATATTGTCGGTATTAATGGCTGTACCTATATGTTCATTTAGTGTTTGTCTAGCAGATATCCATCTCGGGCAGATGAGCACCACATGCTCTGCTGTGTCGATTTCGCCACAATATGGGCATCTGTCATCCTGTGCCAGTTTGAAGGAGTACAAATAACTCTTGAAACAGCCATGTCCTGAAAGGAACTGTGTTACGTAGTAACCCACTTCTCCATGTTGCCTGTGTACCCAGGTTTTTATTTCCGGAATCAGTCTTTTGGTCCACTGTGCTGTTACGTGCTCCTCAGTCCATTCTTGTTGCCACCTCTCGTAAGAACGTTCTCTTGCTCCCCGTTTTTGTTGGTATCGATTTCCCTCTTGTTGGTACGTTCTCTCCTCAATTAACAGATGTATGGGCACAGTTCCGGCTAGGACTTGGATCACTTTGGTGGAAACTGTCCTCTATGCACTGGCAATTCTTATAGCCACCTTCCTTTGTGGTTTTTTCAACCAGCTTCCTGTATGTGGCTTTAACGATCCACTCTTTCCATATAGGCGCTCCGTATAGTATAACTGAGTTGACAACACTAGCCAATATTCGTCTTTTAGATGACCTAGGACCTATGTTTGTCATCAGCCGGCTCAGAGCCGCAATTAGTTTCTCTGCTTTTGATGTTACATTTTGGATGTGTGGGCCCATGCCAAAGTTATGTCCTATTCTGATACCAAGGTATTTTAAGCTTCTCGCAGATTTTATTTGTGTATTTCCTATAGTCACTTCAATTTCTCTTACAGTTCTTCTCCCTACAAGGACAACTATTTCAGTTTTTTGTGGAGCTAACTGCAGACCTTTTCTCAGCATCCATGCTTCTATTTTCGCTATAGTCCATTCTATCCGGTCTTCTATCTCCTCTTTGTTATCACCACTGATTACTAGCGCTAAGTCGTCAGCATATCCCACAATCGTTGTTCCTTCTGGGACCTCTTGCTTCCATACATCATCATAATAGGCATTCCACAGTGTGGGGCCTAGAACAGAGCCATGTGGCACTCCGCAGGTCATATCCATTGTACTCTTCTCTCCAATCATGATTACTCTGTTCTATAGATAGCTGCATATAAGCTTAATAAGATAAGGTGCTATCTGTCGTCATCTTAGCTCATCCACTATACCCTTGCAGGGGACTGAATTAAATGCATTTTTAACGTTAAGTGTTACCAATACTACATATTTCTTTGCGTTTAGCTTTGCCTCTTCTGCAATATTTTGGAATACCTGCACTGCGTCTATGGTAGACATTCCTTTACGGAAACCGAACTGGTTTGCTGACAGCCCTTCCCCCTTTCTCTAGCTCTTCAATTAATTTTTTGTTAATGATCTGCTCAAACATTTTACTAATTACATTTAGCAGACATATAGGCCTGTATGACTTCCTTTCTTCTATTTTACTAGGTTTTTCGATAAGAATTAGTCTTCCTTCTTTCCATTTTTTAGGGAAGTCCCCTGTCACAATTAGTTTGTTTATCGTTTCAGTCAGGAGTTCAGGTTTGTGTGTTGCAATGAGCTTAATAATCTCCGATGGTATACCATCTGGACCCGCAGCTTTACCTGATCTAATTTTTTTTCCGGTCACTCTGATTTCTTCTTTCGTGCAGACTGGAATATTGCCTACATTGGTCATTATCGGCCATATTATCGTTTTACATTTCGGGAACAATCCTCTCGCTATATTCATTTGCTCGTCATCAGTAGCTACTATTGGTGATCTCAGCCCCAGCTTGCCGGTAACTATTTTATAGACAATGACCCATATGTCATTGTCTACTTCTATGCATAGTTGCTTCCATGCTTCAGCGGATTGTTATTTCATTTTTTAGAGAATCCCGGCAAAGCCTGTAGTTATTTCGTGCTATTTCCTTTTCATCATCAGTAATGTTCTTCTTGTTTATTCCGGTTACAATTATCTTTTCTTTAGTGCAGTTTTGCCTTAGTGCTGCAATTTCGTTGTTCCACCAATAAGTACATCTGCGTCCGGCATGAGGCTTTTTCCTTTTTAGTGTTAGGTTACAAACTTTTTCCAAGACCTCATCTAATTCATGTACCTCATGAGTATAATATGGATTCTTTATAAGATCTTCGACTTTCTCAAGTATCTCTTGTTTCTTTTCTTCTTTATATATCCATCCCTTATTTTTATTTTTTCTTTGAACTCCTCTCCTATCATCTTTGATCTCTATATAGATATTCCTATGGTAACTCAAATTCTCTTCCTCACTCACGTACCAGTTTCTTACTTGTCTACTAATATCTGACGTGCATATAGAAACATCTATGAAGGACGTACCTCCGTTTCTGTCAAAAGTAGGTATTTTTCCATCGTTTAAAATGATGAAATCATTTTCACTTACCCATTCCGCCAGGACACTGCCTTTCCTATCTTCTATAGGTGAGCCCCATGATAATGATTTTGCATTAAAGTCTCCTCCTATTAATAGCTTTTTCCCCCTATGTTATCGAATAGAATTATTTATTTCAGATATAAAGAACTGAAAATCTTCCACATTTTCAGCAGGTGATATATAGCTTGAATATAAGACAATATCATCAGACTCGATCCATACATACCCATTTCCTCTTCCGCTATTTCGAGTTTTTATCTTATCTTGTGCAATATAGATGGCTGCGTCTAGGTAATTATCTGTCACCCATTTTAGGCTATTCTTCACCATATTTCTATTGGGTTCAGCAATAATTGCAAAATCAAGTTTATTTGCCCCACATTTCTGTCTTAAGAGATCAGTAGCCCTTTTGCTTCTATCTAAATTTACAGGTATTATTTTCATTCTGTGTTATGTATCATACCCCTCTTCTCTATATTTCTCCTTTTTACTAATCCCTGTAATTGGGACAAAGCATTGTATCCGCTTTATGTCCATTAATCTTGCATAAGTAGCAAAACTGTTCATTTTTACACTCTTTTACTTGATGCCCTGGCTGGTTACATTTATAACATAATTTTTCTTCATGGTTCACTACACATTCTATCGCTATGTGCCCTACTCTATAGCAGCGATAACATCTGGGTAGAGTGTCTACTTCTCTTACTCTCCAATTGTCCCATCCTTCTCCTATCCTTTTCTTAGTCAGGAGTTGTTGAGCAGCATCTTTATCAAGCGTTACAAAAGCTTACTTTAATCTCCTTCTATTTGCCTTTTCTGATAGTTTTATTTGGATTTCATCACCGGTTTTCTTTACCTCTCTCATTAGGGTTGCTTTCACATCTTCCTGTTCTATTGTTTCATCTATGTCCAAAATCATGACGGTCTTTGTTCCTGTCTTTAAATCAACCTTTGCAACTTTATCTAATTTCCTTGTTAGCTGCTTCCTGAAAGCCTGACGGCTTTCAATTTCCTTTCCCTTAATTTTCAGCTGTATATTAACACTTTTGGTTGTACTTATTTGTTGTACGAATACTCCATCTGTCCTCACCTCCTTCTTCATATGTTTAACTAAGTCGGTGTACGACGTTCCCTCCATTGGTTTTATGATTATTACCTCTTCATTTCTTGATCTCTTTGTCCTCCCAATCTCTATCTCACTATCTTCCGATCTCCTCCTAATTTGTTCCCTCTGATCATATATCGGAATTTTAACCCTTTCCTTTCTGCGTATAATTTCCAGTATCTTACGTACTACCCTTCCATCAATTTTGTTTGTCACAGCACATACCGTTCTTGTCCTATCCTTTTCTTTATCCATCTTAATTACCCTTTCTAGGTTTCTTTTCAAGCTATTTCTATCATTTAGTGTTTTCCCACCTTCTTCAGTTACAACCAAGTAGTTGCAGTTTTCCGAACTACTCATTAGTACAGCATCATCATCCATAATTCCATTTCTAATTACGCTGCATACCATTTTACCTGGTTCTGGTTCATTTTCCTTGATCAACTTTTGTAAACGCAGGTTGGATTGTATTACTTTATTAATAACTGGGTCATTGCTGCACTCTTTTGTATCCATGATAATAATTAAGTCCTGGTCATCTCCTGTAGGAATTTCATCACATATTTCACGTTTGGTATACCTCCTCAGGCCAGCTCAGTTCTAATAGATTTTGTAACTCTTTTACACTAATCTCCTTCTTTAAGTCATCTTCTATTCTTTCGATTTGCGCTTGTATTGACATTTGTTCTTCAGTAGGAGTCTGTGTCTGTGCCTCAACAGTCTTTTTTTTAACTGCTAGCTCTTCCCATAATTTCGCTTCCTTGAGTTTATCCATCATTTCTGTTATACATTCAGTAGCCCTGGCATCCTTTTAGAATAGCTAGCCAGCTTATTAATAGCTAACTTAATCTCTTTCTTTGTATTTGGAATCTCAACTATTGTTTTCTGTAGTATCCCTATCTCACTCATTGTTTTCCTCAACAACTCTTTTAGCATATTAGCTTCTTTTTCCATCCTCTTAAGAAATGGAGTACTCTCCTCATCAGCAGCTCTTGTTTTCTCCGGTGTCTCCGCTCTCTTTCGCTTTTGCTCTCGGACATCCTCTTTGATTGACGATGATGTTTCATGGCAACTGTTAACCACTTCACCGCTGTATTTACTACTTTCCCCTATGGGTTTATATTCAATTTCGCTTCTACTTTTACCTGGAGATCTTGGTATTGAATCTCTCCTTTGATATGGATCAAAATCCTCGGAACGCATCATTTCTTCTAGAGGTGGTACTTCTTTTCGTTTCTTTATATTGGGTCCAATATCTTCATGCACTTCTCGCCTTTGTTTGGTTGCCTCATTCCCATTCTGGTTTCCCGCCGCTGATGTAGATCGCAATTCAGCATTATAAGCATTTCCTTGTTTAGTTCCAGTAGTATTTTCCGGCATCACGGCCTGGTCCCCTACCGCTGATGCTGAGTAGTCGCCTGTTGACGATCGGGCTGGGCCTACTCGCTCACCCAACACACCGACCGGAACTGGAGATCCGACCTCCTGCTCCGTAACGTTTTTCTGTTTCGAAACCCAATCCATAGTATTTAAATAAATAGTCCAAAATCATAGCCGGTCGGCGCCATAAATCCCACCTAGCCAGATACCTTGTTAGCCGTCCAAGATCTTAGTTTGGACGTTGCCCGCCCCAAATGTGGCCAAAGTAGCATGCCGGACGTAGGGTTCGTCTTTGTGGGGCAGTAGTAGTAGTAGTAATAGTAGTAGTAGTAGTAGTAGTAGTAGTAGTAGTAGTAGTAGTAGTAGTAGTAGTACTAGTAGTAGTAGTGGTAGTGGTAGCGGTAGCGGTGGCGGTGGCGCTGGCGGTGGCGGTGGCGGTGAGGGTGGCGGTGGCGGTGGCGGTGGCGGGGGCGGCGGCGGCGGCAGCTGCAGCAGCAGCAGTCGCAGTCGCAGCAGCAGTCGCAGCAGCAGTCGCAGCCGCAGTCACAGTAGCAGTAGCAGTAGCAGTAGGAGTAGCAGTAGCAGTAGCAGTGGCAGTGGTAGTAGTGGTAGTGGTAGTGGTAGCGGTAGCGGTAGCGGTGGCGGTGGCGGTGGCGGTGCCGGGGCGGTGGTGGGGGCGGGGGCGGCGGCGGCAGTCGCAGTCGCAGCAGCAGTCGCAGTCACAGTGGCAGTAGCAGTAGCAGTAGCAGTGGCAGTGGCAGTGGCAGTGGCAGTGGTGGTAGCGGTAGCGGTAGCGGTAGCAGTGGTAGTAGTGGTAGTGTTAGTGGTAGTGGTAGTGGTAGTGGTAGTGGTTGTGGTAGTGGTAGTGGTAGTGGTAGTGGTTGTGGTAGTCGTAGTGGTAGTGATAGTGGTAGCGGTAGCGGTAGCGGTGGCGGTGGCGGTGGCGATGGCGGTGGCTTTGGCGGTGGCGGTGGCGGTGGCGGTGGCGGTGGCGGTGGCGGTGGCGGTGTCGGTGGCGGTGGCGGTTGCGGTTGCGGTGGTGGTGGCGGTGGCGGTGGCGGTGGCGGTGGCGGTACGAGGGCGGTGGCGGTGGCGGTGACGGTGGCGGTGGCGGTAGCGGTAGCGGTAGTGGCACCACCTTTCTGTTATGAATCTGTAAAAGTCCATTTCAGTTAGTTGTACCCTGGACGCTTGATCGGCCTAGATGGCCCAATATCTTGGCCACCATGATATCCTGACCTAACCGCTTCAGTCCTTTTCTTTTAGAGTCACATGAAGAATAATAAGCTTGAAACAGATCCCCTCAATCTAGAACGTCCAAGGATCGTTGAAGCACGTGCATCTGTCTCACCCGTTATTCTCAGAAACGTCCCTATGGATACAAGGAAACGGTTGGATCATTGTATCTATCAACAGGGGCACCATATTGAACCTTTATTCTATGAATCAAGTCAGCATAGCAGTGCTCGTTGATGATAATAGTAACGATGGAAATAATAGCATAATAATTAGGCTTTGGTGGACGTTGAAAACGGCGTTAGTTTGAAAGCTACGAGGGGCGTCTCAAAAGTAAGTTGCACTATTTTTTAAAAAAATAACAAAACGTTATATATTTTAAAAAGGGTATATTTTGAAAGCTACATTCAGTACCTATTTTTCCACATAATTTCCTTGAACCTCAATACATTTTTGATACCGTGGTAACAGTTTTTTAACCCAATGTCACACCACTCTCCCGCCAAACTGGATAGCCATCTTTCCACTTCTTGTTTCAGTTCCTCGTCATTTACGAAGCGCCTTCTCCCAAGATGTTGTTGGCGCTCCGGAAAAAGATGGTAATCACTCGGTGCAAGGTCAGGTGAATAAGGTGGATGACCGAAAACATCCCATCGAAACTGCTCAAACAGGGCTGGAGTTTCACGAGCAGCGTGCGGGCGAGCGTTATCATGGATCAGAAAAACTGTTTTGCTCAACTTTCCCCTCCTTTTGTTTTGTATGGCTCTTCTGAGTTTTCTCAGCACCTCACAATAGCGAGCAGCTGTCATCGTGGTCCCACGGGGCAGGTAATCGATTAACAGTACTCCCTTTGAATCCCAGAATATCGTTGCCATGACCTTGCCAGCCGATGCAACAACTTTTGCCTTTTTCGGTGCTGCCTCATCCTTTCGTTTCCACACCATACTCTGTCTTTTGGATTCGGGTGTCCAGTGATGGATCCATGTTTCGTCCCCGGTCACTATTTTGTCGAATAAGCCATCTCCCTCATCCTCAAAAAATTGCAAAAATTGCAATGCGGCGTCAACTCTCTGCTCCTTGTGTTGTTCTGAAAGCATGCGAGGAACCCATCTTGCACACACTTTTGACAGACACAGATCCTTAGAAATAATCCTGTGAAGTGATGCACGGCTTATTTCAATATAAGGAGGAAGTTCAAACAAAACTGCATCAAGTGTAAGGCGCCGATCGGTGTTCACGACTGCTCGAACCTTGTCAACAATATCCGGAGCGCGGGAAGTGGAGGGTCGGCCACTTCGCTTCTCATCGTGTAATGTTGTTCTCCCTTCAATGAACGATTGGCGCCAAAGAGAAACCATTTGTCTTGACATAATGTCTTTTCCATAAACACTGCACAACTCGCGATGAATTTCAGTCGCACATTTATTTTTTCCCGTCAAAAAGCGGATTACAGCGCGAACTTCGCAATCGACGGTAGGAACGAGTGGAGTCTCCATTGTTACTGTCGTTTTAGTATCCAAGCAATAAACTTAGGTACTTAGGAATTTTACAGTGCTGCTACTACACCCATACCTATATTCCCTGGGACTTTTAGACTTTTTCCGTCTACCGCGCGGATTTAAAAAAAATTGTGCAAGTTACTTTTGAGACGCCCCTCGTACTTTACCGTACCCGTTTCTACTTCATGTTTGTGAACAATAGAGGAGGTAGTACTACAGTAACCTGTTTGTAAATCGACGCGGCTGTACTGGCTCTACCAACCTACCCCGTTAGGTAGGGGCGGTAAAAAACCTCCCTGCATAGTTTAAATGCTGAGAACATCCAAACGGCGCTGAAGTCTAATAATAAATTATAGCTATAAAAATAGGAATATAATAATGATAATCATAAGAATGCTAAAATTAATTAAAATAAAACTAATAATTATGTTGCTAATGAGTAGGGTCCAGAAGATGTTGACCTAAAAGTTCTCTAAAAATGAGCTATAAAACCCTTAAGGGACACTGGGAGTGAAATTTGAAAGTTCCACATTTCTTGATAGATTTTTCTGAAATTTTTACTGTGTTTGTATTTATATGAGAATAGGAGGTACACCAAATTTCATTAAAATTGGATAATTCGCTTATGATATATAAATTATTTTATGAATTTAATAGGCACATTTTCAAAATAGAGCTCGCGTCTATTGACTTTTCATAATTAATTTATATTGGCAGAACTGATACTCTAAAACATGGGTAACAGTTGTATGAAGAGATATTTCAAATACGTCTTTTCTGACTATGCTGTACATATTTTTTTAATAACAAAGAAAATTTAATCTTAAAAATTATTGATTTTTTTCATACAAAAAAAATGTTTTTGGAATTCATGTTAAAGATAACATCAATATTGAAGCACAGTTTTGTTTAGCTACTATTTATGAATACTTTTGGAAATTTTTATTGAATTTGAAGCAAAACTCAGGCGCAACCTTCTTTTGGAATGTGCAGAAATGTAGTTTTGAGAAAAACAGGCTTTTATATAGGAGCATCCTGTGTACGTTAAGGGAAGAGCACTATTTGAAAGGGCCGTAATGACCACATGGAGTGGGGGATATGAAAAATGCTAGCTGATCCAAATGCATAGTTGTTCCAGGAACATTTTAAGGTAAAAAAACAATTTTCGACTTTTTGACAATTTTGACCAAAATTTCACTCCCTTAAAATATAATTAAAATGCACATAAAATGTAAAAATATGACCCAACAAAAATTAACAATTTCTTTCATAATAATAAATTGATAATTGTCATACACAAATAATGAATGAATGGTTCAAATAACCACACAACAATGCAGTTCCATTAGTATCAGCAGAGAATATTTCCGTCAAACTCTGAAACATACTGTTTCAAACGGGATGCAGTTGACTGTTTTTGTTTCGGCATCTCAGTTCCACAGCACAACAAATTTACACACCTCACAAACTACTCTCTTACTGCGACACTGCTAGCTTCTGAAGCCCTGACTGATGCAATCCACACGTATTGCATGATGTAATCGTGATTCCTCGAATTGAAGCGTCATAAATTCATCAGCACTGTTAGGACGCTGACCTGTGTTAATTACATGATTACCACACTTATAAAGTTACTATTTAATAAAAGATGATTATATAGATGAGCTTTCAACCAAAGATTATTTTAAATCCCCAATAAATTCGTAAAAAAGAAAGAAAATGACCGGAAAATGCATCTAAATCTTAAAAAATGACTATTATAAAAATACGGAAAAAATGCCTTTTGATGATCTATGAGAACCACATATATTTAACGTATTTGTTCCAGAGTGCACTTAATTTCCAATAAGCATCGTCTTTGACTACTAAGAAAAACGATGACTTTTCATCAGAATCCGGGTCCTACTAATGATTTTGATTACAATGTAGAATAACTACAAAAATAATAACAATAACTTACAATAACAACAGAACTAATAACGGAGATACCAATGGTAATTATAATAATAGTAATAATAATTATAAACAAAAATAATAAAAATGACTAAAATAATAATAATAATAATAATAATAATAATAATAATAATAATAATAATAATAATAATAATAATAATAATAATAATAATAATAATAATAATAATAATAATAATAATAATAATAATAATAATAATAATAATAATAATAATAATAATAATAATAATAATAATAATAATAATAATAATAATAATAATAATAATAATAATAATAATAATAATAATAATAATAATAATAATAATAATAATAATAATAATAATAATAATAATAATAATAATAATAATAATAATAATAATAATAATAATAATAATAATAATAATAATAATAATAATAATAATAATAATAATAATAATAATAATAATAATAATAATAAAATAGGACACTAAAATTAATATGCAGCGAACAAATGCCAACGAAACACACGTGCCCTCATGTTTCTATGGATTTTGTTTCGGCAATTTTCAGTCTGTAGTGCGTAGTGTTAGCCAGCAGCATATACAGAAATGAGTTTATTCCCTGGAAAAAAGAGAATCAGTTCGTAAAGTGGAAAATATTTTAAGACCTTTTCGGTTGTTCATACCCTTATTGTCTATTTTCATGTGATACACACGATAGATCAAGCCTGGGAACTGCCTCTCATCGCTCGCTTTCTTAGAACGAAGTTCACTCACGCCATTGGTGTCCATTTCATAGGAATTGCGCCATTGCGTTCTGCAACTACTCTAATCCACGAAGGGATATCTACGTATAACAAAGACTGAATAACTGGGCCACCTCGTATATAATCACGACGGTTACAACCTCGAGGGATTTGGTGTAATACCACTACCCCCTACCTCATGTTACTGCCAGCCGGCAACAACCGACAATGTGCCGGTTCAAAGAAGAACGCTCTTGGGTTTGTTTTTAGAAGCTTTTAAAGTGCAGGGGTCTTGTTTGCGGCAACAGCCGAGAAGTTTTGGATTTACAGGGAATTCTATGATCATTTCTGGACTATATAAACAATTGGCACTGACCAACAAAAGTCAGTTGCGAACAGAGCGGCTGGTTGTTTGTACGACAGAGAGTGTTACCCTAGCTGTGTCAAGGACAACAAGAACAGAACAGCTGTCAGTTACAAGGTCAAGAACTGTCAATTATGCTTCCTACGAGCATAAACAGTTGCTTGTTAAGCGCAAGGAAATAAAGTCGTATCAGACAAACCGGACATGTAATTTATCACACTGGTACAACGTAAACGCCACGATGGAGGCAAGCTTGGAAAATATATTGGCCGAGATGTAGCAAATGAAGACAGAAATGCATTTCAGAATGCACTAGACGGAGACGAAAATGAAGGTCGAATTGAAATACGGAAACACAGGAATAGAGAGAATCGGAAGTGAAATGACGACAGCGAACTCCGTGATGCAAAACAAGAAAACGGTAATGAAAGGTGCAAAAGAGGAAGTGACGACATAAGCTAACGGCGTTTAAGACGAAATGAAGAATGGAATGACGGACATGAAGATGGAGCTATTGGCGAAGGTTGCCCAACCACCAGTAGGGGTGAAGAATGACGTGAAAGAAGTCTGCGGGAGGATGAAGGATCTTGGCCAAACCGTAATGCCCTTGAGGACGTCGGTTAACGACTTAGAGCACTTGAGGACTTCAAGCAATAGCTTAACGCCCTGGAAGGTGCAGTCGACGGCAGCACAAAGAAACTGAACTTCAGAGTGGAACAAGTGCTTGGCGAAAAACTTGAGCACCTAAAGGTCAAGGCGCCAGGACATGACTAAGCATGCGCGCGCGTTAAGTCACCGAAGTACGACGGGACGTCAACCTTTGTCTTCCGCCCACAACTCACCGCAGTGTACACTCACAACCGATAGCCAATAGAAGAGGAAGCTACACAGTTGATAACTAGCATCCAGGGCACGGCACCAGAAGTCCTGAACGCAATAGCGCCGTCGGTGGCGATGAGAGACATTTGGCAGGCTCTAGAACATTGATTCGGAAACTAAAGTCTGAGCGCATACCTTGACAGCTAGCTCAAGTTAAGGATACAACAGCTAGGGCAGTCGTTGTAGTTCACCATGGTTATTAAAAACCGATAAATGAGGCTGTGGTGAAACTTACGGCCGGTTATTACCTGTCCGAAGAAGCCGCCTAGTCCTCCGTGTATGGAGCGTGTGACACCAACAGACGTCAGCGTCTGATAGTCGGCGACAATACAGCCTACCACGATGACAGCCACACTAAAAGTGGAAGTGGCCAAGGTAACAACCGGCCCAACCTCGAAGACCAGGAGCATCCGATATGACAGGGACAGACGAACAACCCAAGGACGTCAACGGGTACCTCGCAGTACTGTGGGCTGGTGGTGTTGCAACCTGTACATTCAAGGAGGGATTGTCCACACACTGTCGACCAATCGGTGGAACAAAAGCCTACCAGCGTGACAAGAAGAGTAGGGGCGGTCATCGCAAAAATCTGTGACCTTGCGCACATTGTGCAGAAGGATGACGAAAGACTCATCGCGGACGTATGAGTACGAGAGGAGTGGTACCGATATTACTGATCACACGTGTAGACGTGACCGTGATGCGCTTTGACGTGCTGAGGGGTTTACCATCGAGGAAACCCAATCGGCCCTACTAGAAAGTGACGACATCGAGTGACATCTTACCTGTGGAGGAGGTCTGACTGGAGTTGACGTTCGGGCGAAGCGTTGTAAATCTACGATTGTTCATCGCGAGAGTGGCTGAAGAAGTGATACAGGGACTGGACGCTCTCAGTACCTACGGCGTGGTGGTTAATGTCAGAAAGAGAACCTTGCGACTCGTTCGAGATGAGGTAACCCTTGGACTCCCAAATATCCAGTGAGTGAGTGAGTGAGTGAGTAGGGTTTAAGGGCCCGTCGACAGCTAGGTCATTAGAGCCCCCAAATATCCAGGTAGCCGCACTTTAAACCTGACGGAGGACGAGCTAATAACCACCAGAAGTGAAGTGGTCGTCAACGCACACTTGGAGCGGCAGCTCTCAAGGATCCTATTACTGTACAGAAAGACGCCCTTGGACGGACGGTACGTCACCAGGGCATCTTTACCTTGCCGGAATAAATTGCTTGTGAAGCTGCTGATTCCATTGGGTAGAGATCAGGACAATCAAGTCGTGTCACCTTGCGCGGTAACGCAAGGGGTGACTGGATAACCGCGTAATTCTCAGCCCCTGGTTATTATATAGGATCTTTGTTCGTATCCGCTGATAAAGGTCAGACCCAGGTAGGGGCCACTGCATGAGCTGATGCCCTCCTGAAGGCAATAGGGTCTGTCTATACACTGGGAGGTGAGACCTTAGGGTGAGCAAGGTCCAGACCAGGACTCTCACCTAAGCCGGGGTGGCGCCCAGGATATGAACATGCCATCCGAGACACTTGCAATGGTGGAGGATTAACTTGCCTAGGTGCATACAAAAACACCAAAAAAACAAAGAAAAAAAACACAAAGCGAGTGTAAAGGAAGTAGTCGAGTCTTGTGGTCCTTACTCCTTAGTAATAGCTAGAACTGAGGAAGGTAAGAAGTTTATTTCGGCGAGCGCCTTTACAATTCAAAAGGGTTCGGATAACATTGCTGCTTCAGTAAAGTCATGCACTAGATCTCGCAATGACATGCTGCTGGTTGAAGCACATTCATCCTCCCAGGCAGCTCAAATACTAAAAGTCAATATGCTAGTAAGCTATCAGATACGTGTTGCGATGCACAGAACGTTGAACTCCTCGCGCGGCGAGCCAAACAAAGCCATAATTTTTAGAACCAGGAGATTCAAGAATATCTTACAGAGCAGGCTGTTACTAACGTTTACCGAGTTCAATACAAATATGGTGGTGAATTAAAGCCAACGCGTACCCTGTTCATTACTTTTGATCGGATAGATCTTCCGCAAAGCAATAAGGCAGGGTATGAGTCCATCAAAGTTAGGCCTTTCATCCCGAACCCACTCCCATGTTTGAACTGTCAGCGCTTTGTGCATACAGGAGAGCTTTGTAAGGGACTGGCTACATGCCCTAACTGTGGAGACGAATTTCACGATCGTGTATGTACTGCAGCTCGGTCATGTGTGAACTAAAGAGGTGAACATTCATCTAGTTCCCGAGATTTCCCCGTTTTGCAGAGGAAAGAGTGATCCAAGAGATAAGAGTTAGAGAGAAGGTGCCCTTCTCAGAAGCCCGGAAACTCTTGCATTTACAACAACCGTCAGTGCCAAGCTCCGATACCTAGAGCTCAGACCAGCTATTTAAATGCGGCAACAATTTCAGGAAAGACACTCGTAACCCGTAGCTCAACTCCAAAACCTTCTACATCGACACGCACATCTGTGTTAACGTCCACAAAACCCCTAAGTGAAAAGAACACCAGCATTAAATCACCAAAAGAAGCATCAGGCTCAACACTGAAGACTAACAGGTGCATAATATATGATGCCTCACCGCAAAAGTTTAAAAAGAGCTATATAAAGAACAACTTCCTCCAGGAAAATAGTATGTCCGATCCCAGTACATCGAAGGGATATAAGAGTACACGAACATCTCGAAGATACTCTTCTGCGGAATCTTAAGGGGTGGACTCGGATCGGCGCCTTTCGTCTTCCCCGGCAACCGGTTCAAGACACTCGAGCCCAAGTACGCTATAGGAATACGGACGTCCTCGGCAGAGGCCATGCAGCTAGAGGAATCTACCCACATGGAAAAGATGCGGAAGAGGTCTCGGACAAGAATGTCAGCCCAAGATGGAAGAAAAGGGCTAAATTGATTCGAAAACCGCCTACTCCAAGGTAATGCAGATTTACCTTGGGATACTTATCCCATACAAATTTTATCATGGCTATGCTAGAATGGAACATACGTGAAATTAGAATACGATGACCAGAGCTAGAACTTTTGCTCAACAAGAACAAACTTTTCGTCGCATGTTTGGAAGAGACTAACTTGCGTCCACAAGACGCTTTCCATATAAGACGACACACCCCAGCACGCTGTGATGTTATACCAGAAGAGGGTGTTCCGGTACATGGCGGAGCTATGATGCTTGTCAAAGATTATGTATATATGGAATTTGTAACCTTACGGTCTGTTATACAGTCAGTTGTCTAAGGATTGTACTGCCAAACATCCAGCTCACCGTTTGTAACTTACACCTGCGTCCCATGACTTCTCGCACATTGACTTAGAAGAACTAATTTCCCAGTTACGAACACCGTTTCTATTTTTGGGAGACTTCAATGCACACCACCGGCTTTGGGGTTCAAGTCGCGCTTGTGCGAGAACCTGAACCTGGGAACCTGATTGCTGATTTATTGGACAGTTAAACCATGGCTCTCCTTAACACTGGTGAGCCTACATTTCTTTCGGACTCTTTCAATAGTTTCGCACACCTTGATCTTGCAGTTTGTTCACCTCAGGTGGAGGACTCCTTACAATGGAATGTCATCTCTGATTTACACTTTAGTGATCACTTTCCATACCTTATTAGTATCTTAAAAGAAAACGCATGCCCCACACATATACCCAGATGCCTGCTGATTGCTGATTTCTTGGACAGTTAAAACATGGCTCTCCTCAACACTGGAGAGCCTACATTTCTTTCTGACACTTCCAATAGTTTCTCACACTTTGGTCTTGCAGTTTGTTCACCTCCTGTTGGCAGTCTCCTTACAATGGAATATTATCTCTGATTTACACTCTAGTGACTACTTTCCATGCCTTATTAGTATCGTAAAACAAAACACATGCCCTACACGTATTACTAGATGGCGCTTGAGCCCTGCCAACTGGAACGCTTACACCCAGTTGGCTGTTTTGGCTTACAGGGAGCACGACTCAGTGAATGATTTGGCGCAGCATATCACGGAGACGAACGACTCAGATTTCGGCGCACTGTACTCCAAGTGTCCCTTATATCCTTAATTGCGTTACGATCTTGGAGAATATTCTACAAATTCCATATATTTGCTAAAGGAAAATTTGGTGGGAAAACATTAAATTTAATGAACACTGTCCATGAGCTTCATGCCTCGCAGTATTTTAGCAAACGCTAACTAAAATGGGGTCTCATCTCACTTGGTATGATCTAGATGGTGATAAGCAAGTAGATCACTTTTCAAATTTCCATTCACTCTTTCATTGAGTGATGGACGAGAATCATACGGAATAGTAGTAACATGTTTTATTCCAGCTCCAAAGCAAAATGTGTTAAAGGAATTCGATTTAAAATACGAAGCGTTATCACTAACTACAACTTCAGGAATTCCAGAACAAGAAATTACGATTTTCAAACTCTTAACCGCGTTAGCTGCGTTGGCCTCCGTCATGGGTAACATCCTCCACCACACACACTAAAGGCATCAACAATAACTAACATAAATCTATTTCCTTGTTTGTCCCTTGGTAGTGCTCCAATATAATCCAAAAATAATTTATGCATCGGGCGTTCTGCAGCCTTGGATGCCAATAAACCTAGATGGGTATGTTGGCAGGTTTGGTCAATTTACACAAGTGACATGCCTTCATCTTCAACCTTATTTCCTCATCCATGCCTTTCTATATAAGCTTATCATGGATTTTGGACCTGGTTTTATATATACCTAACTGACCACCACAGGGACTATTGTCATAATACTGAAATAATAAATGCTTTACCTGATCCTGTACTACAACCGTACTTTGCCCCTTACGATCCTTGCAGCACAAAACTCCCTTTCTTAAGAAATATGGTCACATACGAGTACTTTCCCTTTCTTTAGATCCTTTATAACGAGTGCCAGCATTTCATCCTTTTCTTGATGTTTACTAATATCATCATACGCTAAGGGATTAAGAAATATGGTCACATACGAGTACTTTCCCTTTCTTTGGATCCTTTAAAACGAGTGCTAGCATTTCATCCTTTTCTTGATGTTTACTAATATCATCATACGCTAAAGGAAAATCACTTAAAATAGTTAACACAGGGGGAAAAGACATACTTGAATACGCTTCATCGAACGTTTTTCACCATACATACGAGACAGGGCATCAGTCACACAATTTAATCTACCGCGAATATGACTAGCCTTAAATTTAAATTCAGATATGCGTAAAGTCCACCTAAAAATATGACCGTATTTCCTAGGGCTGGCCAACAACCAGGAAACCCCTTGATTGTCTCTCTCAGGTAAGGACTCAACATGTTCGAAATACAACTTAAATTTTTCTATCCCATAAAGTACTGATAGTGCTTCCAGTTCGTAAATGGAATATTTATTTTCCTGAGCAGGAAGCTTACGATATGCATATGACACTACTCGTCTCCCTTCCGGATGTTCTTGAAGCACAATTGCGGCTACGGCTGACCCACAAGCATCAGTTTGTAAAATAAATGGCAAAGCAAAATCAGGGATGGTCAAAACCGTAATCGAAATTAAAACTTCTCTGGCTTATAAAACTGCACGGTTTTGCTCTTCCCCCCATTTAAATTTTACTCCTTTCTTCCTTAGGATGTTTAAATAGGAAACCTGTTCTGTGTAACCAAGAATAAACTTAGAAAAGTAATTCACCGTACCTAAGAATCGGGCTGTTTTGGTGTTTTAGTAACCGGATATTCCCTAACCTTGGTAGTCCTTTCTGGATCAATACGGATATTATTACCTGAAATAATGTGACCTAGAAATGCTAAGCTCTGGGTGGCAAATCTAACCTTCTTCAGATTGACGGTCAATCCGACTTTTCGAAGTCTACACAAGACCTCTTGCACATGTTTTAGGTGATCTTCAAATGTGGTAAAGCAAATACAAAGTTCATCCAATTAATGATACAAATATTGAAACCTTGCATCGCCATAGATTTTATCCAGCAGCTGTGATAAAACTTGGGAACCTACGACAATTGCAAGAGTAAGCAGTTAAATTCAAGCATATTATAGTCGGTCGAAAAAGCTGTGAATTTCTTCGATTATTCATCTAACGGAATTTGGTAATATGCCTGACTAAGATCAATGCTTGTAAAATATTCTGCATGAGCAAACCAATGGTAATTTAAATGAACATAAGTGATGGGAACCTGATTAAGTTTAATTCTACTATTCAAGGCTCTGTAATCTACAACTATCCTAGCATCATCATCAGGTTTAGGAACAAGGAAAACAAGACTAGAATAATTTGCATTTGAAATTCTAACAATTTCCTGTTCAAGCATTTCATTCACCTTTTCTCTTAGTAGGTGAATTCGCTGAGGTGGTAAACGATACGAGGTAACCGAAGTAGTGCTTTTGTCACATAACTCAATCTTATATTCCACCAAATTGGTACAACCCAACTCCTTAGTAAGAACATCTGGGAATTCACGAGCTAAAGTTTCTATTACTCCCTTCTGACTTAGGCTTAAATGATTCAAATCCAAATTTACACCTTCTTGTTCTTCACAGGGAATATCTGATCTGACACATGCTGTCATTGCTGGAACGTTGGTTAAACTATAAACTGGAATCTTTACACTTGGACAGAATTTAAAATACAAGTTTCGGCTTGAAGCGTCCAATACCAAACCAGTTTGAACAATGAAATCGTTCCCAAAAATAATTTGCGCAGGTAGTTTCTTTACCACATGAAATTGCAAATTCCACCTGAAGTTTCCTATTTTCTCCGGTAACTGTACGATAGCCAAAACGCTCATTGGTTCTAAATACGCCGAAATAATTTTTAAGTTATTCTCCTTTAAATTGTGCCAAAATTTACTCATCCATTGATTGTTTACAAATGAATTAATACTTCTCGTATAAATGAGTCATAGAAGAGGAATTTTATCAATTTGGATATCAGCAAATGGAGTAGGTACCCCAACAGTTTTAATCTTTTTATCGACGGGGAAAATATTAATATACCCCCTCATACATGAGGTCAAGTGTCCTTCCGTGTACCATGTAAGTTTTGTTTGGCATACGGGCAACTTTTATTTTCCGGTCAATGATACTTGACATTACCTGATTTTTTTTACAAATCCAGCACAATGCTCTCATTCACCTAACTTAACTGTTGCAACCTTTTCTTCAGGAATTTTCTTCAGGAATTTTCTGTTCAGCAAACTTTACACATAGTGCCCTCACAACTCATTTATCATCAATAAATTCGGAGAAATGCTCACCACTTCCTTGTTTCCGGAAATACCTAGAACTAAGCGAAAGGTTATAATTTAATGGTGACAAAAGAATCCTAATTACTTCTTTCTGAAACTGCAATACACTATGCTTGTTAGCAATAGCTCTTAGCTAAATATCCAAAACTGGATTCTCAGCATGACAATGAAAACATTGCAAAATCACTTGATCACGCAAAGCATAAGCTTAGGTGTTGGCATTTAACTAATATAAGCAGAAATTACAGAATTTGTTCCGGTATATGCACTTGAATATCTCCAGTATTTTCAGGCATGGGTGAGGTAATTTTACTTTAGCTAATCTAATCTCTACAGTATTATTCCCAAGTCCCATTTGACTCCTTAAACTATTCTTTGGTGTTGGAGCCGAAATATTAGCTTTTACATTACCAACTTGCTGAGTGACCTTTAGACTTCGAAGTGCCTCGGCTAATTTTAGTGAAACACCTAGAATCTTATTAACTTCAGGCTTAGTTGTTCTGTGGCCAATTTCTCTAAACGGATAGATCTATATTGCCAATATTTCAGTCGTTCCTTAAAGCGTCGTAACTTGGAATATGTAATCCCTACCTTTCGATGTTGTTCTATCAGATCCTGAAATGATTGCCAAACTCTCTCAAAATGTTGAAATTCAACAGATTTGCGAACTGCTAAACTCGCACCATCGATATGTCGTCCTTCAACAAACCGAGTACGCAATAACTGTTACAATTCCGCAACAGAATTCCCAGCAGCTAGTCCACCCTCAAATTATTTAACTCATTTTCCAATTCCTTCCGATTACGCAACTCAGGTTGAAACGGAACATCCATTGTACTTAAAATATAATAGCACATACATAAATGTATAGTGAGAGCGTCCTAAAATAACAATATTACAATATATTCAAGAATCTCTGTGTATATTATAGCGCGCTTGCCTCTAACGCGGAGGACCCGGGTTCGGTCCCCGGTACCAGCATGGGGATTTTATCCCCTCTGGGAGATCTGGCACGGGGTGCACTCAGCCTCGTTAGTCCCGGGGGGACCAATTGAGGAGCTACTTGATGGAAAAGTAGCGGGCCCAGGTCGTGAAGACCGCATAACTGGCCGGGAGGGATCGAGAAGCTGACAACTTAGCACCCACCAATGACGCCTGTACTGGGCTGAGGTGGGGGACGGAGCGGCTGGGCGGTAAGGCTTGACTCTCCATGGGCTGTGGTGCCGGGGCTTAGATTAGTGTGTATATTAGCAACAAACTAAATCACTTCTCGTTCTCTTAACTACAAGTAGAATTAAACTAATAATAACCACCCTCTGCTATCACTCTTCTTCTGCTACACCCCTTCCCGCGCAATTAAGTGGGCTACCACTTGTTCCCTGCTACCACTTTGGCTCTACTACAACACAACTCTTCATTCCATAAAACGGAGGGGCCTTACTCGAATTAGTCGTAACTAACTATCCGTTTAATTCTTTTGTTTCCCCACTACCTACATAGGCGAGTAAGTTAACAGTTTTCTGTTATGGGAACGTGAAGGCCGGGAATACAGGACCATCGGGAACCTTTTTTTTTTTTTTTTTTTTTTAAAATTAACGTCCTCCAACATTGTGCCATATCGGACGAATGAATGAAATGGGTGAAATGATGCTCAAATGAGCCCGAGGTCCATGGAGCTTTAAGTTACCCGACATTCATCTTCTCAGGGTAGGGAAAACCTCGGAAAGAAAACCTTACCCGGATAACTTACCCTAAGCGAGATTCGAACTCGCGACCTCTTGAACGTGAGGCAGACACGCTAACCATCACGCTACCGAGGCGGGCAGAGAGAATACTTTCCTTGAATATACCAAAGAATGACAGAACACATATGTGAATACTGAAAACAAAATACTTGAGATAAAACGAATGGCTGAAGCATAATAAATGACGGCCCATCAAACTGTCGCAGCCTGACCCCCCCCCCCCCCCGGTTTAATTGTTCGACACAGGATCAGCCCACCAACACGTGGCACTAAACAAGGCTGCCCTGCCCTGAACCAATCATACCCTGGCCATGTCGATGTACCAGCCCCTGCTCCTGAGCACACGAGAAATATATGTCGAACGCCCTTCGCTCGTCTTTGATACACATGTTGGTCTTCAATGGCGGAGCAACTGATAGTCACACTTCGTTAAGTTGGAGTTTACCAGTAAGGTTATATATAATGGTTATTCAGTCAAGACTCCGTACATCAGCATTGCTATGGAACAAGCATTTAGCAGTTGGAACGAAGAGAGATGTCTACATTAGGAAGGAAGAAAGGTTTAATTTGTCACAGAGCTCGCCAGTAGCTACGTGTTGGTGAGTCATGAGAACCCGACCTTGCAAGCCTAGCAGTTTGAAGCCATTTGTAAGTATGCAATGGAAGGTCAAGGAAACGAGCGGTGTTACTTCAGGACGTGTCGGTGACAACTGTGAAAGATAACTATTAAAGGAGACTTGTAATTAATGCATTTGGACACTAAATATTTTCAGTCAGGTATAGGTATAATAGGTATAATTTTTTTTTAATTGTGTATTTTTCCCCTTGAGATTTAACAGTGTTAGCTTCCACATGCGGTTAACGCAATTTCCTTTAATTGTCTCACAGTTCCTTGATTGTATATTGTTCGATTATTTAAATTATTTTAAATAACTTGTTTCTTGTTATGCACGTGTTGGTTTGTGTCACCTTGCTCTATTTTGGAAGATCCTGTGGGTATGAATTAGTTGAATAAGACAAATATGTAACCAAATCAAATGTAATCAAATCTTACAAATATGTAACCAAATATTTAGGGAACCAAAGAGCTATAAATGATATCGCAGTGGAATTAGGGCCATTTACAATATTTTCAATTAGCTGGTTTATTGAAAACCGATACGGTGACCATTTTTAGATCACGGAGAACTGGTTTTCCTTGTAGATATGCTTTTTCTATCTTTTAAGTTTTTGTTTCGTTTTTTATATACATATACATTTATGTAGACGCATACACACATGCAATCACTCCTGAGCACACGAGAACTACATGTCCCATCATACTTGCACGCACGCACACACACACACACACACACACACACACACACACAGACACACACACAAACACACACATTCACTGGTCACACCAAAAATATGCGTCCCAGCTCACCCACTGCACTATTCACTTCACCATATACACCTTTTGCCGTGTTTTCCTGCACGGTGAGGTTGCGGCTCCTGAGTGGTTCCCGAGGTGCGGGCCTCTGCCGTAATGAGCGGGCGGCCTAAGGCCGGGGTTGCATGGGCGCGCATTAGCCGGCGAACCATGCCGCGTCTAGAACGGTTTGATTCAAGCATGTTTGCAGTGCTTCGACTCGCCTTTGCCAAAGTTGGCGATCACGTAGTTTTCATGGTTTCTAATGCGTGCTCATGTTGCCTTGGCTCTTTTTATAATGGCCTATTGGATGGATGGGATCTGGGTTTCAAGCTGAAGGGTTTGGTTAGTGGATCGGAGTGGAGCAGATAGGATTGAGCTAACTACGTTGTTTTTTTATTTTTTTTAACTGTATTAAAGTTCTTCTGATGTGGTACAATTTATTTTTAACAGGGGTGGCGTGATGTCCAATACCTCCGAAGCAAGCCGGATGATTGTGAGTACATATTATGAAGAATGATTAGTTTACGCAGGTCAAATATCATGGCGGATGCCCTGACATTGACCGGCAATTTGAGGCCTACAAGTGTGGAACTGGGGCATGAAGAGGAAATCTGGGGAGTGTGATAATGTCATGTATCTGGTTGACTGTAGTCTCCAGTGTTGTGGTGTCCCTTGTTTTCTGTGAGTTGCGGTAGATGGCCTCTGTCTGTTGGCGTAGTTGGGCGAGTTCTTCGCGTGTTTTGGTGAAGATCTGCATGAGCTCCGTGAGGTGTGTCTGGAATGTTGCCAGGGCATTGGTTGTGGCGTGGTCGTGGCGCTATAGCAGCTTGGTGATGTTAATGTTTGCCTGCGTGTTATTGTGCTCTGTGATAGTTTCCAGCCGAGAGCCAATGTCCAGAACCTCTGAATGGAGGTCTTGAACCACGTCTCGAAGGATGTCATCGGCGACGGCAGGTGCTGGGACTGCTACGTTCTGTGGCGATGTGTGCGGCGACTGGTGGTGATGTTTCTGTAGTGGTTGGGGCCGTTCCTGTGTACGGCCATGGAGCTGCGGCGAAAAGTGCTGGTGTGAAAGTGTGCCCGTGCCGGGGATACAATGAGCACTACGCTTGTCCCGTAAAGTGGCCGAAGTCACAGCAGGAGGCACAGTACCGGCGTCGTCTGCGCAGGTCGTGCACTGTGCAGTCGCTGATGAAGTTCTGGGCGCCACAGTTGTGGCACCGAGGAGGGGCGGTGCAGTGGGTGGCTTCGTGTCCGTAGGCACAGCAACGGCGACAGGGTACCTGGCGTTCCACTCGGCTCGCAGGGCAGACCCGTGCGCAAGGCAGCTTCGCGGACACGTGCATCGGCGGAGACTAGTCGTATGAGGCTTGATGGCCCTCTGCGAGTGATGATACGAGTGGCCCTCATTGCTGAGGTCCACTCGTGTTTTGCGGCGGAGAGGACGTAACGTGCTGAAAGGTCTCTGGGAACTTCGTAGACTACTACACTAAGGCCCGATTGGGACAGGGGGCGCTGACTGTGGTGGTAAGTTGGTCGAGACATTGCTGCTGTAAACAGGCGTGATGCCCGAAATTTCCCGTAGCCTGGAAGTGGTCAGCGGTGGATCCGTAGCGAAGATGGGGAGCGGTGCTGCCACCACCGCTTCCGCAGCACTGCTGTTAGATGCGTCGGGAGTTGCTGTAGAGATCTCTGTTGACTGGCTGGTCTGTGTGCTAGAGGCGCTGGTATCGGCAGTAGATGCTGGAGCAGTGCCTGCAGGAGCCGCTGCTGTGTTGCGAGATCTCTTCTTTGCCATGCCGAAGAACCGGTTCTGACGAGCTCTCAGACAGGTCCTATCTGGTGCGCTGCCAGGTGCAGGAGTCCCGAAGACTACACTTGCTATGTTGCCCCTTTATACACTCCTCCCAGGTTGTAGTGGAAAGAGGCAGGCTGGCCGTGCGACAACTTTAGCACGCTAAACTTCCTCGATGTGAAGCTAACGAGGAGGTAACGATACTATCGTTGCAGGTACCAGAAGATTAACGCTGTCACCCGAAAGGCCTGCCCTCCCTTACGCTGGATTGATGACACCTTTGACACTCATACTGGTGCCCAGTAGTTTCTCGAACTTGCCATGAAATTGGTGTGCTGGCAGTTATTAATTATGTTATTGCTATATTAAACGTGGCTGTAACCGTTTCAAGGATACAATGGGAAATCTGAATATAATGTAATAAATGGATAAACACTTGTTGAAGGACAAAGATAAGATACTTAGAAAGCAAGAATATAAAAAATGGGAATAAAATGAGCGAAAGACAATGACAGAAGTAAGCAATGTCTATTAAATGGGAAAACGTAGCAGAGAAATAACTATAAATTAAGCATATTAAAGGGGAGAGAATAAGAGCACAGTGAAAAAAGCTGGAAGTAGAAATATGACATGATAGCGTGGTATAGCGTTTCCACTGCATAGGCAAAGGAGGTGTACTTGTAAAATTTACACAGAAATAGGAAGGACAACCCCGCAGGTGGAAGATGAATCAGCATTTGTCGGCGGATGTGAACGGGACCAGAAGAGTTATTTACTAGAGACAAAGAATGGGCCAGCTCCGGAACAGTAAAATGTACGTTATATGATTCACGACAGTCACTGTTAAAATCGGGGACTATCCGCTTCGCAGTTCCTGGATAGGTATAAAGGCTGAATCGTGATTATGTGTTTGATTAGTAGCAGCGAAATAAGTGGCAAGGGCGTCGGCTGTAATCTGGTCCCTATTGCAAGTGGAACGTTTACGGCAAGACAGAGAAGTACCGTCAGGCAATACTTGCCGTACATACGCCGCACAGCAGTGTACACCTGTTGCGCAGAACTGCGACGGGAAAGGAAAGAGATGTCAGATTCCCAGTGCGTTTTGCAGTGCGAAGTAAAAACCTTGTCCTATCACGAGAAGGTTTGAAAGCAACGAAGTTCTACACCGTAGGATGTAGCTGGAAAGCACGCAGAGCAGGCTTGTGTGCTTTAATGGCCAAACGGCATTTTTTCGTCCGCCAAGGAATAGGGACGTGTATTGGTGTAGAGAAACCACGATAATTGATGAAATTCGCTACGAGGATATCGTGTAGGCATAGGGTGGTGGCAGAATAGGTGAATTTTAATAGGGTAATGATCACTGCCAAATAGGTCGGAAAGCACCGGGAATTGAAGAAGTGGAGCTAATGATGGGCTGCATAAAGAAAAGTGTAATGCTGAGTGTGTACCGTAGGCAGACGATAAGAAGGTAGGTGCACAATTGTTTGACAAAAGTAAACCGGCATATCGTAAACGTCTACTATAAGGCACCCACGGTATCGGAGACACAGAGAGTACGTTTGGTATTCAGATCTCCTAAAAAAGGAAGGTTGTCGTAATGTGTGCCAGAAGCGTTGGAATATACTTCCCGTCACTTAGCGGCGGCAGATAGATATTGCAAACAGATGCTGATATTCTCCACTTGTATACATACTGCTAAAACTTGTCGACCAGCTGCACAGTCATTCCTAAATGCCGGAGGGTCATTAAGATGTAAAGTGTGATGAGGATGCAAATGGGTTTCTTGAAGTCAGACAATTGAAGGCCAGCGTTGGCAAACTAAATTATGTGTGTCCGCAGCTCGCGTCCATAACCCATTTACCATTGCACTGAAGTATTCCCATGGTCAAAGAGGAATGCATGGTCCCTCTTTGTTTTCTTTCTCAACTTGGCTGACTTCAAACTGACGACCGCATCCTCTTGCAACTCCTCCGATATTCGGAAGTCAGAACATCTTGGGGCTCGCGGACCAAGGCCGAGTCCTCATAGCGGAGGTGCTGCTACTCATCTTGGTTTTAGAGCAGGAACAATTTCTGTCGACAGACAATATAGTTCGGCAGGTGCTGGTGGACGGCTTGGGAGATGCTGTCTGCAAGGCTGAAGATGCACTTGCAACCAGGACGTACTGTTACCAAAAGTGTATACAGGAGTGCGGTGGACCGCTGACAAGTAACCCGTGGTGGTATAAGGTAAACCTGTTCAACGTGCAACCGCGTTTTAGAAAATGTGAGGTGTTCCTTAACGCGCTGGTTTGGTATACACTTCTCACGTAGAAACTTCAAACACTGTCGCGAAATGTAGTAATTACACCCTCCATAGTTCACACAGCAAGGATCTCGAATACATATAGTATCCTCATGGGCTGATATGCCACAATGCTCACATATAGCAGCATTATTTCACGAGGTGTCTTAGTGTCTCCAAACCTCTGGCACATAAAACAACGCAGAGAGTTCTGGACTTACTGGCGAAAGGTGGCACATTCATAACCAAACAAAATATTTTCTGGTAGTAGAGTACCCCAGAATTTGAGAAACACCTACGTAAGGGGTACTCTCCTATGTAGTTAGCCGGTACGTTTGGCACATTCGTTGATCTGAGGAGCAGATAGCCATTTCATCGTTCGGCGGGTCGTCCAAACTGGAGTTGGTGTGTTCAAAGATTTGCTTGATTGTGTGGCATCCCAAAAAATCGATCTTCAACAACTTCTGCGACTGCACTATATTGTTCGTCTCTGGCAATAACGTACCGTCTTACAACTTTGGTTGCGTTCTTTATAGGGCCTGTCAACTTCACGTTTAATATAAAATGGGCTAAGGCCCACATTGGTGTTCCTTCAGAAGTCAAGGTCACAGCCAAAATGAACAAATGGGCTTTGCACGGACGGACCATGAATAATGCAATGGAGCGCTTGATCAGCCGGCGATTCACGTGGTGGCTTGAAGCTCAACATTTGCTGTCCAGCGTTGAATGTGGTTTTCGTCACTTCCGTTCAACGGTTGACCACTTGGTCTCCTTATCAACGCACGTGATGGGCGGCTTTATGCGGAAGTGCCAATGGTCGCTGTCTTTTTTACCTAGGGAAAGCTTATGACACTTACTGGCGCTGCGTTATTCTTCGTACCCTCAATAAAAGAGAAATTCGTGGTCGGCTGCCCCTTTTTATTCGGGAGTTCATGCGGCATAGGGTTTTTCGGGGTCGGTTTTGTCCGTGTTTTTAATCAAGAGAACGGAGTACCGCAGGTCTCGGTACTCAGCGTCACACTATTTGCTATTGCAATCACCCCATTGTGGAGTGTGTCCCCTCCGGCGTTTCCACGTTATTCGCTGATGACTTCGCCATTTATTATAGTTCTCTGCACACTTTCCTCTTACAATGCCACCTCCATTTGTGTCTTGACCATCTCTTTACTTGCAGTATCCAAAATGACTTTAATTTCTCCGCCGCGAAGACCGTCTGCGTAAACCTCTGGCGCAGGAAGGCGTTTCTTCCGCCTTCTCTACGTCTCGGCCCAAATGCCCTTCCTTTCGCAGACGAGATGAAACTCTTGGGATTGATTTTTGATCGAAAACTTACTTGGTCCTCCTTTATCTCGTACTTAAAGTCAAGGTGTGAACGTTTCCTTAATGTTTTACGGGTTTTATGTCGCACATCCTGGGAATTAATCGGACAACTCTTTTACGACTATACCGCTCACCGGTACGATCGAAACTTAATTACGGTTGTGCTGTGTACTCCTCAACTCGACCGTCGGTTTGAAATCGCCTCAATCCTACACACCACCGTGGCATCTGCTTGAGTAATGGCGCCTTTCCAACGAGTTCAGTTCTCAGCCTGTCTGCGAAAGTGGCTGAACCTCCGCTTAGTTATCGGTACGATGTTCTTTTCTGCAGCTACCCTTGAAGACTGGCAGAACACCCGTCTTTTTGTGTGTTTTTAATGATTCCTTGGAGCGCCAATATTCAGCGAACTTCTTGGTCCTACTCCCTCCTGGCGTTCGGTTGCGCTCACTACTTTGTGTTTTGGATATCGACTTATTCGCGATATTTTCCAAAAAATAATGACTCCGTCCCGTGGCCCCACGTAAATCTGGGCCTGCTGTCCATGTCGAAGTCGTTCACGCCAGATTTAGGTCTTCATTCGGCTTTTTGGCTATTGAGGAGGGTCCGGTGCTTAAAAACGAGAGCTCCATGTCAGTAGATTTACTGGCATGTAAAAGAACTCCTGTGAGACGAAATTACGGCACACCGGTGACGCTTATGTGATCCTAGCAATTAACAGCGTCGTTAAACTACAAAATATTTTTTATGGGTCCGGATCCTGCAATGTGATCTCCACTGACGGCTCGAAGGACGATTGGGGAGTAGTGTATGCTTTTATCCAAGGCCGCAACAGTTTTAGCTTTGGTCTTTTACCGCAGTGCTCGATTTTACAGCAGTGATTTTTTGTATTTAGCAAGCTCTTTTATATACACCCTATGACAAACATAATGGCTAAACTCTGGAAGCGTATATTCGTCTTAAGTCCATGTCGTCTCCGGGGCCAGTTTGGGATGGGGACACAGAATGCGTGTGTTTAGCGTCGTTGTGTTGTCATTTCTGATATTGAGTCTCAGCCACTCAATGTTAGTGGATGGCCAAGTGGTTGGACTTAGACAAGTACGCGCTTCTAGAGTCTGCTATTTTTTTTTTTTTTTTTTTTTTTTTCTTTTGTCCTAGGGTGCTAATATGTATATACACCTCGGCAACCCTTGCAGCGATTTCTTATTTGCTCGGCTTCTTTGAGTGTCCTCCAGGGCCTGCGGACGTTGTACAATTACCATCCACTGGTGCAGCGTATCCAGGACTTCTTCAGATCCTCGCTAGTCCCGGCACACGCGTCTCCTTTATGTGGGTACCTGGACAGGTAGACCTGCCAGAAAACGAGGCTGCTAAGCCAGCCGTTTCAGATCCCATGTGTGTTAGCGCTTTTGTTCCCTCCGGTGATTTTTGCTTAGGTTTACGCCGTGCCCTCCTTTCACGGTGACTGGAGTAACGCTAAGGAGACGAACTGCAGGAGGTGAAGCCCTTCCCTGTCACCGGGAGGACTTCCTCGCGCGCCTCGCGTCGCGAGAAAGTGATTTTAGCCAAACTGCGTGTCGGGCACTGCCCTTTTAGCCATCGGCGCCTTTTATCCTCAGATGCTGCACCGGCCTGTGCTGATTGCCATGAGCCTCTGACGTTGCGGCACGTTTTAATGCAGTGCCAGCTTTTAACCCCACTAAGGGAATCCCTGGGCCTGCTAGTGACCCTGGCTGAAGTGTTGGGAGGCTCTGCATATGCTGTGGAGCGAGTGTTGCGTTTTATTCGTGACTGTGGACTGGACAGCTGTGTTTAACTCAGATATTTTAACTTTTACTTGTCTCTTTTCATTTAGCTCTTGAAGCGAATTATGTTATCGATCCTACTTGGGCTTTTATGCTTCCGTTTATGTCTACCTTTTTGTTTCTGGCACTGTTTGGTGACGTTTTACTGTTTTAGCTGTTTATACTAGAGGTATAGCTTACCCATTTTAGCCTTTATGTTTTGTTTGGGCAGTAATGATCGCCGCACTACCACTTCTACTACCCGGAGCAGACTTCGTTTTCAAAGGTTACTAATACAGCCCGTTTGAAAACGCTGAACGGAGTAGCTGACTCTCTAAATGTGCAGGTAAAGAAGTTGAGTTGGTCTGCGGAGTAGAGGAGAAAAATACCATGTTATTGGTCGGGAGTGTGAGGGAGAAGGTGGCCCTGGTAAGGGGGACACTCCAAAAGCTATTCTTGTGCATAGGCGTTGCCGCTCCTGGTCCTTTGCAAGAATTAAGTTAGAATAATCTCAGTGTAAAGATAAAAGGGAGTCTAAAAAGTAATATGTCTCGGCCTCTAGTTACATTAACACATTCCAAAACTGGGATTAAGGTGGCCATACTGAACGATGACTTCCCCCAGCTGGTTCCGTTACAAACGCAGAGTGAAGGGATAAGGGCATCAGTGGGTTAAAAACGATTCCCCGAGAGGGAGCGTTCTACTTTTCTATGACTGCTAAAACACAAAGGATATCGTACTTGTCGTCTGTCATAAGAGAATTCTTGGAGTGATGATGATGATGATGTAGCTTTGCGAGCTCCTAACTACCTGCTCCACAGTGCCCCTATAAAATGGATTATGGCAAAAGCCAGAGATATTGTCGAAGAAGTTCTGTTTTTGTGCATCAGCTTTTCTGGATGAAATGGGTACAGGCTGTAAAGGGGGTGTGAATCCCCACAGTAACTACATCTGTGATCAAGGCTCCAACTGAACCTTAGGATGTCCGGCCTCAAATGGAAAGAATTGTAATTTATACTAACATTAAGCTCCAATGTTTTTTTTTTTTTTTTTTTTTTTTTTTTTTTCCCAGTTTAACCCACAACCGCTTTGAGAGTACCTTATGGTGGCATAAAGAAACTGGATTTTGAAGTCCTATTAATATAAGCACTTTGACTCAGGCAAGGCCATATTATGGAACTAAGGATAAAAGTTTTTCAATTTCCAGAGTTTGTCCGTTGTAAAGGCACGGTAACACCTGGGCTATGTCAGAATTTCTTGCGAGGGGATTGGTGAAGCCCTTGATGAGGCATGCGGAAGTGGTAGTCTACTCGGTATATGTTCCCTATGACTGAGAAATCTCCTGCCCAGGAGTTCAGGGAGTAGTGTCCTCATCCTACTGATCAATTGTAACTTCTACACATCAGTCGCTGAGTTAACGACATGTCCAGTGATATCGAAGACATTATGAAGCACAAAATAAGGAGGAGTGGTGAAAACTTCTCACATCAGATCGGCAACTTCACGATTTTGGCGGTCTAGCGCAGCTTCTTCCCTACATAAGGTATGTTTATGGGGATGTAATTACATTTTTTTCTGTTTTGCAAAGATCTGAGCGAAAGATCGGAGAATAAATATTTCGTATGACTAATGAATATGCAGTTCGTAATGAATCAACATGGCAGGATTTCATTGGTATTTGTCCAGACGGAGCCGCTTTTATGATAGGCCAAGTGAAAGAATTCATGGTTAAAGTACACTAAGTAAATCCTAACTTAAAAATCACCTTTTGTATCGTTCATCGCGAAGCCATTGATCCTAGATCTTCGCCATGTCCTCTGAAAATTGTTGTGGTCGAAGTAGTTAAAATCGCGAGTTCATGAAATTGTGGTTCCCAACGCATTTTAACGAGGTGAAGTGTTAACCCGACTGTTTGAACTTAAACAGGCGGTACTTCCACTTCTTATTATTGAGGGCATGGGTATGCGGATTTATTTGCAGATAATGAATGGGTATCTAGGTTGGCATATCTCCAATATTTTCGTACACTTGAATGGCTAGACAGAAAAATGCAGATTAGAAAGGAAAATATTCTGACTAGCATTGACAACATTCAAGGATTTATAAATGACTTAAGTTTGTGGGCATAGAAAGTTAAAAATGGATCGCGTTCCCAACTGGATGCCTCTTCCTAGCAATAATAGGGTGACTTTAAGAACATTTAGTAATGTTGCAGCAGAGTTTCAAAAACTATTATGAAAGGGGTGTTGAGAATTTGGACTGATCCATCCGTGCTCTGATGCATCCGTGGATTCGAAACATCTTCCGAATAATTTAAGCTTACAAAAGAAACTACAAGACTTCTAAACAGACAGAACATTGAAATGAGAAATTTTGTAGAGTCTTTGGAAACATTTTGGTTGTCAATAGGCAGTGAATACCTAGTTAACTCCCGGTAGGCAGTTAAGTGTTACTACATTCTCAATTACGTATTTGTGTAAATTGGGCTTCTCGACGTTGACTAAAATTAAAACAGCAAAGAAAGAATCAGATCCATGGATGAAGAAATGGGGCTTGTTTTATCAACGATTCCGCCACGAATATGTCGTCTGTTGGCACCTAAGGGGCTCAAAAATCGCCTTGAAGTTATTTCCTTCAAAATTCATACAACTAACCCGCGGAGCAATACCCCTTTGCGGACTATGACCTACCACCCGGACACTGCGTCCCCCACCACTGACCACCACAGGCGTTATGTACGAGTGCAGCACTACAGGAAAAACATGGTCATTCAGGGTCGGTTATGTGGTCTTCACAAGAAGGGGCTGCTACTTCTCAGTCAAGCAACTTCTCAATTGGCCCAGAGGAACCTAACGGGGCTGACTGGCGGAGGAAAATCGATACGCCGGTATCGGGAGTTGAAACCGGGTCCTCCGCTTGGTTAGCAGCAGCGGTACCACTGTGTTGAACTAAAATTCAAAGTTAATAAATTTTTAACAAGTGCACGAGTGTATTCCTGCTTATAATAATAATAATAATAATAATAATAATAATAATAATAATAATAATAATAATAATAATAATAATAATAATAATAATAATAATAATAATAATAATAATAATAATAATAATAATAATAATAATAATAATAATAATAATAATAATAATAATAATAATAATAATAATAATAATAATAATAATAAGCAGAAGAAGAAGAAGAAGAAGAAGAAGAAGAACAATAATAACAATAAAAATAACAATAAGAATAACAATAATAATAATAATAATAATAATAATAATAATAATAATAATAATAATAATAATAATAATAATAATAATAATAATAATAATAATAATAATAATAAAATGATGATAATGATAATAATGTTAATGATTATAATGATAATAATGATGATGATGATGATAATAATAATAATAATAATAGTTAATAATAATAATAATAATAATAATAATAATAATAATAATAATAGTAATAATAGTAATAATAATAATAATAATAATAATAATAATAATAATAATAATAATAATAATAATAATAATAATAATAATAATAATAATAATAATAATAATAATAATAATAATAATAATAATAATAATAATAATAAAATGATGGTGATGATAATGATAATAATGTTAATGATTATAATGATGTTGATGATGATTATGATAATAATCATATAATCATATAATAATAATAGATTACATAACTACGTAATGTTCCTAATTATATTAAGATTCATACTGTTTTGGAGTGCCGGGTTGAACTCAGGCCCTTCTGGTCTGTGCCTGAGTAAAAAGGGAAGCGGAACACTGCCCTAGAGGACGCCCATGAAACAGCCCACATCTTGCAAAGCACTACGACAGCCGTGCATAATAAAACGACAACTCCAACAAATAAATGGATAAAGTGGTCTCTGGTATCAACGATTTCCGCTTCTGCAAGGTTCACAAACAAGGGTATGCTACAGAAACACAGCAGCACACTGAAGACCACACTTAGTCACCTGAAAGGCTATGTTACCTTTACCGCGCCCACTCTTATCCTCCGAAATCGATGGTTCAAGAAAATCTTCTGAAATCGCAGGTTAGTATGAGGACCTCAGCAATGACATTCTGTATCTGCCGTAGGTACCTTCCTCATCCCACTGCCTTTTGGAGCTCCAACTGTTTGCGTAGACGGTGTTGCCACATCTTTTTCTTCGATCGCGCTAAGATGTAACTCAACAAGTAGAATCTCTAACACTCTGTATGAGGGAGTGTAAACGACTTGGCAATAGTAGATACTTTCGCTAAGAGTACATTGAGAGGACCCTCTCTATTGTGTTCATGTCATTATCAGCCGAAGAAAGTTGAGGGACAGTGTTTCAACCTCCTGGAATTTGGTCGTTAAGGAATGGGCACTACTATAGGTGCCCCAATTCTCCGCACGACTCTCCACGCAAGCAGAACCGAAACAATGCAGTATGCTTACAAAAATTCTATTTGCTACACGTGTCACTGAAGTCCAGAAAACAGCACCACAAGTGTAAATACACTACCTCCAAATATCATTACATGTAAAATAAAACAGACCAAGGTAGTTAGCTGGTAATTTATAAGGAAATTTACAATATGCGGTCTGAAAGTTTCCATCAAGAGTTGGTAACGCCAGTACATCGGGCTTAATGCCATAGGCAGTCCGTCATGAAAAGCAGTGTGTAAGCTAACAGCCTATACACCAACAGTTTCCCAGCAGTAAACTATAGCCAGCAAATAGAGTTACTGCGTCATGAGCACTTCGTCATAGTCAACATCGCATTACCAGCAAGCTTGTATAGCCAACCGGGGTAGGGAGATGGAAGTCGCAGTAAAACAAACAATGGCAAAGTAGAACATGGTGAAATGCAGCAAAATCTCTCCGTTATTATCCGGGGTAAAATGTTCTGATTGTAAGTAATGTGTAGTTTAAATAAGGCCAAGCAACTACGGTTTTTAATGCATTTCTAGTACGTGCTAAATTGAACGCAGAAAGACAAAATAAGAATTCAACTCTAGTAACACAATCAGTATTTGTTGGTTTTAAATGTGCCATTGTATTTTTAAGGTTAAACTTTATCTGTTGCATACATTTAAATCTAATAGATTGGTGAAGGCTAAGACTTAAATGAGTCGTCTCGTAACGTAATGTTAGAATACCAGCTTCTTTGACTGAAATAACCATAGTAGGTACCTATTTCATTATTGGCTGTATTTGCTCTAATGTGGTCGACTTCTTGTTTGAAAACCTTTATAAAGTTCTTGTAATATGGGGATCCACATTGAGTTTACTTCATCTGCATTTCAATTATTTATGAAACAGAACCCGTATTGTAGAATAAAAACAACTTCACCTAACGATTCACCCCTTCAGTCCACCACATGTGAAGCTTTTAAACGAGTCACATGAGTTTAATATGTCGCACAAAATGTTCGAGTATTATTACAAGGTATCCAATAGTTACAGAGGACTAACATAGCAACCAAAATCTCATCAAAATGTTTACAACAAAACGTTTTCCCGTTCACGTAGGCCGTTATAGGAGTGACAACTAGGCAACAATAGGAGTGACAACTAGGCAACAACCACAGTAACTCTATGGTTACAGTAAGATTTTCTGACGTGTCTAAGCAATGCTCGGAAAAGAATGCGTAGAAATTTGTCTTCTTCACTGCAATTCATGGTCACTGAACGAAGTATTATCATCACATCCACCAACTCTGAGTACTCCCTCCCGCACGCACATACCTGGACATATGGATGTGCGTGCATGTCTTGATCGTCAAGGCTAAGAACTGAGGTATCATGAATTGTCATTCCTCTAGATGAGCTAAGTCTTAAAATTGGGATATTTTTCTAAGAGGAAGAATGGCACAAATGGCACAATTGAGTAAGAAAGAGTATTGTTTATATCTTTTATGGTTAGACCGCAACATCCCTGGTTCAATTCCGAGCAATAGCATTGAACAATTCAGTCTCTTTCTACCCCTTTCCAATAAATATTGTGTTTCAACAGAAGCTTTCATGATCTGGTATACGGATTTCTAAAGCATTATGGACAGGATGGAGGGAAATAAGACTTAACTGCGACTGGGCTATAGGCAGAATGTCCGTAAATAACAAACAACACCCTTAACCCACTTACAGTTTGATGTCGTTTGCAGACAGCCCTTGGATCGGTATATCCCCCCCCCTTTCCCCCCCTTTTTGTTCCCTACCCGTTAGTGACTCTTGGCCTTTGTTGCTTCGTAATGTTTGGTTTGAATATGGATAACTTAACTCAAACTGCTTAAAAATTCCTCTGACAAGGACGACTTAAATATTGAAGATTAATTTTAAAATAAGGATATAATCCATGATATTGATACGAATCAAGTAAATATAAATAACTAGCTTCTATTTTACGACTTTAGCTGTACATGGGCTTAAATGTTAGACCACCAGCTTTAAATTTCTTGCGTGTTAATGTATATCTTTTATAATATTCTACTGCTCACACAGTGTTACCTTTTGCTTAATAGTATATTGCCCTAAAACACACTTGCCCAGCTTCATGCTAGCAACTCTTCCGGCTTTACGCACTTGTATCTTTTCTCATTCCAGTTCAGGGTGTTCGGAAACTCAAGGGAACAACCTTAGGGAGGTGAAGTCCCTTCTTGTCACCTGGAAGACTTCCTGGCGCACCTGTCACCGCGAGGAAGTGGTTTTACCTAGATTGCGCATCGGGCATTGCCGTCTTAGTCACGGTCACCTTTTATCGTCAGATGCTGCGCCGCTCTGTACTCATTGCCATTAACCTTTGACGGCGCGGCATGTTTTACTTCAGTGCCAGGCTTTTACTCCGATACGTGTGTCCCCGGCTCTGCCAGCTACCCTTGCTGAGGTGTTGGCAGTTACTGGAAGTCCGTATAGTTTTTATTCTATTTTATCCGCCTTAGCGGTACTGGCGATCGTGCTTGACTCGCTGATATTATCTTGTTTATTTTTAGTTGGTCGTACGATATATATATATATAAACACAATATATATAAACAAAATATATATAAACATAATATATAAATATATATATATATATATTGTGTTTGTTCCTCTCGCTTTGCTTTTACGGTTCCTGACGCTGTCTTCATGACGTTTTAACGTTTTAGGTCTAGTTCCTGCGTTTTTAGCCATATTGTTCTGTTTGGCCACTCACGACCTCAGCAGTTGTGCACCCCAAAAGCCCAACTACTACTACCACCACCGCCGCCGTCGCTTCCACCACTACCACTACCACCACAACTACCACCATAACCACCACTACCGCCACCTTCACCACCACTACCACCACCACTACCACCACTACTACCACCACTACCACCATAACCACCACTACCGCCACCACCACTACCACCACCATTATCCACTGCAAACAGCCACCCGAGTATGGCGGGAGACCATACACATGGAGAGATGATGGGAATGCTAATATGGATAGAGCTGAAAGAGAGAACATGGTTACGGAGCAGGAGGTCGGATCTCCAGTTCCGGTCGGGAGTTCCGGTGACCAGGCCAGTATGCAAGAAATGGTTACTGGAACACCGAGAGTAACAGGTCAGTTTCTAGGGACAGGTGAAATTTTAAGTGAGAAAGAACTTGACCCTTTTAAAAGACGCCCATTAATTGGACGGTCTCCACCACATAAAACCAATGAGAGTATAACCGGTACAGGGCTAACATTAACACAAATGGAAACCCAGGAAGAAGTTTGAAAGTCAGATCCTTCTATGGGAAGGGTAGCTACAAAGATTCAAGAAAGAACTATTGGAACACAGAAACCAGGAGGTCAAATATTTGTGGTAGACAATCCTGATGGCGAGAAAGTAATTGATCCTTTTAAAAAGCGCCCGTTAATCGGAAGGTCGTCACCACAGAAAGCCCATCAAAGACGTGGCTCGACAGGAAGCATGACAACTGAGTGTCCTTATGAGTATAAAGATGCTAGTGAAGTTAGTATCACTGAAGGGTTCAAGGACATTAATTGGGACAGTAAGAGGAGAAGACTCCAAAGTCCTGAGAAATCAACAAAGAATAGAGTCGAGCACGTGTCATCCCAGCAAGTACCCGGTAAAGAACAGATGGTGTATGATGAGTCTAGGCTAGATGGAGAGGACCTTAAGGTGATACGTTCGCTCCTTGAGGATATGAGTAAATGTAGCAGAGAACTAATGGTTATGATAAAGAGCACGCCAAACACTAAGGCGGACATAAAAAGAGGAATTAAAGATATGGAGCAAATCACTGATATTATGCTCACACGCATGAAGGAAAGGGAAACTTATCCGCAGAAAACTAAAATGAAGTCCGTGGCTATACAAACTTGCGAAGGTGATTTTAATAACATCGGAAACAAGAAGGAAACAGGAGTACAGGTTGATATGAAAAGGGGAACGGAGCTAACGGAGACTATTATGAATGCCAAAAGTTTCGAAGCTTTCGCCCCTCTGCTAGATATGCATTGGCCGGAAAATATTTATCAAAGCACTTATATATTGTATGGAAATCCAATGGGAATAAAAGGAGACATTGCAATAGTAGTAAATACTGATGATCAAGGGCAACAAGGGTTACTGAGGCAGTTAAAAGTAGCCCAGTTTGAGGTGTTTGACCTTATATCAGGGAAACTAGATATGGATAAGGTAGAATATTTGAGAACAACCACAAGCATATACACCAGTAGAGGAAATAAAAAGGAAATTTCCCGGTATATATACCTTATACCTTACCTGGTGGACACTGATGGTATGAACGATATGGAACAGTTGGATACAATCCTGCACCAATGGAAACGATTAGCAGAAGAACAAGAGAGGAAAGACATAATAATTGCGACGGCTAGCGGATTGGATAGGGATTACGTCAGAAAACTTTTAGAGTGGGTATTCCATGAGAGTGGAATAAAACTTGGTTACATGCTGCCTGCAAATGCCCAAAAGATACAGAGAAAATAACTCTGGAAATCACAGAAATCGGCTGACAAGAAATCCAACGAACCCCAGGAAATGGTAAGAGTCAAAGCAAATGGAAAAACGTTTGCAGATATGTTGAAAGCAGTAAAGAAGGATGTTGATATAGATAAAATTGGTGTGAAAATACAGAACTTAAGGAAAAGTGGTAAAGAAGAGTTGGTGCTCACAGTGGAGGGGGAAGGAAAAGCAAATGTCCTGAGAAAGGAGATAGAGAGGAGTAGCAAAGAATTAGAAGTTATTACGAGTAGGAAGGAAGCTACTATCCTCTTATAAGAATTAGAGCCTACTATTAATGAGGACACATTGAAGACTACAATAGGCGATGAAGTGGGAGTAAAAGCCTCTGAAATAGACATATGCGCTCTGAGACCTGGCAGAGCGGGAAATTTAAACGCAATCATAGGTATACGAATAGAGTGATCTAGGCAGCTGCTAAGGAAAAGAAGGTTAAAAACAGGTTGGACAGAATGCCAGGTGCGAGAAAGGGTATACGTATCAAGGTGCTACAAATGTTTTGATTGAGACATAGAGCTCATGAATGACACCAAGCCTAAGAGTGTACAAACAACTCCTTTTGCATTAAATGTGAAAAAGAGGGACATAGGTTCGACCAAATGAGATGTCTGGTCTTTAGAAAGATAGTATTGAATGCCAGAGCGAGGAAACTAAAATTCATATGATGGTTATACGTGATATACGCATAATCCAGGCTAATCTAATGAGATAAAACTAGAGCCACGACATGGTACAAGCAACGGCAATTAAGAAGAACGTGGACATCATAGTCGCTTGTGAGCCAAATAGGAAACGAGTGTCTGACGGCAGTTGGGTCAAGGATAAAAGAGGTGACGTAGCACCATGTTTTGTTAATAAGAAACTTGAGGTGTTAAAGGTTAGAGAAGAAGAAGGTTATGTTTGCGTGTATTTGAAGCAGTGCAATTTATATTGTTGCTACAGCTCACTTAATATTCCGTTGGATGTATTTAAGAGTGAAATAGACCTCCTAATGCAAGACAAAATGCGTACAGGTGGTGAATGCATCCTTTTGGGCGATATAAATATTAAATCGCCACAATGGGGATCTCCAGTAGCAGACCGTAGAGGCAAATACTGGACAGAATGGATGGCAACACGAGATTTGGTGGTGCATAATATTGGGGGTGTACCGACCTTTGTCAGAGACAACTGTGAGTCATACATAGATGTTACGTGCTCTTCACAGAACTTAGCTCGAAAAATCGCGAATTGGCAAGTGTCAGAGGAGGAAACTCTCAGTGATCGCCGGTTTATTTATTTCGAAATCAAGGGCACAAGAGAGCGCAAAGAATTTAACCTAGAAAAGAGGAAGATAGAATATGATTGGGAGGTGTTAAAAACCACACTTGAATGGAAGTTAAAAGGAGTGGATGCTAACATAGGAGAGGGAACCCATGAACGTTTGACTAAGATTTTACAAGAGGCTTGCAAACTAAGTCAGATAAAGAGATCAAGAGCGAATAGAAGCCAAGTACCATATTGGTGGAGCAACGAAATAGAGGATTCAAGGAAAAAATGTATACAACAACGAAGAATTGTGACCAAGCTTCGTAGAAGAAACTTAGACTTGGAAGAAATTGAGGTAGCAAAGAATGAATACAGGCAATGCAGGAATGAGTTGGCCAGACTCATTTACCAGTCTAAATGTATTAGTTGGCAAAAGGTGAGTGATGAGTTAGAACATGACATATGGGGAGCTGGCTACAAAATAGTCACAGGGAAAATTATAAATAAAACTCCTTTTGACCTGAGTACTGAGAAGAAAATGGAAATAGCTAGGGTGTTATTCCCTACAAGAGAAGACAACGTGGAACCAGTAGCCAGGAAGCCCAAAGTAGAGTTATTTACTCTGGAGGAAATGAATGAGGCAATAAGCAAAATAAAGACAGGGAAAGCACCCCGAATCGATGGAATAAACCCAGAGGTACTTAAAGCTGCCGTTAAAATAGCACCAGAGTTATATCTGGGAACGATAAACGACTTGTTACGGAAACAGGAATTTCCAGATAAGTGGAAAATACCAAAGGCAGTGCTGCTCTTGAAAGGAAGTAAATCCCCTCTGGAGCCCTCAGCGTATAGACCACTGTGTTTATTGAATACCTTTAGCAAGTGGTTCGAAGGAATGATTAAGACCAGGCTAGAAAAAGAGATCACAGAAAAAGGAGGGTTATCTTATCAACAATATGGATTTCGTAAACAGAAATCAACAATACAAGCCATTCATGCCGTACTCAAAATAAAGACGGAATGGGGTGGAAAGTGGGTCGCATTAATTACCTTGGGCGTGAAAAATGCTTTTAACTCCGCCACGTGGAGCACAATATTAAATGATCTAAAGGAAAGGAATATCTCCACGTACATAATAAATGTATTTACGTCCTACTTTCATGGAAGGAAAATAAGAATTGACAAAGAAGCTGTAGAAATAACAGCAGACGTGCCACAGGGTTCGAATCTTAGACCAACTCTTTGGAATATATTATACCACGGTGTCCTCAGGCTGAAATTGACGGACGGCGTAATGCAAATTGCTTTTGCAGACGATCTTGCCTTAGTGGTAACTGCCGAAGATAAACAAGAATTGATATTTAGAGCAAATGAATCGCTAAGACGTATTGATAGATGAATGACTTACAATGAACTAGAGTTGGCACCACACAAAACAGAAGCAGTCATCATGAAGGGTCCTAGAAACCAGTTTACTGGCTGTTTTACACTGAAGGGAACAGAGATAGTTCCTAAGAAGGCTGTTAGATACTTGGGAGTCATGATAGGCGAGAATACAACCTTTGGTGAGCACATCAAAACAGTTGCTAAAAGGGCAGAACAGAGAGCCTCACAATTAGCTAAAACAATGCCAAATATAGGAGGACCGCAAACAATCAAACGGCAAATGTTATGTGGGGTGGTTTATTCAATTATGCTTTATGCTGCACCGATCTGGCATTCAGTACTAGAAAAGAAGAAACATGTAAAAGAAATAGAGAGAGTCCAGGGAAAGGTATTGCTAAGAATGGTGAGCGCCTATAGGACAGTATCTAATAGGGCACTGCAGGTAATAGCGGGAGCCATTCCAACTGATTTATTGGTGAAGGAAAGGCAACTGACAAGTGACCCCAATATACGTCTTTCTACCGAAGAAAAAGAGGTGATTAGAAATCAAATCATCAATGAATGGCAATCGAGATGGGATACAACACTGGTAGGACAATGGACCAAAAGATTAATCCCGGGTGTGAGACCATGGCTAAGATGCTCACATCGACAAGTGGACTACTTCCTAACACAAGTTTTAACCGGACATGCAAGGTTTAAGAGTTACGCTCTTAGAATGGGAAAGACTGATACCATTAATTGTATATATTGCAACGATGAGGACTCAGTAGAACATACTTTCTTTCACTGCCCACGTTGGGAGGGGAAGAGAAGGGAAATATATGCAAAACTGGATATGCAATTGTCGGTAGATAACCTCTGTACTGTTATGATCGAGAAAAAAGATGCATGGAAAATGGTGAAACAACTAGCAAGGTACATCCCTGAAACCAAAGAGAGTGATGTAAGGAAGTTTGTAGAGCAAATACGCTAGAGCTATTTTAAACAGATAAGTCCCGGTTAATTGCGGCATCTTTTAAGGCTACCATCCTGAAGTTATGCACTTTTGCGGTTCCAGGTGGCATGCCATGTGAGTAAGGGCTTTTTAGTTGGTAGGAATCCAACTCGCAGTGGCGTCTAAGAAGATTTTTCCCTTACTATAAAAAAACTACCACCACCATTACCACTACCACTACTACCACCACCACCACCACTACCACCACCACCACTACTACCACCACTACCACCATTACCACTACCACTACTATGTGCTGCCACTACCATCACCACTACCACCACCATTACCACTACCACTACTACCACCACCACTACTACCACCACTACCACCACCACCACTCCTACTACCACCACCATTACCACTACCCCTACCACTACTATGTACTACCACTACCACCACCACCGCCACCACCATTACCACCACTACCACCACTACCACCACGATCACTACCACCACCACTACCACCACCACTACCACTACCACAACTACTACCACTACCACTACAACATCCACTATTACTACCACTACCACTACCACTACAGCATCCACTGTTACTACCACTACTATGTACTACTACTACTACTACTACTACTACTACTACTACTACTACTGCTGCTGCTGCTACTACTACTACTACTACTACTACTACTACTACTACTACCACTACTACTTTTTCCCCTAATATTTAGCTTGACCCTTGGCATGCGCATGACTGCAGTGTGTGGCCAAAATTTGGATAACCAACATTCATATTCCTAACATTGTATTTTACGAACACACAGAGTGGACATATTGCCTTATTGGAGAACGCAACTGTTAAATGGTATATAACGTTTAATAATGTTTTCTTGTTATCAGTACAAATTGTTGTGAAATACATATTTTATAAGTACATATTAACTGTTATTTTGTAACATAGTTCGAATTGCTATTATTCGCACCGATTGTAATGTGTTCTATAGTGGATACGGTTAAATGTAATGTAGAGGCCTAACTCATGTCACGAATCCTGGATCTCTTTTTTGTTTTTGTTCATAGATGAGAAAAACTGTTCTCATCTGTGGCTTACTTCAAACATTGTAGCCATGCGCCCACTGAGAAGTTTTCAATTAGGATACATACCTCGGTTGTTGTATTATACATATATCTATCTCCAGCCTAGATTATCCAACGCTTCCCCCTCCCCCCGTACCTACCCCTCCAACGGTAGGTACGAGTTTGGTGAACCCGGGGTCCCGAGACGCTCACCGGTGCGGAGCCATTGCATTGTCATGTGTACCCAAGTAGCTCCCGAAGGGCCAGGTCACCATGTGTAGTTCAGCGGCCGGGTGTCACTGGGATGTACTGTGTTGCCGCTGTCTGGGGCCCGATGTAATTATCCACAAGTCTCCTGAATCCACATTGACTTCTTTGAGGCAGCTTGCCCTAACGTGGAGTGGGCCACCGGCGCTTATATCGATGGTAAGGGCCTGACTTTGGTGATTGTATCGCATACCAGACCGTAGTGACAGGCGGAGGGTAAATTTTCTGAAGTACTCCTTGAGATCGAGTCTGAAGTGTGTGCTTCAGGCCGGCACAGACCGTAAGATTTAGGTGTCTTTTCCCTTTATCCCCCGGATGGCAGACTGGCACAGAAGGTTCCGGAAGGGGGACTTAATAATCATGGCTCCTCTGCGCACAACCACTTCATCACCTCGATTACTGGTAATGAGACTGACCTGTGAGGGTAACACTATGACACACCTGAGTCCATTTCACATTAAGGGACAGTTGAACAGAATCTGTGGTCCTGTAAAATATGCTACACCTTGTACGGAGGATAGCTTGCTGATATAATGTACTTAAGACACCCAGCCAGCGAGACTGTTAAGTGCAAGTCTCCTGAGTCGGTCTGGGTGGCTCAGTAGGTTAGACGCTGCCTAATGATCCCATGATCACGGGCTCAAATTAGACCCAGACCAATGGTTTTTTTATGTGTGCTTAAAAGCGACAGCTCTATGTCAGTAGATTTACTGGCATATTGAAGAACTCCTGCGGGACACAATTCCAGCACATCAGCGATCTACCAATAGACTGCATCGTTAAAACAACAAAATAATTTAATTGTTTGCAAGTCTACTGGAATCTTACCCAGTGAAAATCAAGAAGCACAAAAGCCTCAATAGCTCTCGCGGTGTGATTAGCACTTCAAATTTAGAAGATCTCTCCAACGTGGACACAGTGAACTGCCATTCCGACCAAGGCGTTATTGCTGGGTTCAGATTAATCGGGAAGAGGGACGACCACCTGTTTCCTTTGCGCGCGGTATTTCTTATGTTTGAGCGCACCATGTTCCCGAACTTCATCTTCTATAGCTACGACTATGCAGCAGTTCGTCCCTACGTCCCGAATGCTATGAGATGTTATCGCTACCAAAACTGCGGGCACGGGCAGCAACGCTGTACCGTCTCACCAGTTTCTCCTCGTTGTGAACGCAAATGTCACTGGTGCATTCCTTTGCACTGGACTCCACCTGTGTTAAGCGTGGTGGTGCCATCAAAATCACACGACTGCTCACGTTTCCAAGAGGAAAGGCATATAAAATAGCTCAGAGTGAAGGAACACCTGAACCTTCCAGAGGCAAGAAACCGTTATAATGATCTTCACCCGCCTACCAAGTTGAGGCATTCGGCCACCATCCACCATGCTGTTCAGAAGCATGACGCCTAGATACAGACGTGCCCCGGTTCGCTCTCGCATCCTTCCGTGGGATACCAGACTCACCAGTTCGATGGGCATGCTTCTGTCCCGCCTGCAGTAAGACAGTCTGCATCCTCAGCCGTTTAGATACCAGCTTCAACAGACACAGTGCTCCTGTGTTGCCTAGGGTTAGACATCGTTCGGCCTCACGCACATCTCAGGAGTTGCCGGAGGATGGATTTCACAACGTTGGTCCGAAGTTAACCAGGTAAAGAAGGCAAAAGTAGATACCACTTACTAACCTCCTTTTTACCATGGAATACTTCAGTGGAATGGTAATGGGTTCCGGAAACGAGCTCTGAATATACAGCATGTAATTTCCCAACGATAGCCCTCAATCGTCTGTCTAAAACCAACCCATTGGCAGCCTAATCATGGCTGACATCTTCGTGGTTCTTCGGCATTTAGAACTGACTCTGCAGCTGATGGGCCAGCAAGCTCCTCTGGTGGCGCCTGCTATCTCTGCCGCCAGCATACCGCTTAACACACCGCTGCAAGGTGTAGCAGCACATGTGCAACTGCATATCAGCATCTCCTTTTGCAACGTCTATTTACCTCCAATCAGTGTCGCATGACATAACGATATTTGGGCTCTTTTGGCACAGATTCCGCAACCGCACTTCTTTTAAGGAAACCTCAATGCCAACCACACTCTCTGCGGCTCCGACATTGACGGTGCCCAAAGGTGCCTTATAGCAAACGGTTGCGATATGTCCGGCTTAGTCCTGCAGAATACTGATGCGACAAACTTGTTATCATCTGCCTACGTTACATATTCGGCCACAGATGTTTCCATCTGCCGTCCGGCATTATTTTCCCTTATTGATTGGTTGGTGCTTTCCGAACTATTTGTCAGTGATCATTACCCCATTAACATTCACTTATCCGGTCACCAGCCTGTGCCAACACGACCTCCTCATTGTATTGTTTCCAAGCCTAACTGGGGGAATTTCGCTCCCTCATTCACCTCACCGAACATGCTTTTGCCACCGTCGATCAAAAGGTGGAATATTTCACTCGCTCTATCCTTCTTGCAACGGATTCCAGGGTTCCTGGAAGTTCATCTACACCACCACAGGTCCCTGTACCTTGGTGGCCCGAGGTAAACCGTTTAGCGATTAAAGCACGCAAGTGTGCTCTGCGTGTACTCCATTTGCAAAATTTGTAGCTTTTAAACACGTTCGTAATAGCGCACGCTTTCTACTTCGTGGAGCTAAACGCAAGTCTTGGGAGAAACTGTCTCTTCTGCGTTGGAGGACGTTAACAAAACAAAACAACAAAAAAAGCGACAATCATTTCAGTTTTGCCGTCAACGGCTTGTATTATACCAGCGAGCAGGATATACCTGACGCCCTTACTGCTTCGTTCACTCCTACGAGCCATACTGATAGTTAATAAAGAGCCTTTCTACCTATTAAGGAATCTGCGTAGCGCATAATTCTCGATTTTAACAGTGACTAGTGAACCGCACAACGCACTTTAACTGAAGCGGAGCTGGTGCATTCCTTTTCCCTCACAAAGTACTATTCTGCTGATCCTTATGACATCTCTTGCAAGCGATGCTTCACCTTCCACCTGCGGCACTCTCCTTTCCGCTGAGCATTGACAAACGACTCTGGCTTCAGCAGGTTTTCCGGTCTTCCTGGCGAGACGGTATTGTCATTCTGGTCCCTCGGCCAGGAAAGACCGGAAGCTTCCCCCTAGCTACCACCTTATTTTCCAAAGACTGTCCTTTGTAAGACCTTCGAACGGATGATTAACACTCGCTTAGTGTGATGGCTAGGGACGTGTAAGCTGCTAAGCAATATTCAGTGCAATATTCGTCACCATCGTTCCAGTGTCGACAATCTGACACGTTTGGAGGCTTACTTACAAAATGCCTTTCTTCTGAAGCAGCATGTCATGTGTGTCTTCTTCGATCTGCAGAAGGCCTACGACACCACTTGGCGCTATGGTAACTTACGCACTCTGAATGGTCATTTAGCGATCTTCCCTTTAAATTTTTAGAACCACGCCGATTTCGTGTCCACGATGGAAACACACTGTCTCACGAAAGGATCCAGGAGAATGGTGTACTCCAGGGGTCGATTCTCCGTATCATGCTGTTCGCCGTTGCCATTAACGGCATCCCTAGTATTCTTCGTGGCGGAATGCCGATGTCACTGTATGTTGATGACTTTGCCGCCTACTACCGCTCGTATAATCTCGAGTACATTGAGCATCAACTACTTATGACCATAACTTCCATCGCCGAGTGGACGCTTCGTGTCGACCTTCAGTTCTGCCCTACGAAAACACAGTGTATGCACTCTCTTCGACTTCGTGATGTACAGTCTCCACCTGATCTTCATCTGTGTGGCACACGACCACCGTTTGTTCCGCACCTTAAGTACCCAGGCCTTCACCTCGACAGCAAACACATCTGGGAGCACCACATTTGTCAACTTCGTGCTTCCTGAGACCGTTTACTTCGGGTACTCAGTGTTTTATCTGGTGCATCTTGCAGTGCCAATCGCACAGTCTTATTGAGGTTGTATCGCTCTCTGGTCCGGTGCAAACTGGATTACTGCTGCTTTATCCATTGCGCGGCGTACGCCTCTAAACATTGCCTTTTAAACACTGTCCTTCATGTTGGTATCCGTCTTGCTACTGGAGTATTAAGCACTAGTTGAGTCGAGTGTCTCTACACTGAGCCTCTACTTTGGGCACCCCACTCGTTTATACTGTGTTCCCATGTAGCAAGGTTGGCGGCTCCCCCATGTCACATGTCTTTTAACTCTGTCCTGCACCCCGAACTTGTTCACCATTATATGCAGAATAGCACCATCTCTCGCCCAAGCGGTATTCGGTTTCGCGAATTGCTCGCCGCGCATGGCCCCCGAATGTCTGCTGTGGAGCGGTTTTCTCTTGGCCACTATCCTCGTTGGGAACTCCACCATGCTCGTTTCGGTCTAGAGGCCGCGCCATAGCCGAGTGGTTAGACCAGTCGCTTCTCACCAAAGCGGCCCGGGTTCGATACCAGGTAACCACATGTGGGATTCGTGGTGGACGAAGCGGCGCTGGAGTGGGTTTCCTCCGGGTTCTCCGGTTTCCCCTATCATCTCAGTCCATCGGTGTTTCGTCTTCATTTCATGTACCATCAGTGTCACCGCCTGCGGTGCCGTATGTAGTAAAAGCGGGCGTAAAACACTACAAAAAAGTTTCTTTCTTGCTGTGCCAAGGTCGCCACCCCTCAAGGGCATGTGAGTGTTGGACTTCAAATTTTGAATTCGGGCCCAAGTGACCTAACCTTACACAGTACTCATCCATCCTTCCTCTACCTGTCGCATTCAAAGATATATTCAGGTGTGCCTAACTTGTTACGCTTCTCACATACATTCGAGTTCTTTTCCCCTATTCTGTTTAGGTATACAGGATGTGTCACTGGGCGATGTCCTGAAACATAGTGAAGAAACCATTTTCTTGGTTTCATATAATCCAGTCATAAACTTTCTTTACGTTTGGAGATAAACCATGTACCCCTCTTCCTACATCTGAGTTGCTCCACTCTCCTTGCCATCCCTGCAATAAGTAATTAGCAACTTTTCGCTTGGCATGACACCTTTTTCCAATAATTTCAAAAACTTTTCCATATTCTTACTTTTTAATCCAGTATATTTCTCTCTTTGATCTGATTAAGTAGTCAATAGGCCAGACTCCTGATATTGCTGACAAGCCTAAGCTATATGTCGTTTTAACAGCTCCAGTACTGCAAAGTAATATTTGCCTTTGGACTCTTCTAATTAACTTTGCACAAGGTTTGATTCTGAATTGATGTGTCAATGTACTTGCACCGCTCTCTTGTTTTTAATCTCTACGTCTCGGCCCAAATGCTCTTCCTTTCGCAGACGAGACGAAATTTTTGGTGTTGATTTTTTACGGTAAACTCAGTTGGTCTTCTCATTTCTCGTATTTAAAGGCAAGGTGTAAACGTTCTCTTAATGTTTTATGAGAAACAGAGGCGATCGCACAATTACGATTATACCGCTCAGTGGTCCGATCGAAACTAGATTACGGTTGTGCTGTGTATTGCTCGGTTAGACCGTCGGATTTAAAACGCCTGAATCCTACACACCACCGTGGCATCCGGTTCAGTATTGGCACCTTTCCAAGGAGCCCACTTCTCAGCCTGTCTGCGGAAGCTGCTGAACCTCCGCTTAGTTATTCACGACATGTTCTTCTCTGCAGCTACGCTTGCACACTTTCTGGTTTAGAAGAACGCCTCTCGTTTAGGGTTTTTTGTTGTTGTTGTTGTTGTTGTTGTTTTTTTTTTTTTTTTTTTAATTGATACCTTGGACCGCCAAACTTCAACGAGTTCCCTGCCACGTCAGTCTGGGTTTGCTGTCCATGCCGAAGTCTTCCACTCCACTCTTAATGTTTTATGGGTTTTAAGTGACACATCCTGAAGAGGCGATCGCACAATTACGATTATACCGCTCAGTGGTCCGATCGAAACTAGATTACGGTTGTGCTGTGTATTGCTCGGTTAGACCGTCGGATTTAAAACGCCTGAATCCTACACACCACCGTGGCATCCGGTTCAGTATTGGCACCTTTCCAAGGAGCCCACTTCTCAGCCTGTCTGCGGAAGCTGCTGAACCTCCGCTTAGTTATTGACATGTTCTTCTCTGCAGCTACGCTTGCACACTTTCTGGTTTAGAAGAACGCCTCTCGTTTAGGGTTTTTTGTTGTTGTTGTTGTTTTGTTTTGTTTTGTTTTTTTGTTTTTTTTGTTTGTTTTTTTTAATTGATACCTTGGACCGCCAAACTTCAACGAGTTCCCTGCCACGTCAGTCTGGGTTTGCTGTCCATGCCGAAGTCTACCACTCCACTCTTCGTTCGGCCATTTTGAACATCCATGAGCCGTCCGGATCCTGCAATTTTATTTACACTGACGGCTCGAAGAACGATCGTGGAGCAGGGTATGCTTTTATTCACGGTCGCCACAGTTTGAGCTTTCGTCTTTTACGGCAGTGCTCGATTTTTACAACAGAGCTGTTTGGTATTTATCAAGCTCTTTTATACCCACGTCGGCAGCCCTTGCAGAGCTTTATTATTTGTTCGGATACTTTGATTGCCCTCCAGAGGCTACGGACGCTGTACAATTACCATCCATTGGTGCAGCGCATTCAGGATCGCCTTCACATCCTTGCCAGTGTTGACAGTTGCCTCTCCTTTGTGTGGCTACCTGGACAAGTAGACCTGCAAGTAAACGAGAGTGCCGATGCTGCCGCAAAGGCAGCAGTTTTAGCTCTGAAGTGTTTTAGCGCCTTTGTTCCCTCTGATGATTTTCGCATAGTTTTAAGTTGTGCACTCCTCTCACAGTGGAGTAGTGACCGGAATGCCGCTGCCGCCGCCACCGCCACCTCCATCGCCACCGCCGTCGCTACTACTACCACCATCACCATCACCACCACTACTCATACTACTACAACTACTTCTACTACTACTACTACTACTACTACTACTACTACTACTACTACTACTACTACTACTACTACTACTACTACTACTACTACTACTACTACTACTACCACTACCACTACTACTACTACCATTAATACTACTACTACTGCTACGGCCACTGCCACTGCCACGGCCACTGCCACTGCCACTGCCACTGCCACTGCCACTGCCACTGCCGCTGCCGCTGCTGCTGCTGCTACTGCTACTGCTACTGCTGCTGCTGCTGCTCCTCCTGCTGCTGCTGCTGCTGCTACTGCTGCTGCTCCTGCTGCTGCTGCTCCTGCTGCTGCTCCTGCTGCTGCTCCTGCTGCTGCTCCTGCTGCTGCTCCTGCTGCTGCTGCTACTCCTACTGCTACTGCTGCTGCTTCTCCTGCTGCTGCTGCTCCTGCTCCTGCTGCTGCTGCTCCTGCTGCTGCTGCTCCTGCTCCTGCTGCTGCTGCTGCTCCTACTGCTACTGCTGCTGCTGCTGCTGCTCTTGCTCCTGCTGCTGCTGCTGCTCCTACTGCTACTGCTGCTGCTCCTGCTGCTGCTGCTCCTGCTCCTGCTGCTGCTACTCCTACTGCTACTGCTGCTGATGCTCCTGCTGCTGCTGCTCCTGCTGCTGCTACTCCTACTGCTACTGCTGCTGCTGCTGCTGCTCCTGCTGCTGCTGCTCCTGCTCCTGCTCCTGCTGCTGCTGCTCCTGCTCCTGGTGCTGCTGCTCCTGCTCCTGCTGCTGCTCCTGCTGCTGCTGCTGCTCCTGCTGCTGCTGCTGCTCCTGCTCCTGCTGCTGCTGCTGCTCCTCCTCCTGCTCCTGCTGCTGCTGCTCCTGCTCCTGCTGCTGCTGCTCCTGCTGCTGCTGCTCCTGCTGCTGCTCCTGCTCCTGCTGCTCCTGCTGCTGCTCCTGCTCCTGCTGCTGCTCCTGCTGCTGCTCCTGCTGCTCCTGCTCCTGCTGCTGCTCCTGCTGCTGCTGCTCCTGCTGCTGCTGCTGCTGCTACTGCTGCTGCTGCTGCTCCTGCTGCTGCTGCTCCTGCTGCTGCTCCTGCTGCTGCTGCTCCTGCTGCTGCTGCTCCTGCTGCTGCTGCTGCTGCTGCTACTGCTGCTGCTGCTGCTGCTCCTGCTCCTGCTGCTGCTGCTCCTGCTGCTGCTCCTCCTGCTGCTGCTGCTGCTGCTACTGCTGCTGCTGCTGCTCCTGCTGCTGCTGCTCCTGCTGCTGCTCCTGCTGCTGCTGCTACTCCTACTGCTACTGCTGCTGCTGCTGCTCCTGCTGCTGCTGCTCCTGCTCCTGCTCCTGCTGCTGCTGCTCCTGCTGCTCCTGCTCCTGCTCCTGCTGCTGCTCCTACTGCTACTGCTGCTGCTGCTCCTGCTCCTGCTGCTGCTCCTGCTGCTACTGCTGCTGCTCCTGCTGCTGCTGCTCCTGCTCCTGCTGCTGCTGCTACTCCTACTGCTACTGCTGCTGCTGCTGCTGCTCCTGCTGCTGCTCCTGCTCCTGCTGCTGCTGCTCCTGCTGCTGCTGCTCCTGCTCCTGCTGCTACTGCTACTGCTAATGCTGCTGCTGCTCCTGCTGCTGCTGCTCCTGCTGCTGCTCCTACTGCTGCTGCTGCTACTCCTATTGCTACTGCTGCTGCTGCTGCTCCTACTGCTGCTGCTGCTGGTACTGCTATTGCTACTGCTGCTGCTGCTACTGCTGCTACTGCTGCTGCTGCTGCTCCTGCTGCTCCTGCTGCACCTGCTGCTCTTGCTGCACCTGCTGCTGCTGCTGCTGCTGCTACTACTACTACTACTACTACTACTACTACTACTACTACTACTACTACTACTACTACTACTACTACTACTACAACTACTACTACTTCTAGTTCTACTTCTACTACTACTACTACTAGTACTACTACTACTACTACTCGAAAATCTGACACGCATGGAGACTTACATTCAGAATGCCTTTCTCTTGAAGCAACATTTCGTGGGTGTCTTCTACGATCTGCAGAAGGCCTATGGCACCGCATGGCACTATAGTATCTCCCGCACGCTCCACGGATGTCTTTCCCGAGGTCATTTAGCGATCATACTTTTTAACTCTTTAAAACTTCGCCGCTGTTGTGTGCGCATTGTAGACACTCTCTCACAAGAGAGGATCCAAGAAAATGATGTACCCCAGGCGTCGGTCCTCAGAGTAACACTTTTCGCCGTTGCCATTAACAGCATTGCCAGTGTTGTTCGTAGTGGAATTCCGATTGTCAACATATGTTGACGACTTTACAATATACATCGCTCTTATGGTCTTGCGCATATCGAGTGTCAACTGCTGCTGACCATAACATTCATCACCGACTGTTCTCTTAGCACCGGCTTTCAGTTCTCCCCCATGAAAACACAGTGTCCACTTTCATCGACTTAGTGGTGTACACCCACCTACTGATCTTTGTTTGCGTGACATTCCTCAAGCTCTTCTGCCTCCACCTCGACTGCAAACTCACACGGGAACACCACTTTCGTCATCTTCGTGCTTCCTGCGATCGTTCACCTCGAGTGCTCCGAGTTTTATCTGAAGTATCTTGGGGTGCGATCGCACTGTCATGTTGAAGCTGTATCGTTCACTAGTCAGGTCTAAACTAGATTACGGCTGCTTTATTTATGGCGCAGCGTCCGCCTCTAAACCTCTTTTTAGACACAATATATCACGCTGGTATCCGTCTCGTTACTGGGGCTTTTCGCACCAGCAGAGTCGAGTGTCCCTATGCTGACTCTGGCGAACCTCCACTGCCTATTCTGCACTCGTGTTTATTGTGTTGCTACGTGACCCGGTTGGCAGCCCACTCCGGCCACCCTTCTTTTAACCTGTATTGCGCCCGGAACTCACACAGGGTTATCTGCGGTGTGGCACTAAAAGCGATATACCGTTTCGCGAGCTGCCCACACATACGCTCTGAATGCCCGCTGTCGAACGGTATTATCTTGGCCTCTGTCCTCTTTGGCAATTAGTGCGTGACCAGTACAACCTGGGGCTTTCGACGGGTGCTTCTCGCTGAGCTGCTGGGACGTTACAGGAATTACACTCCGGCATCTACCGATGGTTCCCATGTGGGTGGTGCTACAGGGTGTAGTTTTGTGTATAACGGAGAGGCTCAAGGGTACCTTCTTCCGGACAACAGATCCGTTTTTAGCGCCGAGCTTACTGGAATTTTTTTAGTTTCATTATTTATCTCCAGATCCGTTCCTGGAAATTTTATGATTTCTTCAACTCTCCGTGCGCTATGCAGGTATTGCAACGGTTTGTCGACCCTCAGCACTCATTGTAAAGATCCGTCGCTCGTTTCACCGTTGCTCTTGCAGAGATACCGGTTTGCTTTTTCATGGATCCCAGGCCATGTGGGTATTCCCGGTAATGAAGCGGCGGATGAAGCTGCTACGTCTGCGTGCCGTTTGCCGGAGGTTTTCACACGCAGTCTGCCTTGGACAGATGTACAAGGGTACTTTGGTCGCCATATTTTATCAGTCTGGCAGTCATCATGGGAAGCGTTGGATGGCACTCAACTGCGGACGATCAAGGACACCATGCAACCTTGGATGACATCTTGCAGGGATTCCAGGCGGCCAGAAGTTCTTTTAGCGCCCTTGAGAATAGGCCACACACGCGTCATGCGTGAAAACCTTTTCCGTGGTGACCCGGCGCCTGTGTGTTTCACCTGCGGCGTTCAACTTTCCGCGGCCCATGTCCTCCTTGATTGTCCGCAATACACTTGTGAGCGCCAGTTCTTTGGCTTGGGTTCCATCCTGAAGTGCATCTTAGGCGACGATCCAACAGTTGTAAATATAATGCTGCGTTTTTCGCCAGTATTACCTTCGGTAAGGAGGTTTAACTTGTATTCTATTTCGTGGTTTAATTTTGGACTTAGAATGTTTATCTTGTTTTCACTGCCTACCCCTTAGATCAATTTTTACGTTTTAACTCTTTTAACTTACCTCTTTAGATCAGTGTTTACGTTTTAACTGTTTTACCTTTTACCTGTTTTAACTTTTATCTATTTTAACTTTCCCGTTTTAGCATTTTAATTATGTGTGTTAAGCGGTGGTGAGTCTTTGTTCTTTACCCTTTGACTTGGGGTCCTAATGACCTAGCTCTCGATGGGCCCTTGAACACCTACTCACTCACTCACCCATCCCATATTCTGGCGTAAGTACCCTTTCAATTTGCACGTTTCTATATTTGCAATAATCCTTTATCATTTCATAAATGTATTTGTACAATACTTTTTCCCGTATTATTGCAAACATATGGGCCACCATAAATTATCAAAATTACATCAATAAATCAATTAAAATTCCAATTGCGTATTTTGAATCCGGCAATTGAATAGTTTGTAAAAGTAATTTAATGACATCTTTAGTTGTCTTACTCCCTCTAATCCACATTGATAATTATTTATACCTATCACATTTCTATATTCCTTAATCCTTTTACTAATACCAGTGTGGCTGGATGATAAATATGCTGGCTTTCAAATCCAGAGGTCCCGGGTTCGATTACCTGCTGGAGGGAGGAAATTGTTGGGTTTATTCACCATCCTCCGTAGATTCTGGAAATTTGAGTGAGAGTGTACATATGTGCATGAATTTAATGTTTACAAGGACAGCCTCAACGTAAAATAAACCCCAGAGTTACACGAATAGCAAACGGGCGAAGAACATTACCGATAAGAAATTGTAGCAAAGCAAAAACCGCCGACGAGAAAAAAAAATGAACCCAGCCCTTTTACCGATCAATTCTTCCAACTTATTCCCTAAAGTATTAAGTAAAAAATTATGTCTATATGACTTGGGTTCCTTTAAGTCATTCTCGGCACCTTTTGTTCTAAAACTACTAGCTTTGCTTCCTTCCAGCACTAGCAAAAGTGTTCTCTCCAAGTACAATCGTTGAATAAAGCAAACACGGAGTAACTGTATCTTACACATTTATCAAAACTCATTTATAATACCGTCGGACCTTGGTGCTTGTTCCTTTTTTAACGTTCTTACAATTATGTTAATTTCGGTTATATAAAAAGGGTAAATTAATCCATTCTTATAATGCCTACGTATATACTGTAAACATTCCAATTCTATTTTGTATACGATTATGCGTATCCGTATTTTTATCATCCTTTAGTAATAATTCATCAAAAAGTACATTGATTGAACTTTTTCAGTTTGCTATTGTGAGATAACGACGAAATCAGTCCGGTTACTTTTTTATCACTTTATTGTCTTCTAAAATTTTACCACAAATAGCCAGTTCTCTTCTCGTCGCTAACACGGTCTACAGTCTTTCGGTTATCACAATTCAGAGTTTTTATTTCTTATAGCCTTGCTCAGTCCTTTTAGTGGCTTTCTTCACTTCCTCTGTCTCTCATGAACTAATTACAACGATGTCACCACTCGCGACGCTCGTTCACGTACTGGGGTTTCTTTCGCGAGGACACACACACGCACTTCTGTCTCGCACACACTGACCGACTCATGTCCGTGGCTCAATTCTAGAACTCACTCACTCACTCACTCCAGCTGTTCTTCTCAAGCCTCCTTATATACCGGGGATGACGTCACACGGACCTTTCTAGAGTTCCACACACATGCGCACAGTAATGACGCAGCTAGAAGTCTCACGAACGTTCTCGAAACCCCTTTTGTTTCTGCCACTTTTATTCACAGCCACGTACATACAGCAGTCGTGCGAGGCAGCCCGGTCCTGAACATTTTTGCCCGAAACGCGGTGTGAAGCAGCTCGGCCCCGTTCGTTCCTGTTCTGCGCCGAGCCCGACGTTACATTATCATATTACTATCGTCTTCGTTTAAGATATCAGGCTTCTTCGCTATTTTCCCATTATCTTATAGGGTTCTCCCTATATATTCATATTTAGTTCATGTTCCAGAAATTTCTTCCATGTATCTTCTATAGTGTGCTTCAAAAGGGTATTTTAACTATATATGACCCTCTACAGTTAGACTAGTCATTTTCTTAATTACCTATTGATTTATGATAAATTCTTATACGTTTCCTAAACTTTCTTCCCGCCTTTTGCGGTTAATCAGGTCAACTCTTATCATTAACTTTCCTAGTTTTAAAGTTGAAAGTATTTTGTCCATGCTTTTACTAATTGCATTTACTAAATGTAAGGTATCACGTGCACCTAAACTCCTTCGTAATCCACTTGTAGGTTTTTAAATCCTTGTCGCAAAAAGTTCCAATTTGTGTTTTTAAAATTAGACATGCTCTTTACTCTCCTAGCTTTTGTTCTGGTTGATCATAGCATTATTCAAAATATATTAACCGCTGATCACTTGACAACGAATCCTGTGGTGCGTTCCAATTTACAGCGTTGTTATTTGCTGCTAAGTTACATAGTGTTATATCAATATTACTAGATGCTCCCACCCTACTTATATAATAACAAGCAGTTCTGACTTTGCCTATTTGCTTTCACCCTTTAAGCAATTTCCCGTTTGTAAGCACAATATACGAATGATGTTGCATAATTTCGGTGCAGTTTCTAACACCCGTATAGCGCACAGAGTTGCTTTTTAGTGCACGGTAATGCTAAAACCTTTATAATTTAATCAAGTATCCCAAGGGCACACTTCTTCTTCTTCTTCTTCTTCTTCTTCTTCTTCTTCTTCTTCTTCTTCTTCTTCTTCTTCTCCTTCTCCTTCTTCCTCCTCCTCCTCTTCCTCCTCCTCCTTCACGGGTTAGGCTTTAGCCTGTTGCAGTCTCATATTTGTTGAAGCCATCTTTTGTGGTGGCGTCCTATTGATCTTGGTCCCCTAGGTTATTGAAGGCTTGTTTTAGTATTCGTTCTTCTGGTATGCGATACAGATGTTGAACCCGATACTTGCTCTAATATGTTCATCCTGAGCACAATTTTAGTTCTTATAGTATATCTTCCCTGGAATGTCATTAGTTTTGTTTTTACATTTGAAATAGTCATATCGTACTTCTTACAAATTTGGTTCAATTGATATACTGCCTTCTGTAGTCCTTCTTCCTTGTCAAAAATTAAAACTAGATCAGTGATCTTCAACCTGGGATACGTGAAGACTTCTTAGGGAGTACGTAAAGTTTAATCTAATCCTTCTATGTGTACTATTAAATAAGATATAAATAATATTATCTGTTTTAAATGTATGTACTATCTTTCACAAAAGTAAATAACCATCTTCAGTGAGACATGTGCGAAGGGTCACCTAATGCTCAGGTGGTCCTACATTGATGGTATGAGAATTAAATTTGCCATATGCTTCCCTTGCTGTCAATACGAGTTTGAAACAGATTTGATAACTACAGATGGTAGAATTTTGTATTGCGGAGCGTGTAAGAAAATTGTTTGTTGTGAAAGCGTTTTCTAGTACATTTGAATACTAATAAACACAAAAATAATATCAAATTTAAATCCAGAAAAACTGCCCCTGTTCAAAAATTGTTAAGTGCATTTTCAGACAGTAACTTTTAAGTTTTCCGTTAATTTGTGTGAAGCATTTTAGCGGCAGACATTCCATTGTGGAAACTCGCCAATCCCACACTCAGACATATCATTCAGCAGCATACTAAGTGTGAAGAGCCAGACCAATCTACTCTTCGCAAACATCATTCGAAGAAGTGTTACAATTTTACAATGAAAAATATTAGAGAACAGATTGGAGATAGTTTTGTGTGGGTGTCAGTCGACGAAACGCAGGACACTGAAGGTCGGTTTATTGCAAACTTTATTGTTGGGTCACTCCACAAAAATGAACCATCGACACCATTTCTCCATGCGATAGAACAACTTGATGCAACAAATAGCTCTTCCATATCCAAATTTTTTAATGATTCGTTGAACCTTCTATGGCCTGATGGTATTCAATACGAGCGTGAATTATTCTTTGTAACGGATGCTGCGAGTTACATGATAAAAGGTGGCACTGCTCTGAAAGTTATATTTTCAAATATAATACATTTGACTTGCCTTGTACGTGGTTTACATCGGGTTGCAGAAACAATCCATGCAAGTCCCCACTTGTAAATAAGCTGGTATCTTTTGTAAAGAAAGTATTTGAATAAGCACCATAAAGAAAAAAAGCTTACAAAATAACCACAACGAATGTCCCACTTCCACCAGAGCCTATTATAACGTGCTGCTACAGTCAGGAATGTAGCAAATACATTTGATCCCAAAAATTCTGAGTCAATTAAAATTGCCGCATGTATGTAGGTAGGTAGGTAGGTAGGTAGGTAGGTAGGTAGGTAGGTAGGTAGGTAGGTAGGTAGGTAGGTAGGTAGGTAGGTAGGTAGGTAGGTAGGTAGGTAGGTAGGTAGGTAGGTAGGTAGGTAGGTAGGTAGGTAGGTAGGTAGGTAGGTAGGTAGGTAGGTAGGTAGGTAGGTAGGTAGGTAGGTAGGTAGGTAGGTAGGTAGGTAGGTAGGTAGGTAGGTAGGTAGGTAGGTAGGTAGGTAGGTAGGTAGGTAGGTAGGTAGGTAGGTAGGTAGGTAGGTAGGTAGGTAGGTAGGTAGGTAGGTAGGTAGGTAGGTAGGTAGGTAGGTAGGTAGGTAGGTAGGTAGGTAGGTAGGTAGGTAGGTAGGTAGGTAGGTAGGTAGGTAGGTAGGTAGGTAGGTAGGTAGGTAGGTAGGTAGGTAGGTAGGTAGGTAGGTAGGTAGGTAGGTAGGTAGGTAGGTAGGTAGGTAGGTAGGTAGGTAGGTAGGTAGGTAGGTAGGTAGGTAGGTAGGTAGGTAGGTAGGTAGGTAGGTAGGTAGGTAGGTAGGTAGGTAGGTAGGTAGGTAGGTAGGTAGGTAGGTAGGTAGGTAGGTAGGTAGGTAGGTAGGTAGGTAGGTAGGTAGGTAGGTAGGTAGGTAGGTAGGTAGGTAGGTAGGTAGGTAGGTAGGTAGGTAGGTAGGTAGGTAGGTAGGTAGGTAGGTAGGTAGGTAGGTAGGTAGGTAGGTAGGTAGGTAGGTAGGTAGGTAGGTAGGTAGGTAGGTAGGTAGGTAGGTAGGTAGGTAGGTAGGTAGGTAGGTAGGTAGGTAGGTAGGTAGGTAGGTAGGTAGGTAGGTAGGTAGGTAGGTAGGTAGGTAGGTAGGTAGGTAGGTAGGTAGGTAGGTAGGTAGGTAGGTAGGTAGGTAGGTAGGTAGGTAGGTAGGTAGGTAGGTAGGTAGGTAGGTAGGTAGGTAGGTAGGTAGGTAGGTAGGTAGGTAGGTAGGTAGGTAGGTAGGTAGGTAGGTAGGTAGGTAGGTAGGTAGGTAGGTAGGTAGGTAGGTAGGTAGGTAGGTAGGTAGGTAGGTAGGTAGGTAGGTAGGTAGGTAGGTAGGTAGGTAGGTAGGTAGGTAGGTAGGTAGGTAGGTAGGTAGGTAGGTAGGTAGGTAGGTAGGTAGGTAGGTAGGTAGGTAGGTAGGTAGGTAGGTAGGTAGGTAGGTAGGTAGGTAGGTAGGTAGGTAGGTAGGTAGGTAGGTAGGTAGGTAGGTAGGTAGGTAGGTAGGTAGGTAGGTAGGTAGGTAGGTAGGTAGGTAGGTAGGTAGGTAGGTAGGTAGGTAGGTAGGTAGGTAGGTAGGTAGGTAGGTAGGTAGGTAGGTAGGTAGGTAGGTAGGTAGGTAGGTAGGTAGGTAGGTAGGTAGGTAGGTAGGTAGGTAGGTAGGTAGGTAGGTAGGTAGGTAGGTAGGTAGGTAGGTAGGTAGGTAGGTAGGTAGGTAGGTAGGTAGGTAGGTAGGTAGGTAGGTAGGTAGGTAGGTAGGTAGGTAGGTAGGTAGGTAGGTAGGTAGGTAGGTAGGTAGGTAGGTAGGTAGGTAGGTAGGTAGGTAGGTAGGTAGGTAGGTAGGTAGGTAGGTAGGTAGGTAGGTAGGTAGGTAGGTAGGTAGGTAGGTAGGTAGGTAGGTAGGTAGGTAGGTAGGTAGGTAGGTAGGTAGGTAGGTAGGTAGGTAGGTAGGTAGGTAGGTAGGTAGGTAGGTAGGTAGGTAGGTAGGTAGGTAGGTAGGTAGGTAGGTAGGTAGGTAGGTAGGTAGGTAGGTAGGTAGGTAGGTAGGTAGGTAGGTAGGTAGGTAGGTAGGTAGGTAGGTCGGTAGGTCGGTAGGTCGGTAGGTAGGTAGGTAGGTAGGTAGGTAGGTAGGTAGGTAGGTAGGTAGGTAGGTAGGTAGGTAGGTAGGTAGGTAGGTAGGTAGGTAGGTAGGTAGGTAGGTAGGTAGGTAGGTAGGTAGGTAGGTAGGTAGGTAGGTAGGTAGGTAGGTGGGTAGGTAGGTAGGTAGGTAGGTAGGTAGGTAGGTGGGTAGGTGGGTAGGTAGGTGGGTATGTAGGTAGGTGGGTAGGTGGGTCGGTAGGTAGGTCGGTAGGTCGGTAGGTGGGTAGGTGGGTCGGTAGGTAGGTCGGTAGGTAGGTCGGTAGGTCGGTAGGTAGGTAGGTAGGTAGCTAGGTAGGTAGGTAGTTAGGTAGGTATGTAGGTATGTAGGTATGTAGGTATGTAGGTATGTAGGTATGTAGGTATGTAGGTATGTAGGTATGTAGGTATGTAGGTATGTATGTATGTATGTATGTATGTAGGTATGTATGTATGTATGTATGTAGGTATGTAGGTATGTATGTATGTATGTATGTATGTAGGTATGTATGTATGTATGTATGTAGGTATGTAGGTATGTACGTATGTACGTATGTATGTATGTATGTATGTATGTATGTATGTATGTATGTATGTATGTATGTATGTATGTAGGTATGTAGGTATGTAGGTATGTAGGTATGTATGTATGTATGTATGTATGTATCTATGTATCTATGTATGTATGTATGTATGTATGTATGTATGCATGTATGCATGCATGCATGCATGCAGTATGTATGTATGTATGTATGTATGTATGTATGTATGTGTATATGTATGTGTGTGTGTGTGTATGTGTGTATGTGTGTATGTATGTATGTATGTATGTATGTATGTATGTATGTATGTATGTATGTATGTATGTATGTATGTATGTATGTATGTATGTATGTATGTATGTATGTATGTATGTATGTATGTATGTATGTATGTATGTATGTATGTATGTATGTATGTATGTATGTATGTATGTATGTATGTATGTATGTATGTATGTATGTATGTATGTATGTATGTATGTATGTATGTATGTATGTATGTATGTATGTATGTATGTATGTATGTATGTATGTATGTATGTATGTATGTATGTATGTATGTATGTATGTATGTATGTATGTATGTATGTATGTATGTATGTATGTATGTATGTATGTATGTATGTATGTATGTATGTATGTATGTATGTATGTATGTATGTATGTATGTATGTATGTATGTATGTATGTATGTATGTATGTATGTATGTATGTATGTATGTATGTATGTATGTATGTATGTATGTATGTATGTATGTATGTATGTATGTATGTATGTATGTATGTATGTATGTATGTATGTATGTATGTATGTATGTATGTATGTATGTATGTATGTATGTATGTATGTATGTATGTATGTATGTATGTATGTATGTATGTATGTATGTATGTATGTATGTATGTATGTATGTATGTATGTATGTATGTATGTATGTATGTATGTATGTATGTATGTATGTATGTATGTATGTATGTATGTATGTATGTATGTATGTATGTATGTATGTATGTATGTATGTATGTATGTATGTATGTATGTATGTATGTATGTATGTATGTATGTATGTATGTATGTATGTATGTATGTATGTATGTATGTATGTATGTATGTATGTATGTATGTATGTATGTATGTATGTATGTATGTATGTATGTATGTATGTATGTATGTATGTATGTATGTATGTATGTATGTATGTATGTATGTATGTATGTATGTATGTATGTATGTATGTATGTATGTATGTATGTATGTATGTATGTATGTATGTATGTATGTATGTATGTATGTATGTATGTATGTATGTATGTATGTATGTATGTATGTATGTATGTATGTATGTATGTATGTATGTATGTATGTATGTATGTATGTATGTATGTATGTATGTATGTATGTATGTATGTATGTATGTATGTATGTATGTATGTATGTATGTATGTATGTATGTATGTATGTATGTATGTATGTATGTATGTATGTATGTATGTATGTATGTATGTATGTATGTATGTATGTATGTATGTATGTATGTATGTATGTATGTATGTATGTATGTATGTATGTATGTATGTATGTATGTATGTATGTATGTATGTATGTATGTATGTATGTATGTATGTATGTATGTATGTATGTATGTATGTATGTATGTATGTATGTATGTATGTATGTATGTATGTATGTATGTATGTATGTATGTATGTATGTATGTATGTATGTATGTATGTATGTATGTATGTATGTATGTATGTATGTATGTATGTATGTATGTATGTATGTATGTATGTATGTATGTATGTATGTATGTATGTATGTATGTATGTATGTATGTATGTATGTATGTATGTATGTATGTATGTATGTATGTATGTATGTATGTATGTATGTATGTATGTATGTATGTATGTATGTATGTATGTATGTATGTATGTATGTATGTATGTATGTATGTATGTATGTATGTATGTATGTATGTATGTATGTATGTATGTATGTATGTATGTATGTATGTATGTATGTATGTATGTATGTATGTATGTATGTATGTATGTATGTATGTATGTATGTATGTATGTATGTATGTATGTATGTATGTATGTATGTATGTATGTATGTATGTATGTATGTATGTATGTATGTATGTATGTATGTATGTATGTATGTATGTATGTATGTATGTATGTATGTATGTATGTATGTATGTATGTATGTATGTATGTATGTATGTATGTATGTATGTATGTATGTATGTATGTATGTATGTATGTATGTATGTATGTATGTATGTATGTATGTATGTATGTATGTATGTATGTATGTATGTATGTATGTATGTATGTATGTATGTATGTATGTATGTATGTATGTATGTATGTATGTATGTATGTATGTATGTATGTATGTATGTATGTATGTATGTATGTATGTATGTATGTATGTATGTATGTATGTATGTATGTATGTATGTATGTATGTATGTATGTATGTATGTATGTATGTATGTATGTATGTATGTATGTATGTATGTATGTATGTATGTATGTATGTATGTATGTATGTATGTATGTATGTATGTATGTATGTATGTATGTATGTATGTATGTATGTATGTATGTATGTATGTATGTATGTATGTATGTATGTATGTATGTATGTATGTATGTATGTATGTATGTATGTATGTATGTATGTATGTATGTATGTATGTATGTATGTATGTATGTATGTATGTATGTATGTATGTATGTATGTATGTATGTATGTATGTATGTATGTATGTATGTATGTATGTATGTATGTATGTATGTATGTATGTATGTATGTATGTATGTATGTATGTATGTATGTATGTATGTATGTATGTATGTATGTATGTATGTATGTATGTATGTATGTATGTATGTATGTATGTATGTATGTATGTATGTATGTATGTATGTATGTATGTATGTATGTATGTATGTATGTATGTATGTATGTATGTATGTATGTATGTATGTATGTATGTATGTATGTATGTATGTATGTATGTATGTATGTATGTATGTATGTATGTATGTATGTATGTATGTATGTATGTATGTATGTATGTATGTATGTATGTATGTATGTATGTATGTATGTATGTATGTATGTATGTATGTATGTATGTATGTATGTATGTATGTATGTATGTATGTATGTATGTATGTATGTATGTATGTATGTATGTATGTATGTATGTATGTATGTATGTATGTATGTATGTATGTATGTATGTATGTATGTATGTATGTATGTATGTATGTATGTATGTATGTATGTATGTATGTATGTATGTATGTATGTATGTATGTATGTATGTATGTATGTATGTATGTATGTATGTATGTATGTATGTATGTATGTATGTATGTATGTATGTATGTATGTATGTATGTATGTATGTATGTATGTATGTATGTATGTATGTATGTATGTATGTATGTATGTATGTATGTATGTATGTATGTATGTATGTATGTATGTATGTATGTATGTATGTATGTATGTATGTATGTATGTATGTATGTATGTATGTATGTATGTATGTATGTATGTATGTATGTATGTATGTATGTATGTATGTATGTATGTATGTATGTATGTATGTATGTATGTATGTATGTATGTATGTATGTATGTATGTATGTATGTATGTATGTATGTATGTATGTATGTATGTATTGAGGAACCGAGAAGTAGAAAGTAACATTTCCAATACCAGGTTTTTCAGCTGCCCTTATTCTCGAGTTTTATGCAATCCGCATTTTGCTGGCCAACATGGAAACATCGACCCCATTACTAGGTTCTACCCGCGGATTTAACATGGATTGTAAACACTCGATGACATTAGTATAATATAGATGTTATCACAGCGCCTTTTAATATATTCGTAATTAAACAGCTTATGTTTGCACTTCTGCAAATGTTCACTGGAACCAGCGAATATTTCATATTAAACGGAATGTTTACCTCACACGTTACTAGATAGCTCAGTTAGAACGAGCTGGTTGCGATGTTGCTGGTGCATGTCTTTGAGGAGGCCTTCTTGCAAGTGATGCTGTTACACGCAGACGCCTTCCAACATTCCGGAAGCTGTTTGCTGTTGGTTGTCGTCTATTCGGATATCTCTCCCAAGATATTTTCTCCGGTGTATTTGTGCTTACTTCTCCGTAGATCAAAAGCATATCTACGCACTGGTCTGTCGAATACATAATGAAAGACTGGCACAAAGTATCGTGCGACAGCATATGTGTGAAGAACGCAGGGGTCGACATTCACAACACAATACATCATGCCAGTCCAATGGCGCAGAAGTCATTATACCCGTTCAATTACAAAATGCAGACAACCAAAAACGATTTAAATTGTAATGTCCTAAACCCTCAGGGACTTTATAATTAGATTATTGTGAATTCGGTTTCCAAATTTGATGAACATAAAGAAAATATTTACAATGCTGAGACTCGAACCTGTGTCATTGGGGGTTAGCGGAGAGTACACGTCACAATCCTATTCAGCTATTTCGAGATTTGACTGAAAGCACGTACCGCGTGCAATAGTAGGACTTGCATGCCTGGCGCTATGCCATTGCCACCTCGCGAGTTTTCGGGCTTGATTTAGCCTTTTAAGACAGTTTTAACCATTTGCTGGGCATTTAAATATTATTACTTTAATGGCAAAAGCTGCAATAGTGCCGCGTGCAATAGTAGGACTTGTAAGCCAGGCGCTATAGCATTGTCACCTCGCAAGTTTGCGTGCTTGATTTAGCCTTTTAAGACAGTTTTAATCATTTGTTGGGCGTTTTAATATTATTACTTAAATGGCAAAGGCTGTTATGCATATTAATTGAGATGCACGAGGCGTAGTTCAAACAAAAATGTAAATAAACTGTTGTTTAATAATATGTCCGTTTTGACTGTACGGGCCCATGATGGATGAGGCGTGTCTGTAAATTTTTCCTGCTTTTTGGCAGCCAACCCGTGCTCTAAGTGCAAGAATCCACCATTTTCTTTTAGCTGACGTTGTTAGTGTACTCATATCATAGGTCCATTTTTTCCGAGGCGTTTACTGAATTACGTTGCTATGTATACTCTAATAAAAAGTTTGTAAAATCGACCGGAAACCGGAATTCGCTCTCAGTAAACAAGTCGTATGTTTTTGAGGTGTACTTTAGCGAGGAGTACGTTCTGTCCCTTAAACCATTGTTTCTCTCAATTTTGCGCATTCCTCTCTTTAAGACGTCAAGCAATACATTTTAGTAAGCGCAAAACTGGACTAAGGCGCACATGCCGTTAGATGGGTGGCCTACCTTCCAAAAAAATAAGGCGCGGCTGACTCACCTGGTATATCTGCACATTTCTCTCATCTTCTATCTGTCGTAACTTGTTCGGAAACCAACAACACTAAGTTGTCCCAGTCGTTAAGTGCAATCAAAACCACAATCTCTAAATGGAATTCAGTACCTAGGACCATTGGCCATATGGTGAAGGAAAAAGCATGCAGTATTGTTTCAAAAACACCAGTATGCGGACAAATGCGTGAGATTGAAGAAACCTTAAGAGGGAAATATTCCCAACAGTCTAGTGAAAAGCCACTTAGAGTTAATCAAGTAGCAGCTTTTGTGTATGCACCTCTGTAAGAATATCTTAAGGAGCAACAGGAGGCGGCTAACAATGGAAAGTGTGAAACATTTGGTGATCCTAAACTACAACAAAAAGGATGCTGGGACAGAGGAGATTTAAATGTGAGTACTCATACTGCTTTTATTACTTTCTCTACTTATCCAAAAATTAGATGTCGAGATTTCACCGGAAATATGTTTTGAGACTCCCTGACTCCTAAAAAAGAGGCATTTTTAGAAAAAGGTCCGTGTGTGTGTATGTATCTCTGTGTATGTGTGTGTGTCCGTCTGTCAGTTAGTCTGTCAGTCTGTGGACAGCATAACTCATAATCGAAAAGTCGCTTAAAAACCAAAGTCTAATGTCTTTCAAGGATACGACACGAAAATTTTGAAGAAAATAGTTCCACCCTAAACTACCTTTTACATGGAGCCTTTTTGGAAAGTATGATTTTATAGAAAATGGCTCTAATGATTTTGATTAAAATGCCATATGTTTGAGATATTTTGATGACAAATGAAATGTATATTTTGAATTTTCTGGCTATAGCCTATGTAGTCCTGTTTACTCTGGATGACCTTTGAGTAACTTGTAAACAGTAGACAAAATCTTACCTTACAAAAGATGTAGATCTCGCTAAAACACACAATTTATGTCTCGATACGGTTTTTTTTTTTTTTTTTTTTTTTTTTGGGGGGGGGGGGGGGGTAGAGTGAACCATTTCGGAGATATTCCTTATTATTTGTTTCAGTTTCGAAAAACTTAAATCTTTCGTGAGATGGAACATCGTTGTTCATTTTCTATTTTGTATGTTAAGCGTGCAAAGAGAATTGGATTTCACAGCTTTAAAAGATTTGACTATCCCTCAAAGCCTACTGGAATCTAATATTCCCCTTGCACCTACAGGGAAATAAGCAATAAGATATTTTGTACCAATGTTTATCTCAACTAACGCGAAGAACATACAGGAATAAGAGTTTGTAAGAATGGTTAGTACAAGAGTGGAGAAAGTCATGTGAGTGCAACACATCAGACTTTTTTATATGTTAAGCGTGCAAAGAGAACGGGATCTCAAAGCTTTAAAAGATTTGACTATGACTCAAAACCTACTCTATTCTAATATTCTCCTTGCACCTACAGGGAAATAAGCAATAAGATAGTTTGTACCAATGTTTATCTCAACTAACACGAAGAACATGCAGGAATAATAGTTTGTAAGAATGGTTAGCACAAGAGTGGAGAAAGTCATGTGAGTGCAACACATCAGATTTTTTCCCTATTATAAGGAAAATATATTCTGACCCTTTAACAGAAATGATACAGTTTGCCAAGTTAAATCACTCGTTTGGTTTTTGCAATGTTTTAATTTTCAGATTTCTTAAAAATTGGCTTGAATATTTATATCTTAGTCTAAGCATATTTATGTGCATATTTTGGAAGTTTTCACTGCATAAATACATGCATATTAAAGGGATTATCCGAGCATATAATTCCTTTCCCTAACAATTAAGCTTACGTTGGTAGGCAAAGCGCCCAATATTGGCAACGTTGTTACTTCTAGTGCACGATTTAATCAAAACCCAATAACAACATATTTTCTGCAGGTATACTCAAGTTAAATGTGCAATGTTTGCACATTAATGTAGAATGATTGCTGAAATATTGCTTTCCAAAACTTCAAGGTGAGCTACGAGGTGACATGAGCCATGTCCTCTGAACAGCAAGGGAAGCATGTGGCAAATTTAATTCTCATACCATCTATGTAGGAGCGCCCGAGCATTAGGTGACCCTTCGTGCATGTCTCACTGAAGATGGTTATTTACTTTTGTGAAAGATAGCATAATTTGAACTAAGAATAGCTCTAGGACTACGCCTAAGGGTACAAGCAGAAATGGAAAATTGTATTTGGGGGTACGCGGAGAAAAAGGTTTGAATACCACTGAACGAGTTCATCAGCTAAGAGAAGAACATTTAATGTTTTTCTTGGTCCTAACCTAATCCTCTCACATGCCACTTTTTTCCCATTATATTAAATGTGTGTATATATATACACATATATAAGGTAGACTGCAATCCTGTTTGAATCCTATATTTATTTCGACTTCTTTTGCAACTAAATTCTACGAAGTAATTTTTTCGTTCATTATAGTGTTACGGATATAATCATATAATCAGCTCAGCATCACTTGGATCAATAAATAGGTTATAATAAGTAATTCCACTTCAGTTTAGGAGCCTCGTTGATGTTTTCCACCTTTTTTACCCTCGAACAGCGACGTAGCAAGGACTTGTTCGCTGGAGTCCTTGAATCAATGCTCCACTGCCAAATGACCAGCTGTATAAAAGATTAACCTGCCGGTTCCCATGGCTGCACTCATCAAGGCGCCTACCGTGGTGTTCCGGAACGCAAAGGAATGCTAATTCAAATTCATTTTGGGCTGGATGTACGTATGTGCTCTCTTGGTAAAACGGCAAAAAAGGGGAGGGAAAAAAAACACAGTCTGTAGAAATACCTTAGCTACTCTCACAGGTTTAGGCACCTGCCGTCAGCTGGCTTTAAGTTGGTAGACCTACAGTAGCGATTCTGATCTCTTTAGGCAGTAATTTTTAATTAACTTATACTGAAACCGTGTCTCCCTAAAATGCAGCAGCAATTCTGAGCATACCTACAAACATGCAGTCAACTACTGTATGTTGCTGGTGATTCAACTCGTAGCGCTGCAGTAACAACTCTAATCGTCTTTGCGCACGTGGCATGAAGTATATTCTATTCCAAATGATTCTCTCTCCATATAGAAATAGCAGTGATTCTGCTTGTCTATTTTCGTGTCTCCAATTTCATATAATACTAGTGGCTGTCGCCAAAGATATTGTATAATGATTCTTATGGAAGCAACTGAACCCTAGATCGATTCGTGCTACTGGTTTCGTATTTTTCTCATTGCTTGAGTTCTGTAAATGGGGCAAAAATTCTCTGGAGGAAGCTGGAGTGCCTTAGGGTGAGGATCACGAACCATCCTCAAACCTACGCTTTGATCAGTGTAGAGGTAGGCAATAGATGCATGTAGAAGCATTATTAAATCTTGTGTGCTGCATCGCCTGGGTGGATTTTAACTATTGCACTCCGCATTTTTCTATATCCTGTTTATATAATTTTGTGACTGTGCTCACAAATTTTCCCGAAAAATAGTGACTGAAACTTTTAATTTGCCCATAACCTTTTAGAATCTATCGTTTCTGTGTATTTTATATAAATTGATCTATTTCTTCTAAATATCACTACTTTCTGTGTAAACTATAATATTCAGGTGCAGTCCTGGAACGAGTACACAGTTTGGAATAGAAATATACCAGCTAACTTGAATAGGTTGTTCATGAATGTTTGCCAAGTCCTTTGATAGAGCAGACCCATTGTTTCCAGTGCTACATCACTGAGTGGTTTCATTTGTCACTCCGGATAAAACTCGGCTGCTTTAGTGTATGTGTATGCAGAATCTATTTATTTTGTAGAAAGTATACCTCTGTGTGTGTTTACTCGGTGGAATATCATTGTACTGATCATCATGCTATTCGCTGCCGATCGTAATGTTTACGTTGAATCTTGTAACCTTGCCACTAGATGCAGAATGATTTGATTGATTGACATAGCATTTCCTTTTGGGTGTAAGGATTACGTACATTGTGACTCGTAATCTTGTCGTGAAGCACGATGCCCACGTACACTAAATAGCAACAAAATGCTCATTCTTATTTCTTGTTCACTTTCCTGCAGTACTTCGCGCGGTAGTGAACGTTACAAAGTGGATATTCTTATGCCGAATTAGTATGGGGTGGCACCTTGGCTGAGCGGTTAGAGCGTGCGCCTATCACCAAGAGGACCCAGGTTTGATCCCAGGGACCAGCATGTGGTATTCGTGGTGGACGAAGTGGCGTCAGTAGTTATAGTCCTTCCTTAAGCAACTGGATTAACGATAATTTCGCCGCTAAATGGCGTTAGTGTCGCGTGGCGCTAGTGTCACCGTTGATGGCGGGAAATTTGAAAATTTCAAGATGGCGGTAAAATTTGAAAATTTGAAATTTTTCCCGCCATTTTGTGGTTAATTTCAAATTTTTAAATTTCCCGCCATTTGAATTTTTGTCGCCATCAACGGCGACACTGGTGGAAAATGTGAAAATTTGAAATTTTCCGTTATCGTCGTTAATTTCAAATCACACGTCACTAACGCCATCCGTTAATCCAAGTGCTTAAGGGGGACTATTTATTTGTTTTATTTATTGAGAAGATAGATTGAACATTACAAAATTATTGCTGAACACAGAAACAAATATTTGATTACAAAGCCAAAAAAAGCAGGAATGATGAATTGCGTTATGTATTAACATAGTGTATTTTTTCTTGCAAGCTAAAAAGAAAAAGTAGTGAATGATAAATTGCGATATAGATTAACATACAAATGTTTTTAGTGGAAACAAAAATACAGAACAAATATATTTAATAAGTTAAAATAGCACATTTTTTAATGCACTAAAGTTCTTAATGCGTTTGTCTCCCTAGAATAATTTAGAACTGCGTGGTGCACTGGAGATTGGAAGTTGGTTGGATGTGTTCGTGCTCGCTGCGGCTGCTGCTGCTGCTGCGAAACGTTGATGAATCGTAGACGGGTTCTGTGACGCAGGAGTGCATTAGGTGAGAAAAAATTTGCGGAAGTTCCTGATCGAAGGTTGGTATGTAGATGGTATGACGACGTCGTTGTTATGGCATCTCGAGTTCGTTCCTCTGTTGGATATAGAAGGGTTTTTGCTGTTACCGAGGAATATGGTGCAGCGAGCGTTTTCTTGACGATGTTGAGTTTTGACAGGTACATATTGGATGTGGAGGACGTCGGCATCTTGGATGTCTAGTTTTACGGAGACGATTTTGACGTTCCCGAAGAAGGTGGTGTAGGAGAATAGAATGCGTATGGGAGAGGGAAGATTTCCTTTGCTAGAGAGTTGAGCGGTGAATAGGAGTTTGATGGTGAGATTGTTTCCCACGTTGAAAGAATCTGTTTCACAGGACATTATTTCCTGGAATAAGGGGCAAACTTGACGATGTACCTTTTGAAGCCGCTTCGAAGTTTTTCTTCGCCCCCGTAGATGATGCAGAAGGATGTTGAGTTGAGTTTGCTGATGAGTTCGCTAGAGGCCTTGGCGAATCTGGTTGGTAGGAACACTTCGGTGTCGTTGTTTAGTTTGGCGACGAGTTTGGTTCCATGGATGGTGTCGAGGGTTTTAACGGCGACGACACGATACGGTACGTTCTGTTGAAGCGAAGATACGCTTTGAGTGTCTGCACTGTGTGATAGTTCTTCTAGTTCGTTAAGAGCTTCCAGGGACATGTTGACACAGATGGCAGTTTTTGACAAACGGTGCAGGGCCGTCGATGTGAGTGTTTTGTGAGGGTAAGTTGTAATGTTGTCTGCACCCTCAAAAAGGAGCACAAGCCTGCTGGTCGGCAATAGAAAGTTGGTTCCAAACGAGGTCGACGTCGGCTGGAGGGTAACGATGAAAGATGATATTGCCGTTCTGCAGCAACACTTGTCGTTCCTTGGGCAGTAGCACCTCGATGGGTCGTCCGTTTTCCAGAAACTTTAGGAGGACGGAGTAGCAGGTGCAGTTGGTGTGGAGGATCTGCTGCGGTACTTGCGGAGAAACTGTTGGTATTGCGCGTTGACTTCGGCGAGATCTTCGTATAGTCCAAGTTGACACCCGGAGCACACGAAGACGGAGATTGCAGCTGCACAAGGGGTGAAAGCAGGAGGAGCAGTGGTAGGTCTTGCACGGTTCGCCGGTCGTTCCTCCACGAGAGCTCATCACCAACTGAAGGCAAAATGAACCGTATATGTAGATAGAGGCATCCGGTGGGGAAGCGCTGAGTTTGCGATCACACACACATCAGTTGGTAGGGGGAGGGGAGGGGGACGTGGTGGGGAAGGGGAGGGGTGGGAAGGGGAGGGGGAGGGGGGAAGGAGATTACGATATCACATCCGCCGGATGTGACGTTGTGACACAGGAAAAAACCGTTGATATTTTACCACCAACAGTAATCTGATTGATAGATGCTAAACATCCAATGGCCGAGAATGTGATCTGCCCTAATATAGGTCGGCCGTCGTTAAGCATCCGCTCTTTGTTTCTGCATTTTGTCTGTCGAGATGTATTGTTGCTCGTAGAAAGTGATGTATAGGCCCGTTGCGGGAACGAATTCGAACCACTGGTCCTCGTTGTCTTCATCGCTGGATGCTTTGCGCAAAATCAGACTTGAGATAATCCTCTGGAAATTTGCCCTATGAAGACGTCGTTGAACGTCATCGCTCTGGATTCCTTTGGAATGCTGAGGGCGTGAAAGCTGACATCCTTGACTTGATACTTTGCATTGCTCTTGGTCAGCACGGCCTGGTGCGCAAGCTAGATGTTTGGCGAGGGTCGTACTGTTTTTAGACGCAGGGTAGCAGACTGGATTTTGGCGTAGCCCTTAAAGGTGGAGACGTCGGAAAACAAATAGAATTGCGGCGAGGCAGGAGCCAGCTTGATGGTCATGCTGACGTTGTTCAGCATGAGCTTCTCCTGTATGAATAGGGCGTTGGAAAGTGGGCCTATGAATTGAACGACGTTGCTGCTTTTGGTGAAGCCATGACGCCAGTGAAACCCGGCATTGGTAATGAAAGAGTTCATGATGCCCGCCGTGTCCTTCTTCCACAGGGAAGATTCTAGCTTGGAGTTCATGGCATCTTCGGAGTAATTGAGAAGCGTCTCGAAATAAGTTCTGTAGGGATAGCTTGAAGTATGGACACGATGACGTTGTTCAGCGATACCTCGATTTGTTGAAACAGGAAGTTTAATGCATTGTTGACGAAAGTGGTGTTCACTTCCGGTTCGATTTCTACTCCTTGATCGTCTACGCTGCTCACCGCGAGTCGAGCACAACGAAAGTCAGGTCTAGGTAATCGTCTGCATTTCCAGAATAATGAAAGATATTTGCCGCATTCTTCATTAATGTGTTTTGAGGGTTTAGGAATATGATTCGAGATTCCTCGCGGCTCATCTGAACGGGGACATCCTTAAAGCGATCCACTTCGGAACTCATGATCACGGCTTCGTCTGCCATTATGAGAAGACGTCCTGAACCTTGCGACTTCCGCGTTTCGGCTTCGACTGTTTGCCACGGCTGCGTTTAGTTCGTTCTATTCTTTTGATGCATCTCAATCCGGAACCCAGCATAGCATCGATCTTTTCGTCGGCCTTTCGCTTTACGTTGGACCCGGCCTCCTTCAACCTCCGCTTCAGGGCCTCCTTCGGCGATGTTCCGGACGCGACGACATCGGGCAGCACGTGAGCGCCCGCTTTGAGCGCTTCCTTCCCCACAGCCTTTGCACCGCCCTTTAGAAAGGGTAGTAACCTTCTGAAGAGTCCTCCAAGAGCAGAAAAGAGTCCGCTGCCTCTCTGAAAGCGCTTTCCCCTGTACAGAATAAAATCGCGATCGTCCAATGCGCCACCCGCCTGGTTAAGATAGTGCTGTGTGACGGTCTGCACATCCATTATCGCTGTTTTGGTAGGAAAGCGAGAACTATAGTAGAGGAAATTCCGTCGGCAAATGGCAAGAGATCGCCATAACCGTTCCTTAAATCTATGTTGACCGTCTTGAAGTCCTGTTAAACGAGGGGCACCCAATTTTGGGGAAAGAACGTCTTTTCGTCGGTCATGTAAGTGTTATTGCTTCTCTCGAATTCCACCGCCACGCTCTCTATCACCTGGACGAAGGTATCTCCCACCACTTACGGTGCGACTAGGTTGCAATAGATGAACATTTTTACAGGATGTTTGGGTCCTGCCTGGAGAATGACGTTGGTATAGGGTTCGAAGCCTAACATCTTGGACAACGTCGGAGTCAGCATCAAACTGTGAATGCGATGCAGGGGATCAGAATCGTGCTCGCCGGGCCTCGGTGGTGAAAGACCTGCCCTGTGTGGCGCAGAGGGAGTGTGGGGTGGTGGTTGGGTAGAAGAAAACGTGAGGGTTTTGGGTTTTCCAACATTTTGCGCTACTCCCGAGGGCTGTTCGACTGGGTGAGCCTGGGTTTCGGCTTCGGTTTATGCCGGGGCTCGTCATTGAAGGTTTCGTATTCGGAGGGAACGTACGGTATAGCCGTGCGCACCACTTTCTCCACGTACCCTTCGAAGGATGCGTGGTGCAATCGTGTGACCGTTGCATTCACGCTTGCCGTGTTCTTGCTCTCGTCGAAGAGGAAGAAATTTTCTACCGACAAATGTTCCAGAATGACGTCGTTGACGAGTTTCACCAGGTCTTTAGGATGGGGCACGATGCCTCGAGGGATTTGCAAGCTGAACTCGGAATGCGTGGTAAGGTGCGTCATGGTGTATTTGGTGCCGGTGACAAGGGCTTCGCCCGGGGCGACGTTGTAGAATTTCACCGGATACCTGAACTTCTGCAGAGCCACCTCCCGTTCCCCCAGTAGGACGATCCTCTCGGGCAAGACATTTGAGAATCTTGCCGTGGTGTTATCGGTAAAGTGATCCATCGAAGCATTGCTCGCCAGCGTGAGGGAGAAGAGCTTGGTCTTGATCATGCCGAATCGATGGTCGAAGCCAGGACCCACGAGTTGAATTTGACCGGATATCCCTTCCACTTCACCAATACCTGTTTGTAGCGCTCTCTGCCTTCAATTTCCAAAATGCTCTCAATTTTGAAAGTTTCGGGGAGCGCGACCTTTTGCAGCTCTTCGGTGTAAAATACGCCGTCTATGGCTTCTCCGGCCAGATCCTTCAACTTATATACCACGGGTCGACCGCGCACCACCTCGGCTATCTCGAATATCTCGCCCGTCCGGTTCTGCTCGTACCCCTTGTCGAACTTCATTTTCTCCTTGTAAATGCGCACGTGATCGCCGACGATATATTTGGGTCTGCTTGCCCGCGGCAGACGCCTGTCTCCGTACAAGTTGCGTTACACCTGCAAGATGTTAGACTCGTTGACCTGCTTGGGCGCCATCTTTATGGACCTGTGATAGGAACTATTGTACCACTCGTGTAGGGCCGGAAGAACCTCCAGGTACCTGTAAGAGTTTTTGTGAGTGAAATATCTCCACATCTTGGTCTTCAGGGTTCGGTTAAACCGTTCCACGACGCTGGCTTTCACGTTATTTTTGGTGGTGTAATATTGCACGTTGTGCTTCTTTAGAAAGTCGCGAAACATCTTGTTGGTGAACTCGGTTCCCTTGTCCGTCTGGAGGACCCTGGGAACTCGCTGAGAAAATATGGAATGAAACGCCTCCGCCACCTCGGCGCCAAGTTTCGTTTTCAGAGGAACGGCCCACGCATATTTGGAGAATACGTAGATGACGGTGAGAATGTAAGCATACGGCTTGTTATCTTTTCTGACGCTGCTAACGACGTTGAGGTCGGCTTCCCAGAGATCCTCCATATTGGTCACGTGATAGTATCTGGTGGGAAACCTTTTTTTCACCGGCTTGTGCAACGAATAACTTTCCTGGGTTCGAGGGAAGGACAAGATGTTGGCCTTTGACTCTCCGGTGGCCTTTCGCAGGGACTTCAACGTTCCCATGCCGGCATAATGTTCCGGTTTGTCATACAATCGCCTCAAAACCGTCCATTCCTTCATCGCTTTTTTTTTTCTTTTTTGTTTTGTTACAGGGGCACCCAACAGCGGGGTCGCAATTGTTACGTGGAGGTGGGGGACTTAGACTTCTTTCTCTTGCGAGGGGATAGAGGGTGACGTTTGATCGTCCTAGGAGCGACCTCGTGCTTCAACCGCACGTCTCGGTCCACGTCCTCGTAAGCATCGTCGTCATCGTGATTGATAAGGAAGGATCGTCTCACTTGTGACACCAGATCCAGATACTTCCCCAATTTATATTTTACCAGACGCCACTTTTCGTCGGCAGACAGTTTTTTAGCTCGCTGTACGTTCTCTATTTCTTTAGCTAGACTAGAAATGCTCTTGTCTATGATGTGAAGCCTTTCCGCGGTTTTCGGCAACGGGGCGGCCACCACGACCTGTCTCCCGTACTTCATCCTTCAAATTTGGACACAAGAGCTCTGCCCAGTGAAGCTAATACGGGGAGCAGAAAACCTCCTTTTTGAATCAATATTGTCTTCTTTTTCTTTAAGGGAACCCGCTTATCTACCAACTTCCTCCAAGACGCCTTACTTCTCCTCAAGCGATTTAGGCACTTCTGCGGAAGTTGCACGTGACTTCTGCACACGTTGAGCATGCATTCGCAAATGACCTTTATCAGATCTCCGTCGGCATTTTTTAACAATTTTTTGCGCTGAGGTGCCTTCGCCCTGGCGAAGGTCGTCAAATTTCCGTGCTGTCTCGCTACGAGCGGACTGCTCAATTTGGCAATGCTCAACCTGCCTCTAACCATGACGGCACGGGGAATGACGCTCCCGTTGTCCAATGCGTCTTATTTAACGTGTCAAAACAACCTGTGAATGCATGTGGAGTCCAGAAACACCCGCTATATATATCAAAGAAAAAAACATTTTTTTTTTTTTTTTTTTTTGGATCAACGGTCTCGGTTGGGTATGAAATAAGAGAGCGTTTCGTCCGGAAGGACGCCGGTTCGATACCTGTATCGGTCGGGCGTGTATTGCGTGCAATCCAGCACCAGATATCCGTGTGGGTGTTAGGTAGCCTTTTCGAAAGCCTCCAGCAGAAACCTAGAGTTCCTGGGTTCGATCTGCTGGCACAGTCTTTCTATCTGCATTTTGTCTCTGTTATTCTTGAAGACCACGATCTAGTTTGCATTCAGAGATATGTTCCTATATTTCTGCCCTTGCGGAAACACTTTTTGCAGAATGTACACAATTCCGAAGCGCTTGTGATGAGAGTCTCTGGTGAAAAAATTGGACAAGTTCGTTCCGCCGCCCTCCGCCATCAGGTCGTCCAAGATGACCAGAAAGTTCTCTCCCACATCCTCCAGTTGGGGAATACCCGGGTGGGCCTGGCACTTCCGAGGCAAGTCTTCAAGCCTCGGCGAGTACTCCGGCGGGTGGCACCACAGCACCCTCTTCAGGCGCTGGTCGAACATGCGGTCGGCGTGACGTATGAGGTTTTTCACGAAGGTCGATTTTCCGCATCGCGACGGCCCCACCACCAGCATCGTGCTGGGAAAATTAAACCGTCTCAAGTCGGTCGGTCGTCGTCACATCATGAGGGTCTTGGCTCGAACTGACCCCGCAGGCGAACCGGCTGTCTCTATTTATCCCGTACCCTTTTGTAATCGAAAGGGTAAGTGTCGAAACCCTCGGCCGACACTCGCTTGGTCACCAGCATGCGGAACGTTTTAACGCAGGGTTCGGTCACCACCGTCCACGACGGTTTCCTCGATATCTGGGTGCCCGTCAACGTCACCGTCCTGTCGGCGTCCCGGAGCACCGTGTTCCGAATCACCTCGGCGTTCACCAGCTGCAAGTTGCCCGAATTCAATGTAATGCCCTTGACCTTGCACACCGAGAAGGTCTTACCCGTCTCCGGAGACCGGATCTCCATGCAGTAGCTCTTCGGCACCGTCGATGCAAACCGGGAGATGTACGAGCCCCGCCCGTGCTTCTCCAGCTCGTCCGTCATGTCTCCCAGGAGGCGTCCAACGGACGGCGTCCATTTCCCCGGAGCGGCGGCGGCAACGTGTCGAAGTAGCACACCCGTTCTCCGAGTCACTTCAGGTAAGAGTAGAGCACCAGGAGGGCGTGGACCGTGGTGTAAGCCGCTATCACGACGTTGGCGGTGGGGTGCACCTTGGGACTCTGCTCGCAGTACCTCCACACCATGTACATGACGTCCTCGGTAACGGGCACGTAGGTCTGCACTTGGACGCTCGGGTCGTTGAGCAGCTCCAGGAGTCGATCGTACCTGTCGACGAGCTCGCACGTGGGGAGGTTGTCCCTCTGCCCGAGTTTGCCCCAGAAGTTATTGAGCATCAGCTTCGCGAGCTCGCGCCGACCGGGGTTGGGTGCGATCGCGTGGGGATCTAGGGCGACGCCTTTGTGCTCCGAGAACTCATTCGGGTACCGCTCTCTCGCGTCCTGCGTGTCGCAGCCCGAGGGCCATCCGGATGCTTCCGGTCTTGATCTTCAGGAACTGATCGACGTAGGCCTCGAACAGTCACTTGGCTCCGGTGGCCGAGTCGTACTGCACCACGTCGTACTCCCAGATCTCGTGGACCTGGAGGAGGCGGTACCCCTCCTTGAGGACTACCTTGACTTCGTCGACCATCCAAGTGCCCTTCAGGGCCCTCTCGTGCTCTCGGTGTTCGCACTCGTCTTGGTTCTCCGTCTCCGCACAAGCGCGACATAGCGGAAACAAGAGCTTGCCGTTGATGTGCGCCGGCAGCACCGGGTGGTACAGGTGTTGCATCGGTAGAACCACGGCCTCGATGAGCCCGCCGCTCACGCCTTCTAAGCGTGGAAAGCGATCCACGTGGATCTTCGGGTGGCCGACGGGGTAGGGTTTGGTCTTGTTCACGAACGGGTGCAGGCTGTACACGTCCTAATAGAAGATCTTCCTGTCCCCCTCGGACTCGCAGTACGTCTTGGTACAGATGGTGCGGCCTCCGTAGAAGGCGTCTCTGGGATTCAAGGGTTCGGGTACCGGGAGGTCTATAGCGTGGCGCTCGAGCTCGCGGTCGGCCTTCATAATGGCGTTGAACTCGCACTCCCACATTTCCACCACGGCGTAGCCGGCCCGTCGGATTTTGGCCGCGACCTTCTCTGTGCTCTCCAACCTGGAGGCCATGGTTTCGTTGGCCGTGTTGTATATTCGGGCGTGGCGATTGTGAAAGCATCGCCGGCAGCCGTTGTAGGAGCATCCGTGGAAGAAGTACGCGGTTCGATCTTCTTCACTGTACCCGTCCGCCTTGTGGCCGGCAATTTTGACTTCGCGTCCTCTCATAGCATGCTGAATAACACTATTATTTTGTGACACTACCCAAGTCAGCCATATGCATTCTATGCGAGACTGCCTGTCCGCTAGTCGATACCCGCCCACGGGTAAGAGGGCAATCTTTTTCGGCGGCATGAAGCGCTTCCTGTACACGCACATGCAAGCCTGAGCGATGTTGACGCATTCCCTGAACGGATCTATGCCGTTCTCGTCTAAGAATTCCCTTCTGAATTTGGAAACTCCCCGACTGACGAGAAAGACGTCCATTTTACAATACGTCCCCATTTCCGCCTTCATGTCGAAGACGTACTTCGAGGCAACCTTTTCGTCGTGCCACTGCTCGAAGGCTTTTCGGGTCTCTACCGACATGCCTTCGGGGCAGAAATCCTTTTGATCGGGAATGGGACCGACGTAGTGCTCGATTTGCTTGGTGCTAAATAAATATGGAAAGTGGCCTTTGCATTCCTTCAAGTCGAAGCTCTTCGAAAAGCGAGATAGTGGCATGGGTATGAAGTTGAGCGAGTCGATAAAGGTGACGTCACCGTATCTCATTCGGTATATCTTTCCGCCGTTCATGATAAGCTCCGGGGCCCATTTAAATGCCCCACCATGTACTTTAATAACAATTGGCATTCTTAGGCTCCGAGGTTATGGGCCACCACGATGACGTCACAGGCTGCCAACCTCGGCTGCGCGATATGCTCGAATAACTGTTTTACAGGCTCTTTCGTAAATACCCATTCTTTGACGCCGCACTCAGTACAGTACGCCATCTTGTAGCGTTCGTCGATGCAAAGCGGACAGCCTTGGTATAAAACGCACAAGTTAGGCACATGCTTGTAGGTGTGTTTGTTTACCGGTATAGGGCACGTTTTGAGTACATTCGAGGTCTATGAACATAAAGACATATTGTTTTCTTTTGTTCTTACAAGCATACGGTTGCATAAAGCACAAGTGATTAGAATCGACGTGCGTCTTGCAATGTTTGCAGTATTTTTCCCCGCACTCGTGCGAGGTTTTTCTATATCTCAAATTCACCAGCTTATTGCAAGACGCACACACCTTCTCCACGTACACACCGATAGCTGTTTGAGATAAAATGCGCCTTTCTTGGCGTGATTCGAATAGCACGTAGGCCCCTTAAAGTCTCTGTACACGCGGTACAGTGTATGTAAGCATCGAATCGTGCATCGCATTGCTGGTGACATATAGAGCACTTGGCGTCGCAACTATGGTATTCTCTTTTGTGTCCCGAGGGATGGTGACATTGACGGCAATAGTATCTGCATTTGAAACACTTGTTAAGGTCGATAATGGCGTTAAAGTGTTCCTCGTGAATCACAACGTCAATGTGTTTATCCCATTACTTATCGGACGCGTACAACACGTTTTTGCCGGTATGATCGCCAAACGCAGTCACAGAGTAACCTTTTAACGTCATCTATCGTGCAGCTCACGTTACCTTTTTCCACGCGCCTTTTGTTTTTGTAGAAATTCTGAGCATCTCATCGTTGTATAATTGACGTCACAATCCACTTTGGCTTTGCAAACAATAATGACTCTTGCTAAGCACAATTGGTCTTTGTTTTTAATTTCTACGATGCCTTTGTTCCTGCTGCAGGCATCGCATGGTCGGTAACACGAACCCACGACCTCTTTGGTCCACACGAAAGTAACTTTCAGAGGGCCGCTTAGCAAGAACTGTTGGTTGCTTTGCATGACGCTTTGGAGGCTCTCAATGACAGCATCCACGTTGACTTGTTCTGTTCGTCTCAAACTCATGTTAAACCCCTTGTCCGCCTGTTTTTGATCGGACATTCCTAAATAAACGGGTTCGTGGTCTAGAAGGTTCTCCTTGGCAAAATTTAGAATATCGTTAAATAAACGCGTCACCCAATGCTCGGGGTTTGCATCCCTAGGGGCAGGGTTCACGGAAATTTCTGTTTCGGTAAAGCCTGAAAATAGCCTTTTCATGGATCTCTGCCTATGCTCTAATATTTGGAACGTAGGCTGCGAGGATAGGTCTTGACTTAACACCGGTTCTGGTTCCATGTTCCGATACCATCTAAAGCCTTTTCTTTTTGTTTTTTAAGCACACACACAGTTTTCCAAAACGCTTTGGATGCGCTCTGAAAAAAAAAAGTTTTTAAAACATTCGTATAAGTTGTGATTTTATGTTATAAAGTTATAATAGCCGTATAATTTCAACCCAGATCGCTTTTAATTCGCTCTCCGGCAAACCGCTTAAACACCTCGCTCTTTTTTTTTTTTTTTAAAAAAAACAAACAAACAAAGGACTGTTTATCGCGACCCACAATTTTCGATTGCTCAGTCTGTTAAATGTCTCATTAACAAGTCCAGCGAGCTATAATTATGTTCTGGCCTTATGAACTCTGAAAGCAATCCGTTCACTTCACACATACACACGTACAAAACAGGTGACGTAATGTTATCCTAGACGCACTCATATAGAACCGCTGAAGAGATATCATACTGCCTCTATTTATGCACAAGCAAACGTGACACTTCCGGTCACTCATCGGTTCAACATCTTGCTAGGAAAAGCAGGCTACGTGACTTCCTGACATAGCTAAACAAATCCTGCTCACGCCACAACCTGAATTCGGTTCCCCCACCTCCACCTCCCACCTTACCACGGCATGTCGCTTAGCGCGTGCGCAAGTTCAGTTCTTTCCAAGAAAACGGTCATATTGCATACCGGAAGTCTCCTAATTATTGCTTCAGGTTTTTTAAACTAGCATCTTGCCACGTCAGTCGATTTCCCCCAATTGTCGGCCCAAAACTGCATTTTCAGGTATTTTCTTGCACATTTCCAAGATCGTTTAAAATACCAACGGTCATATTGCGTAGCGCAAATCTTGTGTTGATTTCTCAGCCTTTTTTAAACTAGCATCTTGTCTCGTTAGTCAGTGTTATTCAGTTACTTGGACGATCGTCATGGGATCTTTCTCCGTGTCAAGCGAAAACTTTTTTTCGCCATCTACTGTGCGTGTGTAAAGATAATTGCATCCCTGGTTGTTCAACAGTTTTTTTTCCATTGTTTTCCTGGTGTGTTGATTTTGTTTACTTTCTGTTTTATAAGAGTTTTTAATTAAATCTTTGTTTAAGGACACCAGGAACTGATTTTGCTTTTGCCATACTCAAATTATGTGATTAATTCAATTTCAATTTATGCTGCTAATATTAGCTTGATTTAAATGAAATCTGGGGTGTTTAGAGAACAAATGTTTCTACATTCAATAACTGTAAAACATTTACATTAAATTTAAAAGCCTTTGTGCAAAAGTGGTATAAGTGAGAACATGTTTTCTAACAAAAAGTTGTGTAACTCATCCTTCTGGTGCACTTCTCTCCATAAGCTTTCGTTCTACAGCCATCTTTTTTTTCTGTAGTAGTTAATGGATAATTTGATATGTTAAACAAAAAAACTCTATTATGTCATTGAAATTAGGAAGGTAAAAAAATCTTTCATATGTAATGACTGAAATTATATATTTTTTTCCAAGTTATTTTTTAATTACATTAAACTTAATATTTCTAAAAAAGGTGGTGTTTACTAGGGAAAGTAGATGGCCATATAGCTACAGGATAATTTTCAAGTCAGTATCTTTAATGGGCTTTGAGAAAAGTGTACCACAAGTGTTAAAAATGAAGTTACGGGAAATTGAAGTTAAAGTTAAAAGTGCAGTTTATGTTTATTCACATTCAATGTGGAAGTGGTTGTGGAATATGGGGGCGTGTCCTTGCGCCGCCATATTTAAATCACCAAATTAAAGGGCTTATTACCCGTGTGACATACCATGTTTATATATATCATTTTAAAGCTTAAGATGTGTACTATTTTTTAGAATAAAAAATAAAAAATCGATGTTTTCATGCAAACTCACTTCCCGGTGTCCTTAAGCTATGTGCATGCACAACCGAAGTCCAACGTCTCATAGTTGTAGGGATAAATCATCAAACTACGGGTAACAATGCATATTTCAGCTAGTATAATCCATATTTTGAATTATCTTGTTATCTTAATTTGAATCAAGTGTATAATCCTTGGTATACGTTTTTAATCGTAACAGGCACACAGAAACTTGCTAAGCTGGAAAAAAACCACAAATGATACGAAATACACTTCTTGTAACATTATCAATTCCCAATATATTCTTTGCTGTCGGTTTTAATTTTCAAATACCTTATATTTCATTGTTTTTTTGTTTTTTTTTTTTGTGATAATTCTCCGTTGTCTTCTGTTCTCCCTCTTGTGTATTAAATAGTTTGTAGAAGGAAGGGCAGTGAAAGTGGCGTAAGGTGAAAATAACAACATTTCTCCTAAATTAATACTATACTTCTGGAAAAAATTCTGATGTGTAACATTCAAGCGGCTTTTGCACCCAATATCCTTATTTACATAGTTGTTAATAATTGTTCATAAGCTTCTTGTTTCTTTTCCCTATCGATAACATATTTATCCCGCTAGTATTAAAATAATAAGAAAACAATTTGCTAACGCTGTCCTCTCCAATAAGAAAACATCAGTGACCGTGTGTGTGATTTAACAAACAAACAAGAAAAAACAAACAATTCATTATTGCTCTGAACTATGTTATATTCATATACTTGATCATTTTGCGCCACTGTGTGTCTACTTGTAATGGTTTGCTTAACATCATTAAACTACTCTATGTTTTAATCAACTACATGTTTAAGCTTTTATTCTTATATGGCATATTTCAAGGTAAACTGTCGGGATATATAACACCTTATCGTAACTGGACGACCTGGCACACGCACGAATGCAAACTCCGACGAGTTCCAACAGGTTAGGAATGCGGTGTGTGTCTGTTGGCCGCTTAAGCCACGAGAGAAGCAGTCAGCATATCACGTAGCCTCCTTTTGTAGCAAGATGTAGATTGAGTTCAGAGCACGTAATTACCACGGACGCTTGTGTGTATAAAGACAAGTTGGATATTATCTCCCCAGCAGTTTCTATCTGTGTGAGAGACTCATATTAACGCCTTCTTTAAAAGGTATGCCAAACATTTAAAAAAGCTTGCTAATCAGCTCTTGAATTATCTTGTTATCTTAATTTGATAGTGTGACGTGTTCAACCATAGTCTGCGCATTTTATTGGATTTTAACTGTTCGCTTAACATTAAAGCATGTCTGTTAAATACATTAGAAATATGAGCCTATGTTCAAAAGAAAAAAGACGAAGAAAAAACCAAGCAAACGAGGGAAAAAAACAAGGCTCAACTTATACGTATCAATATAATTGATATTTTAAGCAAAATTCTGAAGCCATTTTTTCATAAAATACAAAATTTGCAAAGATTTTCCATGTTGGGTTTTTTTTCAACATTTTCATATCTCGTTCTTGAAAGATTTAAATCTAAGTCCGTTAACCGACTTTTTTTTCACCATCAGCAACGCTATCATTCCTGCAATTCCTTTTTCTCTCCCTTTTTTTATAAGGCAAAGGTTGCTTCCTAATTTTTTCATCCAATCGCAACGCACCTTATTTCCACCAATCATCGTCATTTTGGAATCCTAACGACCAATCCCAACTCGTCTTATTTTATCCAATCAAATCACGTCACGTCACTTCCGCATATCACGTTTCCCCATTCCTCCAATATCCTTCCCTTCTTTGCTTCTCAACACCCGTCAAGACCACATCTCTGCTCCCTTCCGCAAATCACGTAGCTTTTTTTCGTTTTCTACGAGCAACAATACATCTCGGCAGTCAAAATGCAGCAAATGATAAAAACCTAGAGCGGATGTACCTCGGCAGATGCTTGTAGGCGCACTTGGATCATTCACCGACATATATTATGACAGATCACATTCGCGTCGATTGGATGCTTAGCGTCCGTCAAGACAGAGTACTCGTTCAACAGCCAGACGCTCAAGGTCCACCAATCATATTATTTTATTCAAAAAAGCAGCGGTTGGTGGGAACATCTCAACGGTTTTTTGCTGTGCCAGAAAACCCCATCCGGCGGATGTGGTATATCGCAATCTCCCCCTCCCTCATCCCCCCTCCATCCCCCCTCCCCCCCCAACAACGGATGTGGGCGTGTTCGCAAACTCAGCGCTTACACCTGATACCTCCTTCATCTACATAGACGTCTCATCTTGCCTTCAGTTGAGACCGAGCTCTCGTGGAGGAACGACCTGCCAACCCTCCAAGACCTACAACTACTCCTGCGGCAAACTCCGGCTTCGTCTCTCGCACTTGTGCTCCAAGTGTCAACTTGCACTATACCAAGATCTCACACAACTCAACGCACAAATCCAACAGTTTTTTTTCGCCGCAAAAGTTCCTCTGCAGATACTCCACACCAACTGCTCCTACTACGCCGTTCTCCTAAAGTTTTCTGGAAAAAAACGGGTCCACGTATCGAGGTGCTGCTGCTACCCTCAACGGAACGTCAAGCTTTGATCATCAAAGGCAAAATCATCTTTCATCATTTCCCATCCAACCCACACGGCCACCTTGTTTACAAACAACTTCCTATAACCACCAAACAGGTTTGTACTCCTTTTCGTACAATAATTTATACCTTTTTCTTCAATGCATCTTCTCAATAAAATAAATGATCTAATCAATAGTCCCCCTTAAGCAATCGGATTAACGATAATCCTACCTCTAAATGGCGTTAGTGTCACGTGGCGCGCCGTTGATGGCGGGAAGTTTGAAAATTTGAAATTAACAACGTTCACGGAAAAAATTTCAAATTCTCAAATTTAACATCTTAAGTTTTTTTCATAGTGTCGCCGTTTGATGGCGGGAAATTTGAAAAACGTTAAATGGCGGGAAATTTGAAAATTTGAAATGTACGACTATGGCGGGAAAAATTTCAAATTTTCCGCCATCTTTAAATTTTCAAATTTCCCGCCATCAAAAAGCGACACTAGTTCCACGCGACACTAACGCCATCTAGCGGCGAAATTATCGTTAATCCAATTGCTTAAGGCGGGTTTTCTGCGGCTGACCACCCACTTGCAGGTCTTCACTCTGTCCAGTCCATGGGTTCGTCCGTTCCCTGAAGGCATCTGACCTTAGGCACAGGCTTGTAAGTCTTAGAGGGGTGTAAGTCCTCCAAAAAGGAGGGTAATCAGAAGAAAAAGAACAGTTAGTATGGTATAGCGACATGAAGTGAAGAGCTGTCCAACTACTCTATGGAGGATTATTGTTATGGTGGTGTACAATTTGAACAGCTGTCGCCTGCTTTAAATTTTGGAACAGAAATTGGAAAAGATCGATAAAGATTATGATACACTTGGAGGATGTTGTTTTCGGAAACGTCGTTTGGAGCCATTTTAATGGAACGCTGACTGGTTCCAGCCTCTTTAGCGCTCTTTGTTTTTGAGGTTCCCAGTTCGAACTTTGTTAGGTTCTGGGACGATTCTGTTTTTAAAGAAAGCGCTTTAGGTTTATCTGGTTTTTCTTCCTCCTCATTGTCCTCATTTGCGTGTACGCCATGTGCATTGGATCGCCCATATTTGGAAACAAGATCGTAATAATGAACAAACTTATACTTGACAATGTTCCATTTATTTTCAGCTGCCATTTTTTTAAGTCCAAGATTTCGGAAATATTCTCGGATATCTGAGATATGACTGTCGATAACGAGCAGACGTTTTGCACTTTTTGGTTCGGAGCGAACCATTAAAATTTGCTCAGCATGCTTCATGCGTAGGTAAACTTGGATACTTTTTTGCACAAAAATATTTCGCTTCTTTTGTAGCGGCACCTTTTTGTCGACTAATAGTCTCCAACACGTTTTGTGTCTTTTAAGCGTTTTGTACATGACGGAGATATTAGAACATTTCCGTTACAGACGTTGCGCACGCAAACGGAAATAGCCTATATGGTTTGAGGTTTAGCTTGCTTAAGTAGCTTTTTTCTAAGTTTAAGTTTTGCTGTCGAAAGAGCCACGAGATTTTCGCACTCGTTAGGAATAAAAGGAGAAGTGATCTTTCGTATCTTAGGCTTCATAATGAACAAGAAGAAGATTTAAAAAGGCGTATCCATAGTGGAACAAACCACGAAGGCGTTTCATTAGGAAGAATACCCGTCCGATATCGATATATATCTGGCGTTTACTGAGTGCAATCAAGAACAAGGTATCCCTGAGGCGATTCAGTTGCTTTTTGAAAAACTTTCAGTAAAAACTTTGAATTTCGTGGTTCCATTTGCTAAAAGTCTTTCAATTTTTATTTTATCTCCGTTACCTTTGAACACTACAATGTAATTGGCATTAAGCGAAATGGTGCGAAACGTTTTTCCTTGAGAAAGGACATTCCGTAAAATGTAAATAACGACAAATTTTTTGTGGTGCGAGTCTTTCGCAAAAAAAATGGATACTTTGATGTTATCTGATTCAAACATCAACTCATCCACCACCAAATAATCGTCCTCCCTTACAGATTCAAGAGGTAAGGTTCCCGCGTGAGTGTATGCATTAAACGTACAGTATTAAACGTGGTTCCTAGGTCTGGGGAATACTCGGGTGGGTGACACCAAACGACTCTTCCGACGGGTTTGACAAACATTTGCTGTGTATTGGCAAGTACGTGCTTTACAAACGTGGACTTTCCTCGCCGAGACGGACCTACTACCTGCATGGTGCATGGAAAAGAAAATTTTGGAACATCGGACGCTATATTGGGAAACGTGTTGTTTTGCAACATATCCATGTCTTCCTCTTTGACAACATGCACATGTTTAAATGTCCTGTTAGAGTCTAAAATGACTTCCCCCTGACATAGGTCCTCCATGTCGATATTATGCCCAGAGAGCACCCGTTTAAATTTTTTGTTGGAATCAGAAACAACTTCGCCCTAAGATAGGTCCTTCGGTTCGATAAGTTTACTGTTAGAAGCGCGCTTAAACATTTTGTCTTTGTGAAAAACAACATCCTGTTTTCTTGCACTGGTAAAATAGATTGCTGTAGATTGGCAATGGTGGGTGTGGTACTGCTATGGTGGGTATTGTTTTGCATCACAAGCTTTTGAATTTTGTGATTTAATCTTTTATTTAATTTAAATGAGACCATATTTCTTTCTTTTTTTCGTTCCAGGGTGAGAATTTTAGTTTTTGGTCAATCAAAAGGAATTTAGCATTAGTTTGGCTAGTTCTCGTTTTCCAGGGTTATGTTTGCTAGATTGTGGATCCAGTTGCACACCTTCTCTCTTTAAAAATCCTTCACTGTATTTGCTTTTCTCCTCTTGCTTGCTGCAGTTCGAGGGCCATCCAGACGCTTTGGTTTTCATTTTAAGAAATTGATTCACACACTTTCCAAACAGACCTTGCTGACCTGTACTGGGATTGTATTGTATACTTTCATATACACAAATTTCGTGAATTCTTAACACTTCATAACCCTTTTGCAATGCCACCTTGGCCTCGTCAATCACTCAGTGCCCAGAAAACTTCTTTCCTCATTGCTGTGTTCACTATTTGTTTGCGATTCCGTCTCTACAAACGTTCGGCATAGGGGAAACATGAGTTTTCCTCTTATTCTGCAGGGTAAAACTGGATCCTAATGATTTATAGGAGGTAAAACCGAACACTTTGTAATACCACCTTCTAGATCCTCTACATTTGGAAAGTTATCAACGTGAATTTTTGGATGTCCCACAGGGTTGGGCTTAGTTTTATTCACATAGGGTTACAAGGTACATACGTCGTAAGAAAATATGTTTCATCACCCTGCACTTCCCAATAAATTTTAGTACAGTTGGTCCGGCCTGCAAAAATGCATCCCTGAGATTAAGCGGTTCGGAAAAAAAAACTTTACAGAAATTTTTAACGTGAGCTGCTAAATTTTCTTTTTTCGCAATCATAGTTTTAAAGTTACATTCCCACATTTCTGTAACATTATATCCAGCATCTTGCAGTTTCTTGGTTACTCTCTCGGTGCTTTCAAATTGAGAGGCCCTAGTTTCGCCACTTGTTGTGTAAGTTTCGGAATGTCAATTATAAAAACACTTTTTGCATCCATAATAAACACAGCCCTGAAATAAATACACCGAATGGTTATCCCTGCAGCCATATGCCTTGTGCCCCAAAATCTTAATTTCTCTTCCTCTATAGGCATACTGAATAATAATGCTTTGCTCACGTTCAACCCACGACATCCAAATGCATGCCATACGCGATTATCACCTAATCGATACCCACGTTGTGGTATTACAGCAATTTCATTAGCGGGTATAAACTTATTTATGGCATTTTCAGCCATAAATTATTTTCGAAATTTGGTTGCTCCTAAGTGTAATAGACGAACATCCATCTTACAAGACCTTATCGTTTGTTCTTTCATATTAAATACCTATATTTCACACAACATTTTGCTGTTCCACTCCTCGAAAGCTTTGCGTTCTGTTTCAAACATATTTTCAGAGCAGTAAAATTTTGCTTCCGGAATGGGTCCTACATATTGTTGGTTTTCCATGGTGTTAAACAAGCACGAAAAATACCCCTTGCTTTCCTCGAGCTCAAACGTTTTTGAAAACCTCATGAGGGCCAACGGTATAAAATTTAGCATGTCCAAAAGGGTTACATTTTCGTGTTTCATTCTGTATTTTCTATTTCCGTTCACAACCAGTTCGGGTTCCCATTTTTATCAACCATATATTTTAAATAAATTGTCCGTCGTAGGATCGTAAATTGTGGGCCATAATAACTATATCCCAGGATTTAAACTTAGACTGTGTAATGTGTTCTAAAAGCTCCTTCACTGAATCTCCAATATACACCGACTCGTTTATTCCACATTGTGTCTAATAGGCAAGTAACTCGCTTTTGTTGAAGCACGCCGAACAGGCTTGATATAATACACACAGATCAGGCTCATACACCTTCACTGCAGAATTTTCCCATCAAGGATGTTCTGGGTACATTCAAAATCAATAAACATAAACACAAAAGGTTGTTTTGATGGAATAACTTTATAAGGTTCTATATAACACACATGATTGCCCTCTACGTGAAACTTACAGTTCCTGCAGTATTTTTCTCCACACTGGTGTTGCGTTTTTCTGTATCTTGTGTTATAAAGCTTCCCACACGTTAAACATGGTTTCTCAAAGTCGCAAAATGATAAATGTTTAGCATAAAAACTTCACTTGTTTAAGTGGTTTTTAAAGCACTGTTGACCATTAAATTGGTGATGTCAAGCGTCACAAGAAACGCATGCGTTAAAATCGGGGTGTATTTCAATCTCACATTTAGGGCATTATCGTATTTGTGTTTCTCATTTTCAACCTTAACTGCGACATTACAGTATCGGCAGTAACAGCGACATCGCAAAGCATTATGCAAGTTCACGATAGCATTAAAGTGACCTTCGTGACAGATTAGATCAATCTACTTCTCGGTAAGCGTCCCTGATTTGTATAGCACACTTTTTCCGGTATGATCGCCAAACACTGTAATGCAATAGCCGGGTAAAACAGCTTCAAAAGTGTATCGTCTAATGCACAAGCTTCATTGCCTTTTCCTATGCTGTTGCACATAGCCATTGCTTTTTCACGTTGTAAACGTTCTGATCGCTGAATTCTTTGGTAGCGTTTATCTCTGTGTATTTAAGATTTGCATACTGCTATCGACCGAGCCAAACACATGCTGTCTGTCTTTATTATTTCTATAATGCCTTTATTACTTTTGCATTCCATACACTTTTTTTAAAGCACGAACCCGCCACAGCTTTTGTACATACACTACATATTTTTAGTTTACCAAAACTTCCTGATTACTTTGCATCACTCGCTCAATAGAGCGTAAAATAACGTTTGGATCCACTTGATCGAATTTTCTAACGCTCATGTTATGCAGTCTATCAGGATGTTGAGCATCCGAAATCGATGCGCCCAGTCAGCCCGGTGAATTCTGCACAACGTTTTCATTAACAAAATTTAAAAATTGCCGAAACATGTGAAACACCTACTCCCTTGAATGTGCACCTTCAGGCATAGGACGCACTACTATATCTGACTCGGAATAGCCCGAATACAATTTTTTCATTGTTCTTTCCCTATGAGCAACAATATCAAAGGGCGGCACCGCGCCTACCTCATTCTCCTCGTCCTCCACTAGGTTTGGAAGTACATCTTCAGGTAGTGGTGTATCATACTC